>JAMKYM010000521.1:0-308665 GCA_026541065.1 Canavalia ensiformis
AACTATTTCTCTCTTATTTAAGATCTTATACCAGAACTAAAATTAGAAGGATGTTGACATAAGAAGAATATTGAAAAGAGTATAAAGATGTATCATGAGAAAGTGATAAGTGATACTTGGAAATCATTCTCAATTCAAGGAAAATTCTTATAAGTTCTTGGTGAATGGAAAGAAATAAACAAGATCTAACTTTTAATGATAAAATAAGACCTTCTCTCATAAATATTAATTTTTTTAAAAATAATTTATTGATATTTAAAATAATTCTTCAATAGTTAATAATCTTACATTTTAAAAATAAAAAATTTAATTATTAATTATTAATTATCATATATTACATGATAACTTATTGTTATTTTTATAATAAAAATTTCTGATTTAAATTTCTAAATTTTTTTGTATTTACTTTAATTTTTGAATTTATAAAATTATTTATTTTAATCTTTTAAAATATAAAATAAATAATATAAATATTTTTTACAAAATAAGAATTATTTATAAAGTAAAAGATGACATTAATAATATTAAAAATAAGAGTGCGAATCCACTCTTCCTGTAATAGAAGATTATATATTAAGAATATTAATATAATTATAATTATAATTAATAAAACAAAGGGTGCATATATAACTTATAAATAAGAAAATTAATGGATGTCATTATTGTTTATAAGAAATATTAATGTAAGTATCCTATAACATCGTAACACAAAGGAATTAAACAGATTAAATCAAATAACATCGCGTACAAAATTCTTTATTTTGTTTTTGTTGTTGGGAGAAGAAAAGCAAATTAAATAGCTGATTCATCACATCACATGCAAGTGAAACACAGCAAAGGGTAGGAAGCAAAAGGAAGTTGAGAGACACCGTTGGAATTGGGAGTGCCTCAAAATCACAAGAAACTTCCCATTAGGTCCAAATACTATACTCCTTTCTTGCAAAGCCACCCAGGGAAGCCACACTCACAGCAACAAAATCTTCCATTCTTTCTCTCTCTATCTTTCCACCGCCTCAACCATTCCTCACTCTCTCAGAATCTCTCTCCGCCATTGTCAATGCTGAGCTCTCCTTGGCCGCCGCTCTAGCCGGAGATTACTCGCCGGAGGTTCTCGCGACGGTTCCCTCGGATTTTCCTAGGGTTTTTTGATCGTTCGGTTTGTTCTTCGTGGCACCGTCACCGCCATGGCTCCGGCGCGCCGACGCGGAGCAAACAAGGCCAAGGCCAATGGTCACTTGACTCTCGGCGATCTCGTGCTCGCTAAGGTTAAGGGATTCCCGGCTTGGCCGGCCAAGGTGCGGTTTCTATCGATCTTTTTGCTCTTTTTCCTCTGTATTATTACTACTACTACTATTATTCTTTGAATTATGTTGATATTTTTCGAACCTTTTGTGTGGCGGTTCTTTCTTGGGTTCTGCACAGATGGGTGTTGTTTTTCCAGTAATTTCTTTTTTGAGTTTGTGAAATTTCGCATATGAGGGATGTTGCATTCTTCGTAGGAATTTTCATTTCGTTAAGTGGGTGCCACATACTCTTCGAGTCGAACATTGTTAGGCTTTTTGATAATTTGTTTAATATCTAAATGTTTTTCATTATTTAAACTCGTAGGGGTGTTGCTCTTATCCTCCGTCTCTCTCTCTCTCTCTCTGTATTTTTTTAATTCTTTGGGTGACCTTTTTGCATTGCTAGATGGTTAACTAACTAGTTGTAGAGGTTGGATGTTCGGTTGTTAATTAATGCTGAGGTTCCTGATTTTGTTTGTTCTTTATCTTCAGATAGGCAGGCCTGATGATTGGGAGAAACCCCCTGATCCAAAGAAATATTTTGTTCAATTTTTTGGGACCAAAGAAATGTAACTCTCTCTCTCTCTCTCTCTCTCTCTCTCTCTCTCTCTCTCTCTCTCTCTCCCACGCGCGTGCATTTTATCTGTAGCATTTATAGCTTAACACATGGTTTTAGATTGTAGTTATGCCAGGCCAGTTACGCCCAATGTGGTTCACAATCACAGAATAATGTGGTTGTGGCAGCCACATTAAAACACAACTTAACAGTTGTGGGAATAACTAGGTTGTCGAGTAATTCAGGGAACATTTATAAACTCTTAAGTAACGGCTAATGGCTAGGTTGTAAGTAATTCAATGAATGTTGACATATTTGTTAGCAATTAATAAAAAGGGCAGAGTAATGCTTTGAAGTCACTGCTATGTGTGGGGTCCAGGAAAGGGTAGTTGCAAGAGGCTGATTCTGTGGCTTGAACTTTTGACAGTTATCACATAGTGCCAATTTTGATCGTTGCACCAAGGCTTCCCTTGATGATAAAAAAAGATAAAAAAGACTATTATGTGTGTTAGTGCCAGTTTTGGAACAATTACGGTTCATAGCTGGAGAGTCTTTTATGGTACTGTAGACTTGATGTTACATAGAAATTAAATAAAACTGAGTTTTCACTTATTTGTGTATTGGTGTTTGGAGAACAATAGTTGGCCATTGAATTGAAATGACTAGGTTCCTATTAGTTGGTTTATATTCAAAATTCAAACTGTTTTTCTTGTAGGAACCTTTTTACATGTCTTTATGAAGAACTTTGGTGAGAAAATTATGATAAGGAAGTATTATGGTTTCGAGATTGATGGAGCTCTAGTGCCTGATTGGTGATTTTATAATTGATGCTATTAATTGCTTGTAGAGTATAAATGGTTTTAGAGTTCCATTATTTTGAACATAAAAAAATTGACGTTAATTGTGACATTGTTTATAATTATCTCTATCTCTCACTTTTTATTGTTTTTGTGACATTAATTGACGTTAATTGTGACATTGTTTATAAAAAAATCGAATTAAGGGCGATGTCCTCTAATACTACTACTGAACCTTTACAGCCCACCTTGGAGGTTGTGTCATCAACTATTTTCATAGTAGACTAATCATATCATGAAGCATATTCCTTTCCTAAAAGAAATTAACATGGAGTATATTTATCAAACACAATAATATCTCCTGTAATGTGGTCTGATGTCTCAGAATCTACAATCCATGAAGTAGGTCTGTCTTGTCTAACAGAAAAAAATGGTATATTACCTTTGTGTGCTAAGAAACCTGTAGGAGAAGGATGTGTACTAGTGTTTTGGAAGGTTTGTTGGAGCAATTTTTGCAGCATTTCCATTTGCTCCATTCTGAAAGGTCTTGGATTCAGGTGCATGCCCCACCTTGTCCCCTTCTGATGCATTGGTGGAATTTATATTGGCCCAATTTTCTCCACCGTGTGACCCAGTTTCCATGGATAAACAAGCAGGTGTCTCTGGTATGGCTTGACTTTTTATGTTGATCACACCACCTGTTGTAATAGGTTATATGGATGAGAGTAAATACAGATTGATGTACAAGAATCAAGGGACCAAAAAAGGAAACAATATATAAGAGTCCAATCAATTTTCCTATCAGGCATAATCTTATATTTACATGATTCTAATTATAATAATACAATTGACTTATTCTGTCATAAAAGGGACAGAATTGGTCAATTAAGGTTGGAAGATTATTTCCAAATTTGGTTGATGCAGATTCAGCCGCCTACATATAATATCATGTAAAATATAAAGTATAAAATGTTTGACTTGATGCCAAATATGTCAAGAGTTTATGATAATGCATTTTGGACTTTAGTGAATTTGTTTTGCGATATTTATATAAGCTGAGAAAATAAGAGTGGGTGTAATTAAAATGGTTAGGGAATCTAACCATTTATATGTCTGTTATATAGTTGTGCCAGTTTCATTGAAGATTGTATACTAGTGGGATAAAGCTCCTTCCGTAGTTTTATATTATTTGGAAGAACTATTATTCCATCCAAATATTCTCTCACTGTGGATCATAATAGTCAGTCCGAAATAGCTGTGTGGAGCGGCCTGACCTTGAAAATGCTATAGTGGCATAGCAGGTAGCGGAGTGGCTGCTATTCTGAAATTTTCAAATACATCTAACATACATTATACTACACACACACATGATGAAAAATATAAACAAAGAAGAAAAATAGATGAAATTGCTGGAATAGAGGCTGACCATGCTGGAAAACGGCCCAAATGGTGACGGGTCTTTGTTGAAAAACAGAATAGAGAAGAAGCTTGCCAGAAAATGGCTGACACTGGAAAATCACCCAAACAGTAACGGGTCTTCGTCATAAAACAAATTGGAGGCAAAGCTTGCTGGAAAACACCCACACTGTGATGGACATTGCTGGAAATGGACTGCACAGCCAGAAAATGGTTGTTGGATTTTGTTGGAGAAGGTGAACAGTCTGTTGGAGATGGAGATGTAGAGAACGAGAACTAATATTTGATGGAGACTTCTTTCTTGAGCATGCAATGTCCTTAACTCTGAGATCACAATGATGATTTTAATGGATGAGTAGAGGATAGTAAAGTAGGAAACCCGAGATTGTTCTCACCCGCAAATCTCTCACCCGGTAAGAAAACAGATGTAGAAAGGGAATTTTGCTTGAAATCAAGTTAACAGCCACAACAAGTTGGATTTGCCGCAATTTGCGGCCACATTAGTGCCACTCCAGCTGAGGAACATGATGTTACAGGGGTGCAGGGAGTGCTGTATAGGGCTGATTGACTACTAAGCTGTAGATCAACTCTGGTGAAATTAGTTTGTATTATCATGAAATGGTTGGTTTGATTATTTTCTGTTAATGGTTTGATGCCTTGATGGCTAAATAGCTGTTTTAGTTCATGATACTTTTGGCCAATATTTAAGCCATAATGATGAAATGCAAATCCTTATCTGGCCTATAAGGGAGATGAATTATCATGATATGGGATTATGTAGAATTACGTCACAGTGTTGCTTGCTTCTATCCTTACAACTACATTGAATTGTTGTTGTGCGTACTTCTTATCTATCATGTGATATTTATCTTTGTTTTGGATGGTCTGCTTGCCTCCTAATGCTGGAATCATATTTGACATTACCGATAGAACATGTAGTTGCTGTTTAACTGCAGCATAGCTTAGCACAACTCCAGAAACAAGGTATGCTAGATCCAAAGTTAATAAAGCAATCGTTACACCATTTTCCTATAAATAATGGGAGAGGTTAATAGAAAAAGCATCCTGTCAATTTAGAGAGGATTGGGGCCTTTAGGCATCAGAGAGAACCAGTGCTTCCTAACACCTGGACTTTCCACTATATTCTATTAGACAGATAGCAGTGTTTCCTGTACTTCGGATCCAGTTTCTAAGAGACTGTTGGTGTTTACCTTGCTATGCCACTTACGTACATCGTGAGCGAAGATTTATAACGGTCTGACATGCTGGTATGTGCATACAAACACCCATTCCCCCCAAATACAGGGAAAAAGATTCAAATGAGTATGAATGAGTTTCCCAACATCTATGCTTTCTGAATTTAACTCTCGATAACTAACCTCTTATAAATTTTTAATTCTATATCTAGCTCTTTTCTTGGCATTTGGTATTCACCTTTAATCTCAAAGCACGATAGCTTTAGCTGTAAAGGGATTATTGGATTGTAAAGAATTTAGACAGCTTATTTTCTTGGCTACATGTACATTGGCAGTACTTCTCGCTATGGTCACCACATGGTCTGGAAATGTCTGAAGTTTTCAGAATTTGGTGTGTTGGTTCTAGCATAATGATAAAGGTTTTAGTCAGTGATTTTTGCTTTTGTTTCTTCTGTGGGATAAAACGAGTTTTATCTTTCTGTGCCGTGAAGTCGTTATCATTATGAGTTAGATCTTACTACAAATATCTTTTTGTTTTTTTTGGGGTCCTTTTATTGTGGGTCCAGGTAGAAAATCTCAGTACCTTATTAAGAAGCGAATGAGATGGCTCCACTCATGCAATAGAATATCACGCAGAACTTTTGAGGGTCTGCAATCTCTCCCCACTTCTCTGAATTGTTACAAAGATCCTTTCTCTCTCAACCTCCCCTCTTTATTTATAGGCAATATGTATTATTATTGGCCAGATGAGGATTTGCATTTCATTATTTTTAATTGTTCATTAGATTGTCTTGCATATTCTCTTCTTACATTGCACTGATATTGTGTTCTTTTCCTTCACAGAGCCTTTGTTGCCCCTGCAGATATTCAGGCATTCACCACTGAGTCTAAAACTAAGTTGTCTGCTCGGTGTCAAGGCAAAACAAAGTACTTTACCCAAGCTGTGAAGGAAATCTGCGCAGCATTTGATGAGTTAGAGAAACAGAAAGCTACTGGTATGAAGGATGATACTGATGATTCACATATTAGTTCGAAGGCTCCTTCTGTTGATGGGATAGTGGGTCACCCAGAGGATGCCACTGATGCTATGGTATTAAATGTAGAAAAAGCTAACACTTATATGGGAGATGTTGGTTCTAATTTGGATCACTGTACACAGAGATATGGAGAAAGTGATAGCCAAGATGAAAAGCCTTCTGCGTCTGGCCGTCCTATTCACCGTGCATCTCCAGTTTTGTCACCCACGATCGAAAGTAAACCATCAATTAGTGCTGCACTAAATCAGCATACTAACAAATCTGATTTTGGCAATCAATCATATCTGGAAGTGGAAGTTTTGATTTTAAAGGATGTGTGCAACATTAATGACTTAAAGCAAGCTGATAATGTACAGAGTGTTTATATGATTGAAAATAAGTCAAGAAAGTTTTTTACTGGCTCAAGGAGGAGAAATGAAGCTGTGGATGACAGAAAGAGAAGTGGTGGATTTAGTAGAGCATTGTTGAAGGATGAAAATTTTGCTGTTTATGCTGATCTTTCTAGGCCTGGGGAGACATTGAAAGATGGGAAAAAGGGGAAAAATGCATTTGCTATCAAATCACATTCTTCAGATTCTCTAAAATTAGACTCTAATATTGACAGTGGAAGTAAAGATAAGAACATACTGAAAGTTAAAACATGTTTTAAGGTAGAAAATAAGTTGCAGGGGATCTTTGTTGGTTCTGAGGTTGAGAGAAAAAATTCTTTTAAGCAAAACAACTCCCAAGTTTGTGGAAAGCGTAATTTGGGAACAATTGAAACTTTACATGCTACCAAGAAGTTGAAGTCTATGGATACCAAAGGCAATACAACTCTAAAATCTCTCTTGGAAGATGTGAAGAGTTCGCCTAGCTCTGCTGTAATTGATGATGACAAAGGATTCAAAAAAATAGGTTTGAAAAGGTCTACATTATGTTTGAAAATAGAAAAAGGTTTGCCATCAAGGGGTCAAACCAGTGCTGTAGGTTCTGTTTGGGATGCGCTGCCTGGGACAAAACATCATAGCCAAGGCCAGCATGCTATGCCTGATTTTGCTAGTGTTTCTTCTGGTGAACCTACAGAAATGAGTTCTCTTAGACTAAAAGGTGATGCAAATAATCTAACGGTTAAACAAGTGCAGAGGAGACGTAGAGCTGTTTGCCTTTTTGACTATGATGATGATGAACCCAAGACTCCTGTTCATGGAGGAGCTGCTAAAAATATTAAATCACCTTCTTCTGTTCCTGAGGTTATGAAGAGCAATGATGCATTCCAAGAGAATGCAGATGTTGCTCGACTGTCTGAAAGGATACCTAGTGCACTTGACAGTATCCATTATAAAGAACCTTCTTCTGAATTACAAAATGACACTTTGTCAACTGAGCATCCTCAAAAAGAGGCTGATGATTTTACTCCTGTCCATTCACCTCATAGTCCTGGAAAATTAAATTCAAAGCAATGTGCTTCTAAGGTGGAAAAATCAAGTACAATCTCTCCAGTAAATTCACCTCTGTCTATTCCTTCAACAAAGTCAAATGCTGAGCAACATAAATTTTCTAAACCTATGGTAATTTCCAGTAATTCTACAAAAAAAAATGCTGACAATGGGTCTTCAAAGAGTTTACATAACTTAAGCTCTTTGCAGAGTCAGGTCACTACTCATAAAAAGAAGCCTGCATTTTCAGTGGAAAGTTCTAAAACTACAACAACTTTACCACTGTCTGTTGAAGTTCCTGCTATAACAGAAAATTTAAAGGAACTTGCTGCTTTTCATGTTGATAGGTACATTTTCTTTTGAATTTTTTCTTTCCATAATTTATTTATTTTGGAATTATTTAATGATTTTTTCCCATTTTAACTGTATATTATTACAGAATTGAGGTGGCCATGGAAGATAAAAACAGTCTGTATACTGTTTCTAGGAGTCCAGAAACTCCCAAGACTATGAAGCATCTTATTGCAGCTGCCCAGGCAAAAAGGAGACTAGTAGCTCAATCTCAATGTCATCCTCATGGCCTTTATAATAATACTCAAGAGGGAACACCTAGCCCCTCTACGATTCAGCCATTTCTCTCTGTCTCTAGTAATTTTGGCCAGGTTGATCGACAGGGAGTGAATGAGCACTCAGCCTTGGCTTCTCCATCAACTAATGGACATCATTCCACTTCTCAAAATCAATCTGATACTGAAGAAAATGAGGAGAGAAGAGTTAGTTCAGTTCAAAGGGCTGTAGGGGGCTCTCTGAGTGGTGGTATAGAGGCTGCTGTTGCCCGTGATGCCTTTGAAGGAATGATTGAGACTTTGTCAAGGACCAAGGAAAGTATTGGGCGCGCAACACGTCTTGCCATTGATTGTGCTAAATATGGTATTGCCAATGAGGTATGCTTTGTCATATCCTTGTTATTTTTAAAACAACAAATCAGATATTGACTTTCTTCATTATCTTCTACATCAAGCATATGAGTATATTTGAAAATAATTTAAAAATTACTCTAGTGTGAAAGGTACTGTCTTAATATTAGTTAATGTTAGCTCCATTGGAATACTTCTTTGATGTGATTTATATGAAAAATTCTGATAGTGGGTAGTTTTGAAAATGTGAAACCAGTTGATATCTCCAACATCAGTATTGCTGCATTGTATGTGAAAAGGTAGGTAAGCTCAACTTGTGGAGGAAGCTAAGCCTTAATCTTTCTATTTTATTTTTTTAAATGAAGGGTTTTTTAGCATTGTCTGTTAGTAATATGGTGCAAGGTGTAGTTTATTTATTCAGAGCTATTAGTTTGTTTCTATGTTTTCTGGGTTCAATTTTTGCTTATAGAATATGGCACCGCATGTTTTGTTGTGTATGTTCAGAGATTAATTATTGTAATGTGAATATATTTTTTATGATGTTAGACTTTTGTAATAAATTTTTGCTGGAACTTCAATTTGATTGTTAATTTGCTTGTAGTGGACTTACTTTGAATTTTATGTTCAGGTTGTTGAACTTCTTATCCGAAAGCTGGAAAATGAAACTAGCTATCATCGTAAAGTGGATTTGTTTTTTCTTGTTGATTCCATCACCCAGTGCTCACATAATCAAAGAGGTGGGAGGATTCACTTCATATGATGCTTTTTAGTTGCATTTGTTATGGATGTACCTGCTTCTCTCTCTGACTGTCTCCTTTATTCCCTGCCGAAATTTGCAAGTCTCAGGTAGTACTTTTCACAGCATCTTCAATTCTGATTGTAGATATGTTTTTCAGGCATTGCAGGAGCCTCTTACATCCCTACAGTTCAAGGAGGATTGTCACGTCTTCTTGGTGCTGCTGCTCCTCCTGGGGCTAGTGCTCGAGAAAATCGTCGTCAATGTCTCAAGGTCAGCTCTTCTTTTTGTAAAAGAGAAATGTTTTGAGAGGAAAGAAATGAAATATGAAGGGGAATATAAGTATACTCCAAACTCAAAAAGAATTGAAGAAGAGGAAAAAAGAAAAAAATCAAGGACACTTATGCTTCATTTGGATGATATGAGAAATAGGAAGGAAAAAATTAGGAGGGAAGGAAATAGGAGGATATGGATTGGAGTGGAAATAGAATGGAAAAATAAGTTGTTTGGATAGAATGGAAAAGAGGGTGGAAAGAAATATTAGTAGTATAAATTTTTAAAAAATAAAATTTAACTTTAAAAAAATTTAATTTTGTTACTATATTTTTTTATTGACGTAGTATTTACTTTTTTAATTTTTTAAAAATTATTTAATAGTTTAAAATAAATAAAAACAAAAAAAATTAACCCCTCCCCACTTTCTCTCTTGAGGGGAAAATAATTTCTGCGGGCCCCACGGATTTTAATTCCTTCCTTCCATATAAGACAAATGCAAACAATCAGAGGTAGGGAAATAAAATCCATGCAAATCCTGGAAACAAATTCTTTCCCTCCTAAATTCCATCTAAACAAACAAAGCATTAATCTCTTTGTGTATCAATGATGGTAATTGCCCTGAAACAACTGTGAGTGTGCTAGATTAGAATCCATAAACACTATCAGTGTTTGATAAGCTCAAGAAAATGACATAAAGTGAGAGAGAGAAAATTACAAAGAGATCATAGAGTAATTCAGGGACTGTTATGTCATTGTTAGAATGTTATTCCTTATTGAGCTGAGTAGAACTTACGTTTGTTGTGTGAACTGAATGCAGTTGAAGATAGCTACATAACAGCCTCTTTCACAATCTACTGATTCTGTTCATAACACAATCCTAACTTCTGACAGAACTAAGTGTGTGTTTGGATGAGCATCTGTGAACTTGAGTTTGAGTGAACTTGATTTAACTTAAAAGTCAGTTTGATGGAGTAATGTGATTTATATTTGGAACTTTTTCTTAAAAAGTAAATAAAAGTCAGCATAAAATTTTCAATTTAATGCAAGAGTTACACTTTATCACATTGGGCCAAACATGGGTTTAAAATCAAAATAAATTTTGGTTGTGAGTAACCAAATATCAAAATTTCCTATTGTATCATGTTACAATGAAATTGATGTGATTATTTGGCATTTCATTGTATATCCAAATATGTACTATGTCAACTACAGAGGTACATCCTGTTTGTATTGCATATACTCTAGCAAGCACAATCATATTCTTGTGCCAAAATAGAGGTAAGGAGATGCCTTTAAAAAGGTTCGCATTTTACTCCAATGAAATAGATCATTTAATTGCCAAAAGCACACTGCCATAAATTTTGGCCTTGTTTCTTCCAAAATTTTAAAACAACCCAAAGAAAAGCAGCTCCAAGTGAAGGGGCTAGCATCTAGAATTGTCCAGCACACTAAACAAGTTATTCCAAAAGAAAATATCTTCTTTGTAATGTAGAAGTAAATGGGCTATATTTTTGACCTTGAACTGAAAATTACAAATATCAGTGGAAACAGTTGTGTGGGGTCTACATATCTTCAACATTTGTTTGTATCAATTCTATTCAGGACGAATGTGGAGATAAAAAACTCGATCTCATTGTTAATTTTAAATTTTCAAAAGAGCTTTGTATGAAGAAACCTCTCGGTATTACAAAATGTACAACAACAATAACAAAAAACCATTTCCCATTGGATGCCAGTGTTGTGTCAAAATCTAACTTTCCAAAATGGTCATTTGTATCAAGGTTTTTTAAAATGGTTTCTCTTAATAGTTTTCTTGCTCTTCATCTATCTCTGTTTATTGGATAACTCTCCATATGAACAACTCTTTTTTACTGGGTTCACTATTGGTCTTCTTGCACAGGCAAACCATCTTTAACTGAGTTTTCTTACCTGATAAATGCTACTTCAACTTTCTCTAATACATTCATTCATGATCTTCTCTTGTATGTTTGCTCATTGGTTATGACATACTGACATTCTCATGTTTTGCAACACTTGGCTTGTGCTGCTCTTGTTCAAATTTTAATGCCTAACATATGGTACCATATAACATTGCTGGTAGATAAAAATTTTCTATGAGAGGCATGTTCTGATCCCTATTAGAAGTGTGAGGAAGTGAAAATAGGACATACAGGAAAAGACAGCTGATGGATCAACAACACAAATTCCATTTTCATGATTGTAAGAAAAGTAAGGATAACTAATGGCTTGTTCCATTCTGTTCCTGTTTCCTTTAAGGATAACAGGAAATGGAGTAAAAACAATGTAGTCTTTTTGTTATTCAAACTGAAAACAAGAAATGGAAATAGAAACCAACAAGCCCCAAACAAAAGCTAAAAGAACTGAATCTAGTTACTTTCCCTAAATACTGGGTCCTATCTGAAATGAAATCCCAAGAAACATTTGAAAGTCTGTGATAGACTAGTAGAGTAGAAACTTTGGATGGGTAAATTATTTAAATGAGATAAGCGATATAGGTAAGTATATACTTAACATAGCACTGCCTGGTTAGATTTCTCCCACAATATGGAATGAGAATCAGTTGAGGAAAAAGAACTTTGTGGAATTCATGTGATTGACTGTGATCACTGAGCTGTCATCCCTCCTTTTGGAGCTTGAAACGAACCTTCAAACCAACAAGGTGGTCTCTACTCTCCCTTTGGACCCAAAAGGAAATGTCTCATACTACCTCTGTCTTATTTTAAATGACGATTAATAAACACAATCTTAAAAAAATAGCTGTACTAACTACTATGATAAAATAAATTGATTTCACTAAAATACCACTATTAGAAGTACTAGATTGTACCAACCAACTACCCACACTTTCCTACTTTTACAGTAATAGCAGAGCTATTGTAGTGGTTTGTTGGTAAGAACTACTCTTAATAAGGGTATTATTGGATAGAAATAATTAATACCTTCTTGGTATTCTAAAGTGACAAATAAATTGAGACAAATTAAAAGTGCTAAAGTGACATTTAAAATGAGATGGAGGTAGTAATTTTCTTTATACTCTTCTAAAATGAATCTGGAAAAGGTAAAGATATACAGATAATGCAGTGGAATACTAGACAAACAGGTTTGTACGAAGATAACATGTCCTCACAAAGAAAATTGAGATCCTTTATGACTAAGTAGATGCATAGAGCTCTTTTAAATCACTAGATCCTAGGAAAAAATAACCCTGAGGAACGCAACCAAAATTCCAAATCAGTGGGAAGGTACTGCAAATTTTGGCATCCAGTCAAAGCAGTAAAGGAGGACAGGGCATTACTGTCTTAGCAATTAATCATCTGGACAATAATAATTTCCGCAAACTGGAGAATAAAAGAACATTCTTGTAATTACCTCTATTCTTTTGTCCACAAAAGAAGATTCTGTTATACACATACTGGATGTGAGACACCATATCTTGCAGCAAACCAACTTTGATCCCCTTGATGGGGCCTCTATCAACAATTATTGAGAACATCTAATCCAAAAAATCAACCAAGTTAAACTAAAATGTAGACTGAATCTCCCAAATCTGAAGTTTCATCTTCTACAAGGCGAAGGATCTTCTTGGCTGTGCACTATCACGAAAAAATAGGAGTGAATTTTGTTGGATTATCAATTACTTGACTACAATCTTTTTTTTATAATGATATAGTCAAAGTTAATTTTGTTTAGGAAAAATTATGATACCAATTTTTTGTAGGTGGGGTAAGCTGTGTGCCTGATATTACATTTGTTTGTTTTTACATGTGTGAATTTCAGGTTTTAAGGCTGTGGCTCGAGAGGAAAATTTTTCCTGAATCAGTTCTTCGACGTTACATGGACAATATTGGAATTTCAAATGATGATATGACAGTTAGTTTTTCTCTCAGGCGTCCTTCACGAGCAGAGCGATCAGTGGATGACCCGATTAGAGAATTGGAGGGCATGCTTGTTGAGATGAGTATGGAAGGTGTTTACTTGTTTCACTAATTTTTATTATATTGAAAGCTTGGGCTACTTGTTGTGTCTGTTTTCATTATTATGTATGTTTTTCTTCTAAGAGTCACGTCTTTTCTAGACATTTAGTCTATCTTACCTTATCCCAAGATAGATATTAAATGTTGCTTCGTTAAACAATAAAATAGATATGGCACAAAATGGAATATATTGCTTTGGAATTATTGTACCACCATGAGCTTGACAATATAGTTTGAAAACTAAAAGAAGATAGTATATAATAGTGTAAAATAAAAATGAGAAAGAAATGGGTTAATCATTTTAGTTAAAGGCTATGTCAATACTCTTAAATAATTGGAGAGAGGTTTGGTAAATTTAAAGTCCGGTTAAGAATTCAATTTTGAAACTAGTGTCATTAATCTATATGAATTTAAATTGGTTTCGAATCATAGTTTATCAAAAAATTGTTTTGAAAGAAAACATCTAGAGGATTTTTTTCATCTGATCTAGTTTGACTGACAAATTGATTGTATAAGATCATATTTTTCATTTACCCTTTGATTCTCAAAATTGATAAGGTTACAAAACTCAACTAAGAAAAAGGTGTCATGGCTTGACCAAGTTAATGTGACCTACTTTGCATGTTGGAACAATGGAGGTTATGTGAATATTGGTAACTCGGAACTTTTAATGGTCTAGTATATGTATATGCCCTTATCTTTCTTCCGAATATGAAAAGATTAAAGAATTCAAAGGTGATTATTTTTTAATCTATATTGTTATGGAAAAGGGAGACTTCTTCTAGAAGACAAAGTACTAAAAATGTCATTCTGACTGTTGTAATTACCATAATCTTAGAGATTTGTTTTATTTAGGACAAATTTAATTAGCCATGGTTCGTATAGGATTTTATTAGATACTATTCTGTTGTAATTATCATAAAATAGATTAGAAGTAGCCTATATATAGATTGTATAATATCTCTATAATTGATCATTCAAATATACACAATTACTTATATTCTTTGCTCAAGATGGTATCAGAGCTCCATATCTAGGAGATTTTTTCTGCACTCTATATGAAAAACCTAGCCACCTTCATTGCAATAAACCTTAGGTTGCCTTAATCGCAACCATAGTATTCAGTGTGCCTTCATTGCACGGTCAACCTTTTTTTTTTTTTCGTCATATTTCTAAGATGTTACCTTTGCTGTCAAAGACTCTTCCATTACCATAAGAGTTGTTTCTTTCAGATTGGTGACACCATTATCGGCATCGCATCTCTCATATTAGCTTGCCATTGAAACATCATTACTACAAACAAGGTCGTTGGCCTCGTATTTATATCAGTTTGCTATCGTTATTCCACTCTCATTGTCTCTTCCAGGATCTTGTCACGAGGAGACGATTGGAGGTTACTAAGGAACAAGACGGGTTATATTATCTACAACACACATGCTATCAAGGATCAAAGACATTCATCTCCAATCATTAGACAAGCTCAATCTGAAATTTGGTTTCACCACAGGCATCTTAGGCATCCTTCTTTTAATGTCATTAGGGCTTTGTTTCCTCACTTATTTACCAAAGTGTCTGTTGAGTCTTTTCATTGGAATATTTGTGAATTTGCTCAACATCATCGTGCACTTCTTCTTCCAAGTAGTAAAAGGAGTCTTGACCCATTTGGACTTGTTCATTTTGATGTATGGGGACCTGCTTCTAATGTTAATATCTTTGGTACAAAATGTTTTGTATCCTTCATTGATGATTGTACTAGGGTTTACATGGATATTTTCGATGAAAGACAAGTCTAAGGTTTTATCAATTGTTTGTGAATTTTAACAATAGGTTCAAACATAGTTAGGAAGTTAGATCAAAAGATTTGCGTTAAATAATGGAAAAGGATATGTGAACAACAATTTCAACCAGTTTCTCAAAGATAAAGACGTTAGTCATGAGATTACTTGTGTGGATACTCCCAACAAAATGGGGTTGCTAAATGGAAAAATCGTCCACTCCTTGAAATTGCTAGAGCATTACTCTTCCAAATGTCTGTTCCAAAATCCTATTGTGGGGGGAAGCTATCTTAATCATTGCCTATTTGATAAGCTAGAGATACCTTCTCTTATACTAGATGGTGTTGTTAGCCCTATTCAGTTCATGATTGTGTTTTTTCCTTCTGTTCCTATTATGGCTAGTCTCCAAAGTCGGATCTTTGCATGTTCTGTTTTTGTCCATGTTCATAGTCTTCATAGGGGAAAATTAGATCCTTCAGCTATGAAGTGTATCTTTATAGGTTATGCCCCTAACAAAAAAGGATACAAATGTTACCACCCACAAAGTTGTTGTGTCTGTCTCCATGGATATCACCTATCATGAAAGAGTCTTTTTAAATCCATCCTTTTATTCTGGGGGAGAATCATCAAGAACTTGAGTCCTTTAGTAATTCGTCTTTTATTCCTCTTTTGTTGGATGACCTGAAATCAGCATCAATACCAGTACAAGATAATGAAGATAGATTCTTTAGACTCCAATATCAACGAGCAAATTCCTGACTTGGTCCAACAATAACTTCAATTATTTGAACCAAAGGTAAGTACTACTATTCCTAATCCTCTTGACAGCTCCCTAGATAATTCTTGTGAGTCTAACCTTGATGACTTGCCAATTGTCTGGAGAAAAGAAAAATGATCTTGTGAAAAATATCCCATATCTTAGTTCATGTCTACTAGATACCTTTCTTTGCAACCAGAGCTTTATTTTAGCAATCGATTTAGTCAGAACCCCTACATCAGTACAAGGCCTTAAAGGATGATAATTGGGTTCAAGCCATGAATGTAGAGATGGGTGTGTTGGAAAGAACTAAGACTTGGGAGATTGTGGAGCAACCAAAAAACAAAATCATAGGTTGTAGATGGATATACACAATAAAGTATCAATGAGATGGTACAATGGATTGATATAAGGCTAGACTAGTGGTGAAGGGTTCACACAAACCTATGGGATCGATTATAAGGAAACATTTTCTCTAGAGGCAAAAATGAATACCATAAAGATAATTCTTTCCTTAGCTTCTCACTATGGCTGGGAAATGCATCAATTTGATGTCAAAAAAGCTTTCTTGCATGGAGAATTGAAAGAAGAGGGGTACATGGAGATTTCGCTTGGGTATCATTCTATTAATGGAGAAAGTAAGAGTTGTAGATTGAATAAGGCACCGTCTAGCCTAAAGTAGTCACCTTTGGCTTGGTTTGGAAGGTTCACTCAAGCTATGGTATCCTTGGGATACAAACAAAGCCAAGATGACCATACTCATTTTATAAAACATTCTCTTGATGGAAAACTTACTCTACTTGTTTATGTTGATGATATGATAATTGTAGGAAATAATGAGCTTGAAAACTGAATCTTAAAAGAAAAGTTAGCTACCCAATTTGAGAATGGAGGTTGCCTACTCTAGACAAGGCGTCTTCCTCTCATAGAGGAAGTGTGTTTTCCGCTGTCTAAAAGAGACTGGTAAGTTGGCTTGTTAGACCATTGGAGCATCGAGGGAGCAAAATCATAGGATTGGAAATGAGGAAAGCCCAAAAGTGGAAAAGGCACAACACCAAAGATTTGTGGGAAAACTTATTTACCTATCACATACAAGGCCACATGTAAATATGCTGTTAGCATGGTTAGTCAATTTATGCATGATCCTTGGGAAAGACACTTGCATGCAATAAATAGAATCCTTCAATACTTGAAGACAAACCCAACAAGAGGACTTCTTTTAAGAAAGAAGGTGATTTGTCTATGGAAGTATATGCAGATATGATTATGTACGGTCTATTATTGATAGGAGATCCTCCATAGGGTACTGCATCTTTTAGCTAGAAATTTAGTGACTTAGAAGAGTAAAAAACAAAATGTTGTTGCAAGGTCAAGTGCAGAGGTTGACCTCAAAGTAAAGTATAAATCTCCTATGCAACTATTCTATAATAATAAATCTGCCATTAGTATTGCACATAACTCGATTCAGCATGAAAGTATAAAGCATATAGAGATAGATCAACACTTCATTAAAGAGAAATTGGATTGTGGTCTTGTACTTCCTACATCCTTTCTGGACTTCAATTAGCAGATACATTCACCAAGTAGTCCACTGATCGATTTCAATATCTCACATGCAAATTGGGAGTGATAGATATCCATTCACTAGCTTAAGGGAGTATTGTAATTATCATAATTATTGTTGTAATTACCATAATTATAGAGATTTATTTTATTTAGGACAGATTTGTTTAGCCATGATTTGTACAATATACTTTCACCTTGTACAATCTGCTCTTAAATGTGATTAATTTCCTCTTTAGAATTAATTGTAATGAAATATTTTTGATAAATGGAATAAAAAATAACTAACATATTAAAATTAAAATTAATATTAACATGCACATGTGGGCATGTTAAGTAGATGGATCTTATTTTATTTGTTCTCTTTTACCTTTCCTATTTTATTTGGCTGGACTTGCACTTAGCAACATTAAGATTTTCTATTCATTTTATGAAACATAACTGTCTAATTGTTGTTTTCTATTCTATTGCTATTTTCACTTGTTTCCAAAAACTAATTCTGATTCTCATCTGTATAATCTATCTGGATGTTGTGTATCAGTAATGCTACCTTTCAGCTACCTGGCTTTTTATCTTGTCATGTGTTTGAAGAAGATGAAGACGATGATTTTCCAATTAATGCATCTCCAGCAGATCCTAGTCACACTATTGTAGATTCAGAAACTTCTACTGTTACCCCAAGTGACAAGCGCCATTGTATCTTGGAGGATGTTGATGGTGAGCTTGAAATGGAAGATGTTTCAGCCAACCCAAAGGATGAAAGGCCTGTATTATTAAACGGTTCTGAAATAGATTTTCAACTTCAGGGCTCAGATAGGATATTAGATGTAGATTTAAACTTCTCTGCAGAGATAGGGATACCTGATATTCTCAAGGGATCTCCTCCATTGCCTCTTGATTCACCCCCTTCTCCCCCACCTCTGCCTTCTTCACCTCCACCACCTCCTCCTCCATTATCTCCATCACCTCCCCCACCCTCACCACCTGCAGTGTTGCAACCTCCACCTCCTCCTCCATTATCTCCATCACCTCCCCCACCCTCACCACCTGCAGTGTTGCAACCTCCACCTCCTCCTTTACCACCACCAGGCCCTCTACCCACATTGATTCCTGAATCATCTGGACTAGTTCAGCCTCCATTTTTGTCCCAAGCATTAGTGCCACCTCAGTCATCGCCGTTGTCAGGGTATCAGCAGAATGTACCTCATGACTACAGTGGCTCAACTAATGTAAGATATTTTTGCTTTTGAATGTTACTGGTTTGTTTTAGATTTGTTTGCTGTGCTGGTTTTGATGAATAGAGTCCTCCATACAGGGGAACCAAACAGTTCAAATGGCTAGAAATTCTTTTCCTGGAGGTCACAATAGTTCAGTTGTCAAGAATGAAATATTGCCACTGCCATCTGCTTGCTTTCCTCCAATGGCAGGCTGCAACTCTCAAGAACCTTCTAGTTTTAACCCTCCAAGGCAGTTGGAATATGGACAAAATGATGTGTATCTAAATTCTCAAGTTCCTCAACCTAATCAGCAATTTCAGCCGGGTAACACACCATTTGCTCCAAGACACATTCATCCTGCACCACCCCAAAATCCATCCAATCAGTATTCGTATCTGAAGCCTATAGTTCAGCACCATCTTCCACATTCCTTTCATCCTCCCTTCTCATTGCCACCACTTCCAGATGGCCAGAGCCAATTTGTTGTGAATGAGCAATGGAGGATGTCATTGAGTGAATTTAAAACAAACAATCAACAGAGTTTATGGATAGGGAGAAATCATTCATGCCTTGGTCCACCCTTTGGGCAGGAAGGTATGTGAACCTCTTCAGCTTACTAAATCCAAATGATTATCAGGGAAAAATATGATTGATGTTTGATGCTGTCCATTTAGTTTGTATCTCTTATTCCTGAAGTTTGTCTTAGCTTTTTGTTAAGGCTTGCATCCATCTAATTTTTTAATATAAATTTTTCCATTTGGTTTTTTAGTGATATCAGAGCTCTTAATTGTTACCCTAATGTTACTGATATTTTTTGTTGCTTGTGGGATACATCTGAATATTATAAATGCTGTTTTAATGATGATGATGACAGGTTATTTTCGGCGGCCACTTGAAAGACCACCAATAAACAATGTAGGTTTTCAGCATGCAAACCCTAGTAACATACCTGCTCCTCCTCCAATGTCGGGTAGTCTTCTCTATTTTTCACTTTACTTTTTTTTAAATCTCTTCACTTGAGCCTCCCCTTGCTAATAAACTACGTTTATGCATCGCCATCATTATTTCCTTCTTCAGGACATGGTGTTCCTTCGATGTTGCCCTGGAGGCCTACTTGATGCTGATTGAAATATTTTCCAATTCATGTGCAAAATTGGTGGGTAAGGATATTGGCTATTGGATTCATTATCTGTGGCTTATTTGACAGGTTTATGTAGCTTAATTGTGTAGTCAAGGATTTTGAATGAATGATCATAATACTGGCATATACATGGAATCAATTTCTTTTCTAATAAAAAATTTTAGGTTATTATACATACCTGTACTGTGGCTTTTTTCAAATTTTTGGTTCAATGCTTACGTTAATTTTTATTCTGAATAAAAATCATACTGAATAATGACTGCCTGTTGCCTTTCAGTGCTGTTGCTGGTGGATCAACAATCAAGGTTACGTAGCTTACATATTATGGCTCAAAGTTAGATTCACTAGTGTAGTACGTATAACTACCCAAAATTTTGAAAACTTGTGGAGGCTTTTGGCAGGACTGTGTATATTATAATTTTTCCTGACAATGTATCCCAAGAACATTTGCTTCCATGTTTATGACTTGGTTAGTTTATCTGTTTCTCATCCCTTGTAATTATTACACAAGATCTATATATAGAAATCAGTTTCATGCACTCAATTTTTTTACGGTAATGATTGAATGTTAGTTTTACTATCTAGCCATTGTTTTCCGTTTTCAAATTTTATTTCTTTGATTCTTTGTAGTTTGTTGCATTTTTGAAATATATAGCAATGTTTTACTGACTTCAGTCTCTATGACCTTTCTGTATTTGTCAAGTCAGTAATGCAGCTCTTCTTTATGATACTAATCATTTGCTCACATTTTATTAAAAAAAGGACAAAAAAAGGGTACCTCATGGCAGGGTGTTAACTTTATTTTACTAGTTCTCTTCATCTACTGAATATTTGCTGCTTATAAAAATTTAATTATGCGCTCAGCACACTACCTCTTTCTCCTCCTACCCTCCATGAAATGTCATCTTAGAGGACCAATTAAATTCCTAAATTAAATGATATTCACAATCTATGTTTTAGAATTATTGGTTGTCCTTTACCCGATGCTTGTACATTAAATACTGGATAGAATTTGTGCTATTTTTCCACAAAAGATGCTAAAAAGAAATTTAAACAGAGTATAAGAAGTTAGAATATTTTTTGGCTTTTGGTAGAGCTTATTGGATGTGGGATTCATGTAGAAGCACCTAATTGGACAGAGGCATGAAGTTTGGTTTGTGTTTTAATTAGAGATTGGTACCCAGTTTAAACTGAAAAAGAATATTTTCACTTGGAAAATTTGACTTTGGTTCCCACTTCCCTCTGGTTTTATGAATTAATAAGGTAATGATTTCTAGTAGAATAAAGTTGGAAGCATATCAGGTATTGGTGTTTGTTTAGATATCATAGGATATGATGTTGATATAATATTGATATCACAGGGGTATGATGCTGATATCACAAGGATATGATGCTGATATGATACTGATATCATAAGATTTAATTTATGTTTTCCTTTTATACCAAATCTATGTATTTATGTAAATAGTCTTCTTAAGGAAGCTTAGGACATATTATGTAATTTGGATTATAACCGGAATTAGGTCCAATTATTTTAAGATTGTGTAAATATTTTATATTTGGAAAGTTAGTATAGAATAAAATAATGTCAGAATCTTCCCTTAATCTGACCTAATATTGTCTGTTTTCTTTATTTAAATACTTTCCTATTTTTCCTTATTTAAATTATCTTGTAACTTGTTTAGGCAAAAGAGGATTCCCTTAATGGACTCTCTATGCCTCATTTAAATCTTTGTAATCCTCGAATAAAAATAAGAAAAAAGAACAATCAGCTCTCTTCTCTCTTTCCAACATGGCATCGTAGCTGTGAAGCTCAAGTGATCTAGGGACAACTCTTTTATCATGGTTAAGACAATAATTAACTAGAATGAGCTGAGCAAATGGAGGATTGAACACGCGCAACCACCATCCATGACAACAAATACTCCGACACATCTTTTTTTGCAAAGGAACAGTTAGACAGCTTGTAATCAAATTTGCTTTGAAAATACGTCATTACATTTCGTACTTTCTTTGGCACAAAACTCACTCCTTCTTTGTCGGCTAGCTACTTTTTCTAAGTTTCACCTTAAAATTCTCATGCTCCATGGGATCGTTGATTCAGAGAGCCACCGATCACATGATAGATCGCCCAAATTTGGTTTCTACTTTTATTACTTGATATGCAAGTAACAAAAAGGTTGAAATTGCGTGATGGTTCTTTTTCTCGCAATAGGCCGGTGTTTGGTTTTGTCCCTTATCTCAAGTTCTCTCACTCTCCATGATGTCCTTCTTCATGTCCCCAACTCATCTTGCACCTCTTGTCCATTAGCAAGTTAACATATGATCAACAATGTCTTGTTGCTTTGGATTCTTTTTATGTAAATTTCGTGATTTGAAATCGGGGAAGACGATTGCGTTGCTTAAGGGAGTCGATGGTCTGACTATTTCTTCTGAAGAAGTTGAACTGTTTTCAATGAGGAGTCAAAGTAAATTGTTCACTGACCACATCTATTTTAAGGAATGATAAAATTATTTTATGGCATTATAGATTAGGTCATCCGGGATTTCTTTTGATTTGAGTCACATGAGTTTCCCAATCTTTTAAGAATAAGAATCCATCTTTGATCACTGTGAAACATGTGAGTTGGCTAGCTATCATCGCTCAACCTATTCCCTCAACCTGTCCCTCCAACCCTACAAAAAGTCCAATCCTTTAGTCTCATTCATAGTGATGTGTGGGGTCGTAACCGTGATCCTACTCTTCTGGGAAATGGTGGGTTTGTTACATTTATAAATGATCACACTGGGACTTATGTGGAGCTGCCATTTAACGAAAGAAAAATCAGAAGTAGAGGTGGATTTTTAAAAAAACTTTTTTCAAATGATAAAAACTCCAGATTCCAACACCAAATAAAATTTTTAGAAGTGATAATGGGAGAGAGTATTTTGCAAATGCTTTAAATAATGTTTTCTTCCAAGAAGGAAATTGTTCATCAAAGTTTCGTGTTAGCATACACTCAACAAAATGGTGCAATGTAGAAAGCAAAATAAGCATATTCTTGTAGCTGTCAGAGTCTGTTTTGCTATTTCAAAATAATATGCCTAAACATTCTTGGGTGAAACAATCTTGATCTAAATCTACTTAATAAACTTAGACGCCTAGCAAAATTTTGAATTTTAAAACTCCCTTTTGGATTTCTTCATGAAATTTTTTCCACCAACATAGAATCTCAGCTATTATCGACCTCCAAGATATTTGCTGTAGCAAAGTGTTTGTCCATATCACACGGGGCCTAACTAAGCAAACTTGATCCAAGAGCAACAAAAGTGTGTGCTCGGGTGGTTATAGCTCCCAACCAAAAAGGCTACAAGTGTTTTGATTCGATTTTGATTTTTTTTTTCTCACTATGGATGTCACTTTCTTGAGTGAAACACCTTTTTGGAACCTGCATCTTCAAAGTGGAGAAGAGTTGAAGATGCAGAACATAACTTTCAAAATTTTGAAGAACTCTTGGAACCAGGATCCGAAACATAGTGAAATGCAACGTATTTTGAGTGCCTGAAATTACTAGCTGAAACATAGTGGAACACTTATTTATATTTATGGTTCTAAGAGCCTTGCAAACGGGGGAAATGGAGACAATTACAATGACTATGGGCATAACACCCTTAATTTTGTCTATTCAAGGAAGAAGAAAGGTCACACATCACGGCCAAGTGATACTATACAACCTCTGTAACACTACCAAGAGTTTCTAGAAATGCACCAGGTAACATTTTTTTCTGAAACTGTCTAACCTGCTAATAAGTCTATTAACTTAGAGTTAGATCACCCTGACCTTTCCACTAGATCTATTCAAAAGGGTTAGGTTTGTACAAAGTATCTCTCATTTTGTGTCAAATGATAATTTATCACCTTCTTTTAAAGTTTTTATTTCCTGGAACTGACTGCGCTGCAAATACCAAGAGATGAGCACGATTCTGGCTTTGAAGGTTCCATAGTGGAATAGGAATTTTGTCTTGGTAGAGACGAGGGCTCTAGAGAAGTAATCAAACCTCGAATATGGTGGATTTGCCCAAGGGAAAACACAACCGTGGATCGTGAATGTGATTTTCACAATCAAAAGTATAAAGGCAGATAAGTTGATTGAAAGATACAAAACTTGGCTGGAATGACCAAAGGATTTTATCTAGATATGCGGGTAGATTGTAGGGAGGACTCTGCACCCTCGTCGCAAAAAGTTAAACACTGGTTAGAGTTCTCTTATCCTCAGCCAATCTTGACCTGCCACTACAATAATTAGATGTGAAGAATGCTTGGCTAAGTGGAGACTTGGAAGAAGAAGTGATGCAGGTGGATGCACCAACCAGTTTTGAATCACACTTTTAAATGCAGTAAAGTTTGCAAACTTAAGAAGTCACTGGAGAGGGATCAAGTAGGGGTCCCTAGAGATTGGCCTGGAGAGGTTTACTCACATTCATAAAAAAGCAAGGGTATATGTAGTTGTCATAGCGATCACACTATGTTTGTAAAACACTCTTTAAAATGGAAAATTGACCATACCGATTGTCTGGTGTGGCGGATATAGTTCTCATGGGGGACGACTTGTCTGAGACGAGTCAGATCAGAGCAGTCTTTGGTCTCTTGAATTTGAAATCACAGATCTATGACCTCTGCAATGATTTCTTGGGAATGGGAGGTTGCATAGATCATAGCACAGGAACGTAGTTCTCAAAGTGAAATGTCGATATTAGACGTTCTTAATGAAATTGGAATGAGTGGATATAAACCAACCGAAACTCCGATTGACCCTAATCAAAAACTTGGAAACAACCAAGAAAGTGCACTAGTGGATACTTACAGGTACCAAAGGTTGGTAAGGTTATTGATTTATCTATCTTATACTTGTCCTGATATTGCATTTGCTGTAAGTTTGGTAAGCCAATTTATGCACTCCCCTCATAAAGAACATTTAGACGTAGTTTATAGAATTCTAAGATACTTGAAGCGTACACCTGGTAGAGGGTTGTTTTTCAAGAAGACTGGACAACAAACAATTGAGACCTACATCGATGTAGATTGGGTTGGCTCAATTATAGATAGGAAGTCAACATTTGGATATTGTACCTTTGCGTGGAGAAACCTGTTTACATGGAGGAGTAAAAAACAAAGTGTTGTTGCTAGGAGTAGTGTTGAAACTGAGTATAGAGCCATGACACAAGGAGTGTGTGAAATCTTGTGGCTGAAAAGAATTGTTGAAGAGTTGCAACTTCCTATGACTCTTCCTATGAAATTATATTGTGATAACAAGGCTGCCATTAGTATATCTCAAAATCCTATTCAACATGATCGAACCATACATGTGAAAATTGATAGCCACTTTATAAAAGACAAAGTGGATGAAGAAATTATTTGCATGCCTTTTGTTCCAACCTCACAACAATTGGGAGATATTCTCACTAAAGGGTTGTTTAGACCTAACTTTGAATTTCTTGTAAGCAAGTTGGGTATGTTGGATATCTATGCACCAATTTGAGGGGGGTGTTAAGATTGTGTAAATATTTTATATTGTAAAGTTAGGATAAAATAAAATCAGGACAGAATCTTCCTTTTTTGACTTGATATTGTCTGTTTTCTTTATTTAAATACTTTTCTAGTTTTTCTTATTTAAATTATCTTGTAGTCTGTTTAGGCAAGAGGATCTCCCTGATTGATTCTCTCTTTGCCTATTTAAATCTTTGTAATCCCTTGAATAAAAAAATAAGAAAAAGAAGAACAATTCCTCTCTTCTCTTTTCCAATAAATTCTTTCCTTATTTTCAACACCTTGTATACTTATAAATTCATCTCTATTCTATACAGAAAATTATCACAAGAAAGTATATTTTCTAGTAAAGTTTTCAAGTCTTTCCACTTGGTATCAAAGCTCATGATTAGTGAGCGTGATAACCCAACATAAAAACCATAGCCATCACCTACCTGTTCCTTTGTCATACCAACTGTCAAGACTGGGACATTGGCCCTAGGCACTGAACAACAGTTCCAATCTTTCTGTTCTCACTTTATCTATCTTTCGTGGTTGCCATGTCAAGATCATCCCAATCAAACCCCAACAATTTTGGAACAGCAACCTCAGAGAAACTCAATGGTAAGAATTATTTGATTTGGGCTATGGCAATCAAAATTTGGTTTCATGGTTAGAGACTTATTACCATCTTTTCATCCAGTCTGAGGAAGTTGGTGAAGATAAGTGTGAAGATTGGGTGCAAGCAGATTGTCAACTTGGATAAACTATCTTACTCCAGGTATTGATAAACTAGCTGCCTGTGATATGAAGTGTGTTCCTTGAATATTCACAAGTTTGAAAGGGATATCGATGTTATTGCCCTTCCATGCATCACTTCTACATGTCAATTGATGTCACATTCTTTGGAGATACACCATACTTTAGCTCACTAAAGGAGATTGAGTCTATCTCTTAAGAATTACCTATTCCTCATTTCACACTTGTTTTAGAAGATTTTATTCAACACAAGGCAGCTCTAGTAATCCCATTAGAGCCTATAAGTGCTTAACCTTTGATAACTTAACTTATTAGCATCGTTCATACTTTGTCCATGACAATTCATCTCCAGAAGAAAGCACACATGACACATCTTGCAAGTAACTTAAATCTTTTGTACAGTCTCTTCTTCTACTTCGAATACATCTGAGCCTTCAAATGATCTTCTTGTTGCTCTTTGTAAAGGTATTCATTCTTCCTGTAATCTTCACCCTATATATAACTCTCCTTCACAATATACATTTGTCTTTTCTCTTTCCTCTATCACTATTCCTAAGTTCCCGCAGGAAGGTTTTTCTCACCTAGGGTGGCAACAAGCTATGATTGATGAGATGACAACCTTAGAATCCAACAAACATAGAATTTTGTTCCTCCTCTTGGGAAATCTATAGTTGGATGTCACCGGGTATACATTGTCAAAGTTGGTCCGGATGGGCAAATTGATTGATTGAAAGCTCGCTTGTTAATAAAAGGCTATACCAAAGTGTTTGGACTTGATTATAATGATACTTTCTCTCCAGTGACAAAAATGATCTCAATTCATCTTTTTCTTTCTATGGCAGCCATGTGACATTGGCCATTATATTAGTTAGACATAAAGAATGCCTTTCTCCATGGAGACTTAGAAGAAGAAGTATATTGTAAGGAATTGGTTTAGAACAGAGGAAAAAAAAGGAAGTAGGAATAGAGAAAGAGCCAACAAGAAGAATGAATCTTTATTGAAATCCTCAACTGAAAAATAGATCACCCAGCTGAGAAGAAGTTACAAGAATAGATGCAGGGTGTTCGAGAGCCTGATCTCTTCCAACCAAATACCAATTCCTCACTGACTTTCGTATCCCTTCCCTTTCCTATTTATTGACTTCCTCCTCATATTACAAGTGATTCAATTATTACAATTGTCAATTTTACCAAGGGTATTCTTAATCTTCTTGGTCTAAGCCTTTCTAATCTTTTTGGGCCTAAGCCTTTTTCCCTTCTCACCCTTTCTCTACATACTTTGAACGGAGATCCTAGTGACTAACAATGCTCTCCTCCAAAAGTTTCACCTTGTCCTCAAGGTGAAATTGTGGAAATTGTTCGAGTATAGTATCAAAGGATTCCCAAGTAGCCTCAAAGTTCAAAAGATCCTTCCATTTGATAAGAACTTCAACTGCTCCTAAAGAATGGTTGCGGCTGCTCATGACTTCGTAGGTTTAACTTTCTGACTCAGATCTTCGAGAGCAGGTAGAGGTAGCAGTGGTCATGGCTGTGACTAGTTGGCCAATAGCTTTCTCGTAGGTGAGATACATAAAAACTAGGTGGATTCTGGCCTCTGCTAGGTGGTTGTAATTGATAAGCAAACTCAGGCCACCTCTCAAGCACCCTATATGGCCTCATGGATGTGGTCCAGACTCAAACTCCGTACGGGCATTGGTGTAGGGTTGTAGAAGCCTTGGAGGGATAAGGCTTGATATTTATCTCTCGCTTAACAAACCTCACACAGCCGCTACATATCATGCTGAATATCTCTTCATAGACTCTTCCCAATAAACATACAGGTGAGATTTTCTGTAGGTTCTGTAGCTATCTTGAGTGCCTTCCTATAGTTAAGTTATGAAATCTCAAAAAATATTAGAGAATTTCGTAAAGACCCCTGTAAGAACCACAGTCTCTCATGACACATTAATTGGCCATTCTCGCAAGAAAATCCCTGAATGTGGACTGGTAGGGATTCACAAGAGGTCCTAGACAACATTATCAACCTTGATCTGACCGTAAGCACTCTATTAGCCCACTCTTCCGAAAGTCCTGAAATTGAACAAACGAAGATGCCCGATGATGTGATTTTCCTTAGATAAAGAAGAATCTACACACCTCATTTTTCAGCCAACTCAGATTTATACCTTTTTTCAAAGTCAAAGCCAATCAATTTAGAGGTCCATTTAAGCTACTCCTCCCCCATAAATGTTGATCATTCAGAAACTTCAGACTTTTCTGATCTATATGAATAATGAAATGTTTGCACTGCCATGACAATTGCCATCAACTCCCTTTAATAAATAGATTTCATTTGAGCCCTATTGGACAATGTTTGACTGAGAAAAGCTAGTGGTCTGTCTTCTTAAAGTAAGACTATCCCCAAGCCTTTATTAGCTGCATCTGTTTCTATTACAAAGGCCTTTGTGCACTTGGTATAGTAAGGGATTGGTTGTTCCTCGTTCCACTGTTGGTCTTAAGAAAGTACTCAAATGCTTCTTAGGCCTCCTATATCCATTTCTCTGTTGTCCTTCTTCAAAAGATGGGTTAGAGGTTTGACTCTTCTAACATAATTCTTCATAAATCTTCAATAATGTCCTGTAAGGCTTAAAATTCCTTGCAATGCCTTAATGTCTTTGGGGTTTGGCCATGATGTCATGATTTCCAACTTCCTTGAATCAGTTGCCACTCCTTGAGTTGAAATAATATGACCCAAGTGCTCTACTTGTTTTTGATAGAAACTGCATTTTTTTTTATATTAGCAAACAATTTATGAGCTTTCAATATTTGTAGTACCAATTAAAGATGCTCCTTATGGTCTTCCATCTCTTTACTGTATATGAGTATGTCATTAAAGAATACTAAGACAAATTTCCTCAAATAAGGTTAGTTAACCCAAAAGGCATCACCACAAACTCATAGTGCCCTTCATAAGTTCTATAGGTAGTTTTGGAAATTTCTTCTTCCTTCATTCTAATTTGATGATATCCAAATCTAAGGTTTAGTTTAGAAAAGATAGTGGCTCCACTTAATTCATCCAGTAACTCATCAATTATGGGTATCCTAAACTTGTTTAGGACTATGACTTTATTTAAAGCTCTATAGTCTACACCAAACCTCCATCCTCCATCCCTCTTTCTAACAAGGATGATTGAGCTAGAATAAAGGCTTCTACTAGGCTTTTTGCCAATCTACCTCGAGCTCCTTAAGGAGATTCTTGAAACCCCTTTCTAAGCTTTCCAATCACCCTTCTATCTTGGTGTTCCCCTTGAATGGTTGCCCTAGATCTTGAACTCTTGATACCAGCTGTAAGGAATTGGTTCAGAACAAAGAAAGTAGGAATAGAGAAAGAGCTAACAAGAATAATGAATCTTTATTGAAATCCTTAACTGAATAATAGACCACCTAGCTGACAAGTTACAAGAATGGATACAGGGTGTTTGAGAGCTTGATCTCTTCCAACCAAATACTAATTCCTCACTGACTTTCCTATCCCTTCCCTCTCCTATTTATTAACTTCCTCCTCTTATTACAAGTGATTCAGTTATTACAGCTATTAATTTTTCCAAGGCTATTCTAATCTTCTTGGCCAAAGCCTTTTCTAATCTTTTTGGGCCTAAGCCTTTTTCCTTTCTACCCTTACATAAATTTTCTTAATGGGAGGCCTATTACTAGCATATATATGGAGCAATCACCAGGATGTAGTTTAAGGGACGTCTAAAGAATACATATGACATCTAGGTAAGGCCTTATGTGACCTTAAACAATCTCCTTAAGCATGGTTTGGAAGATTTAGTGAAGTTGTCCAAGAATTTGGAAGGATTCAGAGTGAAGTAGACCACTCTATGTTTTATAAATGCTCTTCTAGCCAACATATTTATTTGGTTGTATATGTTGATAACATAGTTATTACAAGTGATGATCATGACGGAATTACACTACTAAAAAGCAACACTTAGCCCACCATTTTCAAACAAAAGATTTGGATGATTATGATATTTCCTTGGAGTTGAGGTAGCATAGGCAAAGGCAGGAATCACTCTTTCACAAAGGAAATGCACTCTAGAAATTTTGGAGGAAATTTGCATGCTAGATTGTAAGCCCATTGATACCCCTATGAATCCAAATATTAAACTTCTACCTAATCAAGTGGAGTCCATAGTTTAGGACGATATCGAAGGTTGGTTAGGAAGTTGAATTATTTGACCATGACGAGGCCGAATATATCATTTGTTGTAAGCGCTATTAGTCAATTCCTTAATTCCCCTTGTGATAGTCATTGGGATGTAGTTGTGAGAATCCTGAGATATAGGATCCTTGGAAGAGGTCTATTATGCACTAAGAGAGGTCATTCTGTTATTGTTGCATACACACATGCAGATTGGGCAGGTTGTCCAATTGGTAGACGTTCCACTTCAAGTAACTCAATTTCATGGTAAAGTGGAAAATAAAATATTGTTGCTAGATCTAACATGGAGGCTGAATATAGAGCAATGGCTCTCACTACATGTGAACTTGTAAGGTTGAAAGTTATGCTCATAGAATTGCATTTATGTGAAGTCGGTTATCTAAATCTCATTTGTGACAATCATTCAATCAAGCAACCCTGCATATTGCCTCTAATCTTGTTTTTCACAAATGGACCAAGCATATTGAAATTGATTATATCTTTATCCACTAGAAGATTATATTTGGAGAAATTACTTCTTCATTTGTTGGCTCTAATGACCAGTTAGTAGATATCTTCACTAAGTGTCTTTGAGGACCAAGGATAGCTTACATATGTGGCAAGCTTGATGCATACAATTTATATGCTCTAGCTTGAAGGAGAGTGTTGAGATATCATGCATGGACGCCGATTTTAGGTACTGATATCGACTTTAATCTGAATTCATTTTCTCTCATACCAGATTTATATATTTATGTAGATAGTCTTTTTAAGGAAACTTAGGATATGTTATGTAACTAGGATTATAGTCAGAATTAGGTCTGATTCATGTACATTTTGTATAAAAAATCATCATCGAAAAGTATATTTTCTAGTAAAGTTTTCAAGTCTCTCAAGTGTGCTAAACATTTAAACCAAGTAAAAAGCTAGTTTCCAGGCAGCTAGCCCATGATTTTATTTATTTTAATATTTTAATTCAACTATGTTTAATGCACTTCCCAACAAACCTTGAATACTTAATTCCAAAAAGTTGATATTTGCTAAACTCTTTATGTTGTCGTTATTTCCCTCTTTCACAAATTACTTTGCCCTAGTTTGCCTTGATCATTGACACCTTCTCTTGTTACTTCATAAGAGGTGTAGTTTGTCATTAACATTTTATTTGATCACTTATTTTAATCATTTTTTACTTGTATTTTAAAATAGAAGTCTTTGGGAAATCCTTTTTTACTACCTTGAACACCAATTAGTCTTACTCTTGAGAATAACAATATTGTCTTGTAGTCATCATGACTCATGATTTCCAAAACAAACAACAAAAGCTCCAATTGTTGATTGATTGTTAAAATTTTCATTTCCATTACTTATTTTAGAGGTATGCTTCCTCTATGAAACCTGGTTTCTAGAAAAATAATCCATTACAAAACCATAGATCTTAGAAGGATCTTCCTCTTAATATAGTCTTGTGGATTAGTCTTGGTTAGAGTCCTGTATTGTCTAGAGATATGACCAACCATGTGTACCTATGGTGAGGACAATCCTCATCTCAGGAGCTAGCTTTTAGTCTACAGCCTTCTTTAAATCCTTGTGACTCCCATCCCATTCAATAACCAAACACTGAAACTAGCCCAGCCATGGTTAGGTGAAGATCAAGAGATGCATGGAGCTTGGTCCTTTTCATTTTTACTCACTGCCTACAACAACCTATTGGAGAGACAACTTTACATAACAGGTTTTGGAGTTTGGATTCTGACATTGTTTGGAAATTATGGAACCTTCCAGTTGTTTGGGATTTCATAGTCTTGGAACATTTTGTTCATTATAGATGCTTTGGTCAAAGGAAAGGTTACAATATACCTACATTGGGTTAGCTGTAGTTGTAAGTAATTACACTCTCAAATAAGAAGTTGAGCGCTGGAGATGCACTTATGGGAGGGCCTAACCATGTCACTCCACTTTGAAGGGGATTATTATCACAGCTGAAGGGTGTGGGGATACCTTGGGAAGCCTGAAAAAGAAAAGTTATGAGATGTCCTTTTGAAGTGTGCACTCTCTTACGGTCTGGCTCCTAAGGTAGGGGAAAAAGACCTGAATTTTCATTAGAGACTTCTTATGTTGCATTTCTTACTAGATAGAGTTGTTCAATTAGTTTCATATGGATGCCAGCATGAATAGGGCATTTCTCACATCTAAGGTTCTCAAACTCAAGTCCGCCTAATCTCATGGAGCATCTCTGTTCTCAACCTGTAGGTCAACTCGTAAACTTGTAAGAGTTGCCTATTACAGAAATATATTTGAAAGACTTATTTGTAGTATCTAATGCATGAGGAGCTTGATCCACCTATTTCAATAGTCTTGCAATGGGGACAATAGGTTAGCATAAATAACAATTCAGAAATTCATTAACAAATAACGAAGGCAAGAAATAACAATGAATGAAGGCACGAAACGCCAATTCACAAATCACAAATAACAATGACCTAAACCGGACCAATGATCCAAGGCCTAGAAAGTAAACATGTTCTATAGTAACAATTTTGTAATGGCTTAATCAACGAACCAACAAAGTGGGTTTGAAGAACAGCTTCCACTATGAAAGAACAGAACATGAGAATGAAGTAGTCTAAAAAAGACCATAAAAAGATGGGGTTTAATTGAAAGACAGGGAGATCAAAACCATGGATTGGAGCTGATGTTTGAAATAGACTCAGAATTCATGTTTGAAGCTGGGTTTATTAGTCTTTGTCAATATGCAGATGCTGGTTTCATTTCAGGACAGCTTTGATCAATTTGTAAAAGCAGAGTTCACGAGGCTGGACACTGTTTCAAGACTAGAAGCTTGGTTGTTGTATGGTGGATTTATGTTGTCTTGTGATGGCTAGATTTGCTGAAAATTCCAAGAATGAGCTGCAGTTTAGGATTTAAGAGCATCTCAGCATGTTTTGGGCAAGTCATTTTGGCTTATGCTTGGCAAAAAATTAGGTTTGCATTCAAACTTGTGAAATTGCTCCTAGATTTGCAAATTGGTGCAAGTTTGACCACATTTGAGTTTACCTGAGTGTATGAAGAACTGAGTTAACTTGATTTTGGATCCTATAATCGTAAAAGCTTATATGATTCTACTGGTTAACTTAAGAGTTAAACAGCCATGCTCTTATGGACTTGGAAATGGAATGGGGATCTCTCTTAACCTCATGGCTTCTTTTTGTTTCTGTTGTTATGTGGTTTAGGTTGTATTAAGTGGATTTCTTTCTTAGCCTTTTCTTTCATAGATATATTCCTTAATTTCATGATTATTAACAAAAGAGGAAAAGATGGAAATAACTTGTCAATTATATTCTGATCTTGTGTTTCTGAACCTCTTACCATGTGTTAAGTCTGATTAAATGTTGGAAGTAGCTTTTACTACAAACTCTATTCTATTTGTAAATTTTCTCATTCTTTTCTGTCTCTGTATGTAGTATGTGCACTAGTTTTTATGTAATGAAAGCATGCTGGTTTTTTGGTTTAGAAAGTTCGTCTGCCTTAGTTTTGTCCTATAGAAGTGTGAGCATTTGCAGACTTTTGTTCAAATATATTTGTGCTGTTTTTGTTCTATTTTTCATTTCTGTCACGGTGTCTTCTTGGGATGGCAGTCTTCTATTTAGTTGCTTTAGGATCAAGTAGTTTTTCTAGCTTCTTGGGTGTTCTGCTCATGGTCCTTTTAGGGGCGGGTGTCATAGTCAGATGTTCAGATAGATTGGCATGCATTCTTGTGTGTTTCTTGATCTTTTGTTTTTTAATTTCTTTGCTGTTTATTTTTGGTTGTCATCTTCAGTTCTTGAGGATTTCTTATCCTCTTTTTGTGTGTTTCTTTTCTATCTTGATATATCAATTGAGAGTTTATTCATAGTGAAGCTTACCAGAAAAAAAAAAGCACAAAAGAGCTTATTTTGATAAGTTTCTCCCCATTAACTGTTCTTTCATCAGTTTTGATGTTGTATTTAGTAACAAGGTCATCAATCTATAGTAAAATAGGAGTTTCTATTTCCCCGAGCTATCCACTATTTAATGTTGGTCTTCCCCTTGTTCAAGGACTTTTTATATTTATATTTATATGAATTGTTTTTTTAAACTTGTATTAGGATTAGGCTCTGGATATAACATGGGTAACTTGAAAGCTGTCCTTTATCTTTGGGATTGTCTTTGTTATCCTTATTTTCATTGGTGATTTTTAATCATACTGTTTTTAACATCACCTTTTTTTGATCATGCTGCCCAATTATGACTCATTGCCAATGGGCTTGCATCTTCATGTGGATTCAATATGAAATACCGACATTTCTATTATTGCTGCCTTGATCATAGACTGGTACAAATTAGGTGAACCATTTTTCCTAATTGGGAACCCTTTTGAAGAAATGTGCCTAGTCACAAAATCAGACTTACATGATTTAGATCACAAGCTTTACAAAAACCCATTTTCCAGAGATTTGTTCTAGGAGATAAGGAACCTTCATAGGGTGTGAAGAACTGTTCTATTGGCTAATAACTTGTCTTCTAAAAGTGCATGCCTATAGCAACAGGGACTGTAGACACTGGGCATAAGCACGGATATTGAGGATAGGTGTTGTAGACTGAGACAAAAGGGAATTTAATTGGGACGGATGCTTGAATAAAAAGTCAGGAATTATTGCTGTTTGGCACAATTAAAATTTCATCTTGATTTCCCTCGTTCATATATTGATACTTTTGATAGAATTAACATCAATAACATGTTTAAGACAGTAAACATGGAAGAATTGGAAATGGAGATAAAACTGTGTTCTCCTCTTGGAGACTTCTCTATTATCTATAGTTTAATACAGCCTAATTATCCGTTCTAGCTACATGTCAGCCTAAAACTGTTGAATACATAATTAATTTACAGTTAATATTTACTTCTGAAATGCTTGAAATACCAGCCAACTAATTATAAATGACCACCACAAATCATGGCAGTAAAAGACCAATGATACCCAAATCTCTTTGACATCCTGTCAAATTGAAGCTGGGATAACACAACAATCGTATGGTTCCTGGATAGAGTGGCAACAAACCACTGTCTGTGCTTTGTGCATTAATGGTAAACTGGATTAGCTGCAAGTTGGGATTGGGCTTGTGCTGTTAGCATGTAAAGGAGTAGGTTCAACTTGAGAGAAGTCAATCTCATGAAGGATACCATGAACCAATTAATCTCATAGCAAGTTACAGACATTGCACAATATTCAGCTTCAGTTGGTGACTTTGAGATTCAATCTTGTTTCTTGCATTTCCAAGAAATACGAACCTCACCAAGAAACAGACAACCATCTTGGAGTAGACTTTCTAGTGTCCAGGAAGCCAACCCAATCAACATTATTATAGGCTTGCAATTGTAGTACTGAACCATTAGGAAAAAATAAGCCAAGATTTAAGGTACCAAGAAGGTATATGATGATGTGATACACTGCTGAAAATGGAGATGTTGAGGTGATTGCTTGAATTTGCTAATTGCATGGACAACATATGAAATATCCAGTTGAGTGATTATGAGGTATACAACCCTTCCAACCAGTTTTTGAAAGTAAGTAGGATCTTCTAGGAGTATGCCTTTATCATGCCTATATTTGACATCAACTCCCATTGAGGTATCGATAGAAGTTGTGTTTTGTGGACCAGCTAACTCAATCTAATTCTGAATGTACTTTGGTGAAGTAAAATGATTCCTTGATGTTTATAATGTACTCTTGGAAATTTGTAAACAAGGTAAATAGGTTAAAGCAACGTTATAATTATAGTAATATTATAATTAGGAAAATTATATCTTTACAATTATGGTAAATAGGGAACCAAATATTTCTATGATTAAGCCTTATTGAATAATTCCTTGAATGTACTTTTGTTGAAGTAAAATAATTCCTTGATGTTTATAATGTTCTCTTGGAAATAAGTAAATAAGTAAGTAGGTTATAGCAACGTTATAATTATAGTAATTTTGTAATTAGGAAAATCATATCTTTACAGTTATGGTAATTAGGTAACCAAATATTCCTATAATTAAGCCTTATACTAATGATTTCCATTATAAATAGTTAAATACATGCTCCACTATGTAATTGAAACACATTGATTTGTTCTATGCCTTCTCCCTTCTATTTCTCTCTCAACATGGTATTAGAGCCTAAGAATAGGCAACACAATTCCATGATATACTTAATTAGCCCATTGTCCATTGACAATATATTTTTGGGTAACCTACGATTCTCTTTGGTTTTTGATCTCCCTCTTCCTTTTCGTCGTGTTCTCCTTTTCTAACCATCTTTCTACTTTTTATTTTGGTTTCCCATGGTCAATTACTTTTCCACCGAATTTTTTTATGGCCACCATCTGAATTTGGATTGTCTTCCCTAGATTGGCTACTCTTGAAGTATTGCCTCCATCGGAGTTGCCATGCACCTTCACATGCCACTTTTGCCTTTTTTGTTCTCTCTCTTATCTATGTTGACCATCACGGTTTTTATAACATGTTCAACACATACTTTCAAATTTACTTTGTTGGTTGTGCACATTGGTAATTCTTTTATTGGTTTCTCTCATTATTCTTTGGATCTTGGGTTCTTGATACCTGTGTTACTAATAATATTGGTAGTAATAAATCATTTTTCCACTATTTCTTTTTCTGATTCTTTTCCTTCTACCACTATGGTTAATGGTTCCTAAATACGACCTTAAATTATTGGTACTCCTCAATTTTCTTATCTTCATTGACAATATCCTTTATGTTCCCAATTTTCCATTTATTTTTCTTTACTGAAGATTTTGTAATTTTGTAGTACTAGAGTTTGGGATGGATGGTTGGCTTTAGATATGAGTCCTAGGATCTTTACCAGCTCAGGAATTGCTCTCATATTGGTTCTTTGGTGGACATTTTGTTGGTGGTTCATACTCAAGTGTGCAATCTCAGTCTTGCCAACTTGTAAAGGTTAGTGCTTAGTCTCTATGTGTTGTCTTCTTTACCTTGTGAGTCATGTTAATTGAGAACACATGTTTGTAGTTTCCATCCAAGTCCTGTCATTAGTTGGACTTTGTTCTCTTTTTTAGTTCATTCAGATGTTTGATGTCCATGTTTTATTTCTACTTTAGGCTCAAAATACTGTCATCTTTCATTATTGATAATTTTTCTTGATGTACTTGAAATTATTTAATGTACTGTTTTGAATTGTTTTCTATCTTTCAATCATTTTACAATGAAATAAAGCTCAATTTGGTGTTCTCATTCATACTTTGCATAGTGATAATGCCAAATAATATTAATCTACCTCCTTTCATAATTTCATGACTTTTCATGAGGTTTTACATCAGACATCTTATCCTCATATCCCTCAACAAAGGTTATCAAACATAAAACTTGACATCTTTAGATTGCTTGTACACTCTTACTTCATGCTCATGTTCATCATTGTTTGTGGGGTGATGTGGTCCTTCCTTATAACTTATTACCTTATCAACAAGATGCTTTCCTCCATTTTGGATGGAAAAATTCTACAACAGGTCTTTTATCCCCATCAAGCTCTCCATCGACTACATTCTTGAGTCTTTGGATTTATCTATTTTGTACTCAATATGAGTCGTGAGGTGGATAAACTTTTTGCTTGGTGCTACAAATGTGTCCTACTGAGTTATACTCGTCTTAGAAAGGGTACAAGTGTTATTCACTTACTTTTTGTTGTTATCCTATATCCTTGATTTTACCTTTTTTAGTTTGTTATGTTCTTTGATTATACGTCTACCTTTGAGTCTTCATATACTTCTTCCCTAATGTTTGTTCACTTTTGTCCTCTAGAGGAGTTCTTGGCACAACATGCTTCCCTACTTGCTCGTCCTTTACAAGTCTATCAATGATGACTTCATTCTTTGGCTCCACCACTTACCAATGCTAGCACTACTATTGATTCTCATTCATAGTCCCCTCCTTTGCCACCTTCGACTTGCCTCCTGTGTCCAATCTTCCTATTATAGTTTGTAATGATGTACATTTTACTCGTGATTTTTCTCCTTATTATGCTAATATACATTTTACTCGTAATTTTTCTCCTTATTATGTTAATATAAGTTACTATAGTTTATCTTCTTTCCATTTAACTTGTTTGTTTTGTTTTCCTTCTATATTTTTAGGTCTAAAGGTGAGACCTTTGCTTATTCTAGATGGAAACAAACCATGCTTGATGAGATGAGTGCTCTTCAACGTAATGGTACCTAAGATCCAATTTCTCTTCCTTTTGGAAAGTCTATATTGCTGGTTGCAAATGGGTCTACGACATCAAAGTTGGTATTGATGGTCAGGTGGACCAATTCAAAGCTCATCTCATAGCCAAAGGTTACATAGATCTTTAACTTAAATTATGGTGACACTTTCTCTCCTATGACCAAGATGACCTCTATTAGGTTGTTCTTATTTGTAGTCTTTATCTACCATTGGCCCCTTCACTAGCTTGACATTAGGATCGTCTTCCTCCATGGTGATCTTCCTAAAGAGATTATATGGAAACAACCTCTTGGATTTGTCGCTTAAGGACAATCTTCATGATTTGTGTCATCTTCGGAAGTTGTTATATGGCTTTTAAACAATTTTCAAGAGTTTGACTAATTTAGCACTGTGCTTTAGCAATTTGACTTGACTTAGTATGAAGGTGTTGACTCTTTAATAATGTATGTACACCATGACATTGCACAGGTAAAACATCTTTGTCACCATTTTCAAATAAAAGATCTTGGCAAACTTTGATACTTGAGGATAGAGGCGACCCAATCCAAGTATGATATTGTGATTTCTCAAAAGAAGTATGCAATTATGATGAACTATCTTAGTGTTACTTATTTAGACATTTCCTTTGTAGTTAGTGTAATAAGTAAGTTTCTTAACTTTGTGTGAAGGGCATTGAGATATAGTAATTCGCATCCTTAAGTATGTTAAAAGAAGTTCAGACAAATCCCTCTTAGATGAAGATAAGGATCATATCTAAGTTATGGGATACTTGATGCTAATTGGATAATCTCTTCAACTAATAGGAGGTTCACCTCTTGTTATTATATCCTTATTGGTAAAAATCTAGTTTCTTGTAAAACTAAGAAACAAAATGTCATGCAAGATCTAGTGTAGAAGCAAAGTGTCGAGCCATGGATTTAGCCACTTGTGGGCTCATCTAGCTCAAATAGTTTCTCAAGAAGTTGAGATTTAGTGTGATTAATCAAATGACTCATTCGTGACAATCATGCAACATTATATATTGCCTTAAATTTTATCTTTCTTGAGAGGACCAAACATTAAGATAGATTGTCACTTTATTAGCGAGAAATATCTTATTTGGAGATAAAATCACTACCTTCGTCAATTTCAATGATCAATTGACAAATGCTTTTAATAAATCATTGAGAGATCCTAGAATTGACTTCATTATGTAACTAGCTTGACATATAATTTATATGTTCTAGCTTAAGGGAAAATGTTGGAAATATGTAAACAAGGTAAATAAGATAATTGTAGTAATATTATATTTAGAAAAATATCTTTGTAATTATGGTAATTAGGTAACTAAATATTCTTGCAAATATCCTTGTACTAATGATTTCTATTATAAATACATGCTTTGATATAATTAAAACATATGGATTCATTCTATCTTCTTGCATCTCATTCTCTACATATACCTCTAACCCCAAAAAGTAGGTGTGAGGCAACCAAGATCCTTCATGTGGAAAGTACAATGTAGCTAGTGTTGAATTGCGATAATGCCTTATATATCTAAACCAGTAACAACACTAGAAAGGACATTGGCATAAAACTTCCTTTTTGAGGTCATTGTGAAGCAATGCGTTTTTAAACTGTGGCTATGATTAAGATGTAGCAATTGAGAGAATGATTCTCATTGTAGTCATCTTAATTACCGATGCAAAGGTCTCATCGTGGTCAAGTCCATACTCTTGTTTATTGCCAAGAACAACCAATTGAGACTTGTGACGATCAATGGATCTAACAACCAATTGAGACTTGTGACGATCAATGGATCTATTTGCATGTAGCTTGATAGAGAGCACAAACTTATTGTCAAGAGGACTTGCGACAGGAGGCAACAACTCACGTTTGATTTTCTTCAAGAGCCAAAAGTTTTATTTCAATAACTTTTTACCAATACTCATACCATGGCCTGTTTATAAGAAGGAATAGGAACAAAAGACAAAGTAGCTATTAAAGGTGAGTCACAACCAAACTTTTCTTGGGGCTTACGAACTCTAGTGCTTCGTTTAGGGGTGACCGATGCATCATTTTGAACAAGAATAGCAGCCAAGGGATAATTGTATACACCTAAAGATAGAGGTCCAATTAGCCTATTTAAAGACTTCTTGTATGCAATTTTAGGGTTTTATTCGAGGATGAATCCTTTTAAAGAGGGAAAGAATGATAAAGATTCAATCAACCTACTTAAAGACTCCTTATATGTAATTTTGGTCAAAATTCAAGAAGAGACAAATAAAGTTCCAATGTTACTTGTACAAGTTTAAACAATTGAAGATCTGGATATGAGACTGCGAGATAAAGAGTTATCATAATCAAATCTCTATCGTTAAAGATTTGAATTTATTGTATACAAAGCTACTTAAAATTTGTAATTGATTTCCTGTAACTTATTTTAGGATTTGATATTGATTTACGAGTTATTTACTAGTTAGCACTAAAAACTTTTTTGGTGAATTGAATACCCAAGGAAAGCACATTTAACTGAATATATGCATGAAAAAACTTGAAAGTAGACAATACTTCAGCTTAGGATTGCATAAAATAAATCCATGTGAAATGACTATGGTCATCAATCGATGTAACGGTTCAAATGGTTGTTTGACATTTGGTGTATGATTTGGACAAGGTAAAATTTTACTTTTGCCAAGTTTACAAGAACTGCAATCAAATTGAATATAGAGTAATGGTGACTATTGCCAAGAAAATCAGATTTCACTAATTTATGAATATATGAGATTTTGAATGTCCAAGGGGTTTATACCATGTTTGCAAATCAACATGAGCATAATTATAAGTAGCAATTGATGAACTTGGAGAGTGAATTTGCTGTAGGGGAAATAGAGGTCTGATTTTAGGCCCTTCATGATCATCTTCCCTGAGTGTTGATCTTGCACAACACAACCAGTTAGTGACAACCCAATTGGAAGTGGAATGGGACATTCTTTCAGAATATTACCTTCCTTTTTGCTGTAATTGCAAATTATTTTTTGAACAATTAGAAACATAGTGGCCAAAACCTTTGCAACAAAGACACTGAATAGTTCTCAAGTCATGTCCTTTTGCCTTGTCATGTGCTTCATATGCCACTAGGACAGTAGGATTTTTATGCTCTTAAGGAGTTTTTGAGTGGAAAGACGTTCCTAGAAGCAGCTTATTGAGACTGGCATCCAAGCATGGGATAGGGACTTGGTTCATAAGGTTGGACTGTGTACCCTCAAATTCAGCTGAGTTTCATAAAAAATTGCTCTTGCTTTGTAGTTTCATGAACAGATTGAACAACCAACACCTTCAGAAGAAATAGTTTGATAGACTATATAAGTATATTCAGCCAAAGATTCATAAAACTAGAATAAAATTCAGAGATAGACAGATTTTCCTATTGAAAGTGTGCAATCTCATGTTCTAGCTGAAATTGATCAGCAATATTGTCCTAATTGTAGACCTTTTTCAGGTAACCCCACATGTCAGCAGTCTTGAAAGGCCAAAGATTCAGGACAATGTGTTGATCAATACAGCCCATAATCCATGTCATAACCTGAGCATCCTGTATTGTCAATGTCACATGATGATGGTTGTGTTTAGCTTTTTCAGGAGCTAGAGTGCTACCATCAGCATGGCCCCATAAATCCTTTCCGGTCGAAGGGAATGCCCGGGTAAAATAATAATTCTTGCCATTGAGATGAATGGAGGATGAAAGAACAGGAAATGAAGGAACGAAAGGAACTTCGAGAAGACGGGAATTGTTTGTAATACTCTAGACTTGATCAAACCTACTGATACCGTATCAAACGTGGAAGAATTGAGATAAAGCTGTTTTCTCTTGGAGAATTCTCTATTATATATGGTTTAGTACAGCCTAATTATCGGCTCTATGTAAGAGCTAAATTATTCAAAATTAATTTGAAGTTACATATTTACAGCTGTAAATGCTAGAATTGATTGACAGTTACATATTTACTGTTGTAAATGCTGAATTTGAAAAATCAGCCTGCTAATTTTGAATAACCTGCACAAATCATGGGAGTAAAAGACCAGCGATACCCAAATCTCTTGACATAAGATTTGTAGAACTACAGTCAACAGGTATTTCAATTATGCCTTGTGTAAGACTAGTTTGGAAGCTGGTATCCATTTACTTTATCTTTGTTGGGTGGCTACTTTCAAAAATGACCATTCTCTGCTTTTACTAATGCATGGATAGGGTTCTGTTTATGTCCTATTAATGGTTAGTGCCTTCTGATATGGAGAGATTGCACAGCGTGCGTTTGCAATTTTGAGCTTCTTAAGCTAACTGTTCACTTTTAGCTTCTTTATTTTGAAGGATTATCTTATCCTCTTTAACCCTTTTCTATATTCATTTTTCCAATATTCTTTTGTTAAAAAAAATTGAAGTAGAAGAAAACTGATAAGTTGATGGTGTGTTTACGTTCTTTTGTAAGATATAATCCTATTTTGGGTTCAGATGTGTTATAATGCTTGAGTTGTCTGTTGACCTTTCTGTGTTGCTGAAGAGGAATTTTGAGTAACTTGACTATTTGAGGTTTGTGTAAGCAAAGATGGAGACTGTTTTGCCTTCTCATGTTTTCAATGTGGTCACTGAACCAAGAATAAGATCAGACTTCCATCGCATCTGAAACAGATATCCAAGTTAAATATTTGACATTGAGAAACAGACATTCTTTTTCTTATGTATTTTACAGACAACTCACATGCAAGGGCATTTATAATTGTAAAGATAGTTCTCATGAAGATTTCATGAAATGTAGTAAATTTGTGATCGGATGATATTTTATTGCACATGACAATATCCAGATTCTTTCGTAGTATGTAATATTGATGCATGCACATATTCATGCAGTTATTTATTATGCATTACAAAGGAAGCTTGAACTAGGAACATTTTGTAATAACTGTAGAAATCATTTGATATATGGCATTGCATCTATTCCCTCCATAAAGTTATTTACGCAAGATGGATGATTTACAGTCGCTTGGCCATGCGGCCTGTATCGCATGATCAATTAGTTGAAGTACCTTACCATGATCAATTAATTACTTAGAAGTACCTTATGGAAGTAAATCGAGTTAAAGATAAACATTGAATTTTTAAGTTTGCTTTTGTTTAAAAATTCTGAAACTTGTGCCTGGATTTATTATTTATTAAAAAAAAATTTTATCAAGATTTTATTTAAAGCTTACAAGATCGATAAATATGTTTAAAATTTTATATTTTAACAAATATTAATAAATAAATTTAAAGTTTATATAAATATTAATTAAAAAGTTTGTAAGTTTAAATTTTAAAAGATAAAAAAAATTATTAAATAGATTTAATATATATATTAATATTATAAAAATAAAAAATATTAAAATAATATAATATATAATATATGAAGATAAGTAGATCTATGAATAGGTTAAATAGATTTTTTTAAAACCTAAGCTTGATTTGTTTATTTAAAATAATTTTTTTAACAAACTCATCTATTTATTTATTAAACAAATTGAGTTAAACAAAATTTTAATTTTTGTTAAATAAATTTGTTAATTTATATCCCTAATTATTGTAGTACATTGAAAATAAAAAATTGTAAGTATTTAATTTTATATTGTTATCTAAAAATTGAAGGAAATTGCAAGTATCTAATTTTTATATTGTCATCTAGAGTTTCTCATGTTTGAAGAATCAAATTTTTAAACTTCACTAATAAAAGTTTGTTAAAATTTATTTAAAATATATTTTAATTTTATATTATATATTATTAAAAAAAGGAATTAATTTATTTTATAAATAATTTGTTAAAATTATTATGTATAAAATTTTATATTTTAAAAAATTTGATATTTGATTAAATAATTTTAAAAATATATATTAAGATATATGTTATATATTAAATTAAAATAATATATGTTTTGTTTTGATGATTTAGAAGATAGAAAAAATTAAGAAAGATAAAATAAAAAGTAAAAATAAAAAAATATAAAAATGAAAAAATTATTATTTTTTTGTTTAAATAGATGAAATATATATATATATATATATTAATAATATAATTTTATTTTATATAAATTTAAAAATAGTTTAATTTTAAAAATTAATTTTTTATTATATTTTTAATTATATAATTTTTTAATAAATATATAAATAATTTTAATAAATTTAAAATAAAAAAGTAATTCTTTTTATATTTTTCTTTCTATTTGAAAAGATTATTTATTATAAAATTTGTAAAAAAATGTATTTTTTAGAATTTTATAAACAATTTAAAAAAAATATTTTTTCATATTTTTTCTTTTTTTATCCTTCTTCCTTCCCTCAACCAAACAATATTAATAAAATGTTAATTTTTTTTAAATTTTGTAAAATTGATAAATTTAATTTATATAATAAATTTTTAAAAACTATTGAATAAAGTAATTTTAATATAAATTATTTTTAAATAAACTAATTTTTATCATATTAAAAATTAAATAATATATAATTTTTGGAAAAATAAAAAATTTTAAATATTATTAACACTAAGAAAAATCAATTATATATTCGTGAAAATATTTATTCGGTAAACAAAGGTATTATAAGAATAATTAAATAGAAATGATTTATTATTTTGAGTATCTAGCATTTATTTTGTAGAGTACATAACCAACGTTTTCTTATATATTTGAAAAATTAAAAAGAATAGAAATTGATTTGTGTGTAAACTGACAAAGAGAAAGTAAAAAATTGAGGTAGTGAATTTACATCATGGAAAAGTAATATTAATTACGATCATCAATTAACAACCATGAAAAATGTTATAAAAATACAAAGTACTCTAAATCTAGATAAAAAATTCCCCAGACCAAAAAACTTCTAAATCTTCAATTATAGTATATTAATTTTTTAAAATACATTATAAAATTAGAAAATATAAAAATTAACAAGTAAACGTATCTTTATCTAATTTATCATCTTTAATTTCTTATCTTTTAGCCAAAACTAAAATAGCAAAAGACCTTCAATAAATTACTAGTTCTATTGTGCATATCTTCATGGTGGTTTCCTGTTTCCTGTTAGTGATTGACGACGAAGGTAATAAAAAAAAGGGAGAGAGGGATACTAGATTAGAAGAAAGACAACAAATAATATAGAATGAGAAGATGAGGGAAAAGAAAGGTTGGAAAGGTGGCTTAGAAATATGAGGAAGCTTCCCGCTTCCTGACTTCCCCTTTATTAGGATGGATTTGCATAGATCCAATATCCCTCTAAGACTCCCTTCATGTCCATATTCGGTTGGAATTGAATTTTGATAAAAGAAATTATCCCGACCTGAATTCAAGTCACGAGTTCTTGAATAAACCCTAAAAGGTAAGTTGCCTTCTTTTTCGTAGTTTGGTTCTGCTATTTTCTTTCTTTTTTTTATTTTTTTTGTAAAGGTTTAGCTTAAAAATTCTTATTTTTGGAAATACAACATTAATGCTTCCGGAAATGTAATTGTAGAATCTTAATAAATGGCTTCTCGAATTAAAATCTCAGATACCATTTATATGCTTCTAAAATTAAATTTTTGTAACTGTAATTATTTTTAGAAATACCTTACATAATTATAATTTTAATGTGATTACTACATTCCAAAATTAAATTTCGAAATGCATGTAATACTTTCTACAAATATAATTCTAAAATTAATGCTTTTGAAAATTTAATTTTGAAAAATACATGTAACACATTTTAGAAATATAAATCCAAAATTAATACTTTTGAAAATTTAATTATAAAAACTTAATAAATACCTTCCAAAGTCAAAGTTCCAGAAATAAATGCTTCCATAATTAAATTTCTCGAACTCTAATTTTTAAAAAAGATACCTTCCAGAATTATAATTTCAAAATGTGGTAACACATTCTAGAATTATAATAAAATGCATGTTACACATTCTGAAATATAATTTTAAAATTAATGCTTTCAAAAATTTAATTCTGGAAGCTTAATAAATGTCTTCAAGAAATAAAATTCAAAAAATTATTTATTATGCTTTCCAAATTAAATTTTAAGAATTATATTTTTTTTTCTAAAATACCTTCCAGAATTATAATTTTAAATGTGGTAATTACATTCTATAATTATAATTCTGAAATACGTGTAACATATTTTGAAAAATATTTTGAAATTAATGTTTCAAATTTGAAATTTATTTTTTGAAAATTAGCTAAATGTAGAAAAGTATATTACCTACACACCATAGTGTCAAAACCTATAATGAAATACTAAGACTGATGAAATGAAGTAAAAAAGAAGTTTATGTCAAAATCTAAAGTTTCTTCATTTTCCTTTCAAATTGACTTGAAAAATATTACAGTAAACAAAATTAGAAAAGTAAATGGTTGCACAAATTTTAAACAAAGGTTTACAATAAAAAAGAATCCATTACTCATTCAATGGTTGAATATTTTAAAAGATCCAATTCCAAGGGTTCACCAAAAAGCATATAGATATAGTTTTTGGTTAAAGGACAAATTTTGATTATAATGACCATTGCAATCATAAAATGAGAGGGAAACAAATACACTACAATCGTGTTGACAAAGATAAATCCTGCAATTCAAAAGTTCATTAGATGTTATATACAAGCCATCCGAAAGGAGAAAAAGTAAAGTTGGGAACATGATATCATGATTGATGAATTTGGCATTTTAAATCAAGATGAAAGAAATATTCAAATTTGAGTAAGCATAATAATTTGAAATTTAGAGTGAAGTGGAGATTCTTCGGAAAGAACAAAGATACCTGCCTCAAGATATACATAAAAGTTAATTCATTATGACTCTACTAAAAATAAAATAGGCGTTTCATAAAAAAAGAATTGGCGAATGCTAAGGTTGAGAAATCTAATCCTTTCAATCCTGCATTCTTGATGGCTACTGTGTAGCCAAGACAATTTATAAATAAATAAATTGAAATTTTTTCTGGCATAAAAATAATGCCCCTATTCAAAGAGAAACAAAATGTAATGTTTGATTTTTTATGTCCCTTCTACATTGTTTTTACTTTCTCCAATCTACCCCATGGTGTAGCGGCTAATGATTCCATAACCTGACAAACGGGATCAAAATTGTTTTGATAAAATACTATACATTAATCAAGTGCAGCTTTATTTCTTCGACCAGTAAGTGGCCTGGGCAAGCCATCAAAGATTGGTTTTCCAATTGCTGCAGTTGAAAAGGCTTGTAAATCTGGTTTCAAACTCCACACTGAGGTTGGCCAAATGGATGAGGAGCCACTGTTAACTTGATCTTGTAAACAAGAAGTACTTGACGATTTCCTTACACCAGATGAACCCTCATTTAGAAAGGCATCCCCCCCACCTATTGACACATGATTCAAACCAACTGATTCAGAATCAGTAGTCATTGCAGCTCGGGTAGCTGCTTTCTGTCTTAGAGCCAAGCCCTTTCCTGTTCTTGATGGAAGACCACCACTGCTGCTATTATCCTCCCTCAAGAGCAACTCTGGTATCCTGGTAAAGTCAGCTACAGATTTCTGACGTCTCTGGAGAAGTTTATCATTCCATTTATTGGAGTCAATTTCCCTGGTTTCAGCCTCTGGTGTGACATCAGACTTTTCCATAATCTCTTCCAAAATTACATTGACCAAACTCTTGGATTTCCGGTGGAGACTCAGAGGTCGCGCAAGCATAGGTGAGTTTCTGGAGAATGAACAATCTTCTAAGGGACTAGGGGTTGCTTTAAGTCCATAGTAACCCTGTAATGAGCTCATGGCTGGGGAGACTTTCCGATCAGATGACTTTATTCTCAGGGACTGGAATGATTCAAGCAGTTCACGATGTGCCTGATTAGGTGGACTGTGATGTCTGAAGGACAACATTCATGGCCATCAGTGATTTAAATGCTACCGGGAAACAAATCGCTCAGAAGTAATGATATCAAACAGAAAAAAAATATATATATAAAACCAACATAAATAGAAAACATTATATATCCATTTTCTTGTATTACGAATTCTTCTGTAATTTAGACATAAGCCTGAATTATGTTCATAGAAATTCATTTGGTACTTAATATAAATGACAGGTAAAAGTTAAAACAAGGCCCAGATGATACCAATTACACCATAATTACAATAGTTGCAATTCTTAAACAAGTTTGAACAAAAATTAAATATAAAAGCAGCACGCAGGAAACAGAGGAATATATCTTCAACAATCAGAACCGATTACAGTATTATTAAAAAAATCCATGAAAAATATTGTCCACCGTGTCAGTTTCCTAAGACCGGCTACATCACCACTAGGGATGGAATTAGGTCAAGCTACCTGTAGGGACTTATAGTCTAGCCTACATCAGATTTAGGCCAGGCAAGGCCTATTACTAAATAGGTCAGGTTAAAGCTTATTTAGTTAAAAAGGTCAGACTTCAAGCTATCTGAAAGGCCTTTTAAACCTAACAGGCTCGTTTATTTAAGTAAATATAAATGATATAATATTATTGTTATATAAACTTTATTGTTATTTGTAAAGTATTGTTGAGATTATATATTTGTTTTATTTAAAGGCTTAGTTTGCTTATTTGTATATAAATTTAAACCTATTAGTTATTTTTTTGTCATAACCTATTAAGCCTATTTAAGTATAAGCTTTTAACTTATTTAAAATGCTTTATTACAAAATAAGCTTTTAAATAAGTTTATAGGTCAAGCAAATTTTTAAAAGGGTAGGTACCTTAAAAATTGGCCTATATCAAGTAATATCAGACTTAAACCTTAAAAATTGGCCTAAATTTGCATGTCAGGTCAGATTCAGACCATGTAAAGCATAACCATTCTGCATAACCATTGCCTTATTTTATTCTTAAGCATCACTCAGATAACAGCTCCTGTGCCTAAATCAAACATTATGCACGTAGGACTAATAACCTAACATTCTGCATTACCACAAAATAAACTCCCACGGATACATAGAACAGATCTCTGAATTCACAGTTATCAAAATGACAAAATCTTTAAATGTGCAATACATAAGTCATCCATTGTAAAGACCTTGAATCTATTTATTTATTTTGAAAAAATTACAGTATGGAATTTCATTCTAGATGCTTTCTCAGTTTATCAACTTATCCTTCATATTCTTGTTTGTGGGCACAAGCATGCCCAAAATATGCACTTAAGTAAAGCACAATAAATAACTTTGCCGTCTATTTTAGCATGAATCATGCTCAAAATATCAAACTCCCTATGCAAGCTCCAATTTAAGGGAAGAAATAAAAAATTCATCCCTCACCTCCTTCATACAAGATACTTTTTCAAATATTTCAATAAATAACTCCAAATAACATTTGACACATAGATAGAATGAAATGAAATAATCAGCCATTTTGTTCTCCCTAGTTCCGCCCTTTTTAGTGGAACAAAAGATATACAACATTTTATGCATGGTTTGTCCCGTTTTAACCATTTTACCAAGAACTACCTAAGACCTAGCTTCTTGTAGTTTAGTGCTTTTCCTTAATCCAATAGAGATAAACATACCCTGGAGTACAGGAACCATTTGATAAACAAGGAGATGGAGGGTGTCTTCCAGGTAAGGGAATCTGGAGAGTTTTCAGTGCAAACATCTGATGATCTGTAACAAGGCTATTCATCTTTTTTATGTCTGCAACCTACAATTTCCCAATGCAGAAAGAGCTGAAGAAATTATACTTCATTATAAAACTCAAGTTGATTAAGGAATGAAATTTATGAATTCAACACAATGTTTTCCTCCTATCAAAAGTGATGATGGAGGAGAATGGGAACCAACATCGATATTAACATTAAGGCGTAAAAACTTCAGGAAACACTCAAACAAAAAAATCACAAGGGAATACAGAAAATGTAACAAAAAATACCAAAACCATTTCAAAACGAAAAAAAGACTTTACAGGTTTCAACATTATTAATATAAGTTCCTCTCACTTCTGTCCTGAATTTCCTGCCATTTAAATTCGTTCATACAGGTACAATGATTACAGCCAAAACATTTCAAAAGAATATCATATAAGAGGCTTCACCCACATGTGCAACAAAAATTGTATAGATTTAACTCATACGACACCGTTTCATCATCAAATTCCGAAAAGGTGGGGAATTCACACAGATACACGCAAACCATCCATAACACATTCCAACACATTTTAGAACATCAAAATCAAGCTGATACATAACAGAAAAAAGAAAAACGTAGAAAGAAATTATAAATAAATAATTGAGATTAAAAACGAAAAAATACCTCCACACCATACATGATAGCGATACCAACCAAGGTGTCCAGTTTGGAAACGGGGTGTTCTATGTAGCCAAGTGCTGGAGGAGACGTAGGCATCGAAGGCGGCATCGTAGGGCTACGCCCTCTGCTTGGTATCTCTCCATCGTAATCACACACAAACTTATCAAAATACCCATTGTTCTGCCACTTTTCCTTTTCCATCTCAATCTAACCGATTCAACACCCCAACGCCATTTTCAGATTGTCGTTGAGTTCAAATCAAATCGAATCAGATTCAAATTCAAAACGCGAAAATTGAGATTGGTGAATGTCGTTTCGTTCGAAAATGGTGATTTAAGAGGATGCAGTTTTGTGAATTCGATCGCGTTGTGCGTGTGCGTGCGTTCCTGAATTACGATCAGCGTTCGTTCTGTTCCACTTTCTCGGAAAACGAAGGAAAATTAAGAGCTCTTTCTCTCTTTCCTTTTCCTCAGTTAGAAAGATAATATTATCGGGCGTTATAAATACTTCACATTAACATTAAATTAATAAAATTAGAATGGAGAAATAAAAATTAAAAATAAAGATATGAAAATAGCAAAATTATCTTATGTCCAAGCCAATTTTGGTCAAAGTTTGCCACTCCTAAACCCCGCGTGCGCGTGCATTTGGTGTTTGTTTATTGCATCACACTAGGAATGTTCCTTGGGAGGAAAAAAATTTATATGTTTAGTGCACGAAATTAAATATAAAACTGGTTTAAAACTATAATTAAATAAAATTTTAATGATAATGTTTGAGACTATTTAAAAATTGAAATTAGAATCCTGATATAATTAGTAAAATATTAATAATTTTCAACTCAGACCAATTATTTAATTAGTAAAATATTAAGGGTTATTAGTATAATCGTGATTTTTTATGATTGAATTTAGAATAATAAATATATTTTTAAATACATTAATAAAATAAAAATAATATTATATTATTAAAAAATACATCATTCAAATAAAAAATTATTTTATTTTAATTTTTTTACAATTAAGCTTTGTATTTTTTTATTATAAAAATAATATATCTATTTTAATATTTTTAAGGATATTTAATTTAAACATTTTTAATATAATATTATTGAAAATAAATATGAACCAACTAGGGTTAGACATGAGGCAGGTTCAGGTAAAGAATTCCTGAATCGTTGAAAATCGATTCTATAGCAAGGTAGTGTAGATTGATTCTGTATAGAGTATCAGATAAGTCAGGTACAAATATTAACAGATCTTGATTTGATTTGATCCTATGGTTAACTGTAGTTTAAGACGGAGGTCATTAACAATAGAACATGTGAGATCATCAACAATGGAAACTATAAAGGAAGTTTACTTGGGATGCAATCATAAAGGAAATAACAACAAACCTTTGGAGCTTAAAAGATAAAAAATTTGTAGTGTGTTAGATTTAACATTAAACTTAAAAATAGGAAGCTTTTTTACTAAATTAGGATTAAAAAAAATAATTAAGAATATGATGTTTGAATAAAAGTATTTACCATATAAGAGTTGAAACAGTGCTATAAATTTATTTGTTACACACTTTTTAACACATAAATTTATGATCACACCTTAAAATATTATTTTAAATTTTTCTGTAATACATAAATTTATACATTAAAAGCTGTTACCCATAAATTTATGCGTCATAGGTTTTTGAAAATATTATTTTTTATTATGTAACGCATAAATTTATATATCACATGTTTTTGAAAATATTATTTTATTGTGTGACGCATAAATTTATGCATCAAAGGTTCAACAAACTGTCTGTTGGATGTATGATGCATAAATTTATAAATCACAGGATCAGAAAGATGAAACATTTCTTTCCTCTCTTTTGTATAAACATATATAAAACATTTCTTTCCTCTCTTTTGTGTAAGCATGTATGGAACATCTTTTCAGTTCTACGTGTTTTTGTTTCCCTTATCTCTTTTCTGGTTATTTTGTTGGAAAAGTTTTTGCACGTTTAGAAGTATTTACTTTGGCAAGTTGGAACCATTGCTTAGAAAGTGTTAGAAAGTGTTAGAGTTAAACATTGTAAAAAAAAACAAGGTTAATCATGTTAAAATAGTTTAAAAATCATGCGATTAAGATAGGTTTAAAAAATATTAATTTAAGATTTGGATTGATGAGTGTGATTTTAGGTTCTTAGTTTGGAGTAAGAAGGATAAAGAATTTTAAAATATTTAAGGACAGATTTAAAAAAAAAATTCTTATAAATACATTGTAAATAATTTTAAAATTTTAAAAAATTATTTTTGTACGTTAAAAAAAATATGAGTAAAATAGAAAAAATATAAATATGAATATAAAATTAAAAATATATAATTTTTTAAAAAATAAGAATCTGAAAGTTGGTAATTAAAAAAAATGTTAAATATATTATTAATAAAATTTTATAATTTGAATATTAATATATTCGAAAAAATATAAATAAAAGAAAATATATTTTTTTTAATTTGAGAATGTGAAAAAATATTTTTAATAAAAAACAGCGTTAAATATATTACTAAAATTTTCTTATAAAGACTATATTAATAAATTTGAATAATTTAAAGTAAAAAAATATGTTAATATTAAAATTGATAATATTATTTTTTTAAAAATTCAGAATATGAAAAATATTTTTAGTAAAAAGAAACGTTAAATATATTATTAAAAATTTTATTTTAAATTTAATATTAATAAATTTGAAAAATTTAAAGTAAAATAATATCTTAAGATTAAAATTGATAATATAATTTTTTAAAAAATTCAGAATGTGAAAATTATTTTTAATAAAAAAAACGGTAAATATATGATTAATATTTTGTTATAAAATTAATGTTAATTAATTGGAAAAATTTTAAATAAAAATAAAAAATATAAATGTTAATATTAAAATATATAAAATTATATTTTTAAATTTTCAGAATGTGAAAAATATTTTTAATACAAAAAACGTTAAATATGTTGTTAAATATTTTTTATATTTATAATATTAATTAATTCAAAAAATTTGATGTAAAAAATAAAAAATTTAATATTAAAATTTATAATATAATTTTTTTAAAGTTTTAAGAATCTCAAAAATTTTGTTAATGAAAAGAGTTAAATATGTTATTAAAAAATAATTTAAATATGATATTAATTAATATAATTGTAGTTTTTAAAAATTTTAAAACAGAATATGAAAAAAAATATAAAAAAATTATAAATGAGTATTTTTTAAAATAATATGTGGTGAAATTAATTATAAAAATGCTAAAACATGTATAATGTAAATAATTGTTTAACAAATTAATTTTTTGAAAAATTATATATATTAAAAGTTTACAAATATAAGAAATAAAATATTCTATAATAATTTTAAAAAATAATTTTTTTTAACATTATGTTTAAAAAATATATATTTACATATTATTATTTATTTATATATATATATATATATTAAGAAGAAACGTTTATTTTCCAAAATTAAAAATTAAAGTTAAGTTAAAGATATAATTAATAATAAAATTTAATAAATAAATATAATTATTAATTTTATGTTATTTAAATATGATTTAGTTAGTTTAATTTAGTGTAGTAGGATATGATATTTGATATGTGATGAATAATATTTAATTTTATTTATTTATTTAATTTTATTATTTGTTTATTTATTTAATTAACTATATTTATGGTTTAATTATTTAGTTAGATATGTTTGTATTTATTATATATTTAATTTATTATTTATTTAATTATTATTATAGGGTTGAATTAATAGAATTCATAAAATTTAAAGTAATTAAAGATTAAAAAATAAATATGATAAATAGGTTTACATAAAATATTAAATATTAATTTAAGTTTAGAAAATTAATTTAAAAGAATATATACTGTATAAAATTAGTAAATAAATTTAAAATTTTAAAAATCAGTATTTTAAGTTAAATTAATTTAGTATTAATAGGTTTACATTAAATTTAAAACATTAATTTAAGTTTAGAAATTAAATTTAACATACCATATACGTTATAAAATTAATAGATACATTTAAAAAATAAAAAATTTCGTATTTTAAATTAGATTAATTTAGATAAATAGATTAGGTTTACATGAAATTTAAAACATTAATTTAAGTTTAGAAATTAATTTAACATACTATATACTTTATAAAATTAATAAATACACTTTAAAAAATAAAAAAAAGTATTTTAAATTAGATTAATTTAGTATAAATAGGTTAAGTTTATATAAAATTTAAAACATTAATCTAAGTTTATAAATTTAATTTAACCTACTATTTACTTTATAAAATTAATAAATACAGTTAAAAAATAAAAAATTTAAAAAATTCAGTATTTTAAATTAGATTAATTTAGTATAAATAGGTTAGATTTACATAAAATTTAAAACATTAATTTAAGTTTAGAAATTAAATTTAACATACTATATACCTTATAAAATTAATAAATACACTTAAAAAATTAAAAATTTAAAAAATTCAGTATTTTAAATTAGATTAATTTAGCATAAATAGGTTAGGTTTACATAAAATTTAAAACATTAATCTAAGTTTAGAAATTAAAAAAAAATGTACTATATATTTTATAAACTTAGTAAATACAGTTAAATTTAGCAAGGTTGACTTAAATACAAATTTATCGTAGTGTATGCCATCATCGAGTCAGTCATCCCAGTCATCACGCATCATCCAACCAAGACCAGATGATGCGTCTCTTCTGACACTTCAGAGTGTCCATATCTTGGAGTGGATATGTAACGGAGAGCCCGACAGAGAGTTGAAGATACGAAGGGCGAAGTTTTATCATGAGCGTGACGATATACCTGTGGTGCCTCCTGTGATTACTGATAGGTTACGCCGAGCAGGCTTCTTAGGTGTCGCCCAACTACCATTCATATACAACGATGCTTCGTTAGTTGAAGCATTGGTTGAGAGGTGGAGGCCAGAGATGCACAACTTTCATATGTTTCCTGTGGAGTGCACGGTTACTCTTCAGGATGTTGCTGTCCTGACGGGATTGCCTATCGATGGTCAACCTCTTATTGGTACTCCATCTGCGAGGGTTTGGGAGCCCATTGTCCAGGACTTACTTGGTGCTTCACCTTCTGAGCGGGAGCTTATGGGGGTTCCTTGAAGATGAGTTGGTTGCTACAGTACTTTGGGAGCATAGATGACCACATGGGCAGTGATAAGCAGCTCGATAGATTTACCCGTGCTTACCTCCTGCGACTTCCTCGGGGTGTTGTTCTCTGCGACCACTCTAGTTCCAGAGTTCCTTGAGATACCTCCCATTCACTGCATACTTCGATAGATGTGGTCAATATAGTTTGGTAAGGAGCAATTCTTACATATCTTTATTGTGAGCTGTGTGGTTGTACAAATTACGATAAGAAGGAGATATGCGGATTCACATCTTTGCTGCAGTTATGGACTTGGGAACGTTTTCCCAAGTCATCTCTTGGACGCTTTGCATATGATGACCATAGTGTGCCTTTAGGTGCAAGGTATGCAACAAACATCCTCGACAAATATGAATTACATCTTAATATTTTTAATTATTAAGTGTTAACTATTTTCCAATCCTTTTATGGCCAAGCCGACACCATGATATCAAGTATTATAGGCATGTGTTTGATTCATTAGATCGACAACAGGTTGGGTTCATAGTTCTTATTAACTAAGTTTTATATTTTTCCTTTTCAATGTTCAACTTAATTTAAGTTAACTTGTTGAATATAAAGATCACATGGGAGCCAAGGCGGTCATGGATGATTTTCCTGATGCTTGTACAACTGGCTCTGACATGTGGACAGCTGTGGTGCCTCTAATGTGTTTTAACATATTAGAGTCGCACCAACCTGATAGATGCATGAGGCAGTTTGGTATTGTTCAGCATATTCCTCAGCTTGAGGATGTTCATGGCATGATGACATGCTCGTCGCAAATGCCCAAAAATAATTTCTAAATTTTCCCTAACTATTAGTATAGTATAAGGTACAACCTAGGTCATCTCCCAAAGACCATTTCAGATTCTTAAGCAAATTAGGAGAAAGTTAGAACAAGGGAATTTTGTAAAGATGTGATATTAAGTTCCAAATACAAAATACAAAATGAAATTAATTTGACTCAACGATTATCAACTCAAGGAATTCAGAGGTTATTTTTTTAACTAATCATTGATCACTAAAATTCATGCATTATGTTTATTAACCTAGGATCATCTGGAACCCCTAAAATGATCCTTGAATTCTCTACTGAGAAAACTCTTAGGATTCAATTAATTATGATCAACAAGATTTAGTAACCACTTAATCTTTCATTAGATCTAAACCAATTTCATAATCGTAATTCAACTTGAAGTAAGCAACAAAATGAAAACCTTCACTCAATTACTAATTTCTACTAAACTTTTTTGGAAAATGATTTACCAATCAAAACCAATTAGAAATCAATTATGCATTAATCAAAATACCAACCGAACAAACTTTGATTAAAAGAATAAAATTGAAGAATATAGTAAAGCAGAGTAGAAATAACTTAATAAGCATGTAAATAAAGATCAAGACCTCAAAGTTAAAATGAAAATAGCTTGAATCCTTGAATTGAAATTACAAACTTAGCCTTCCATGAAGGAGGAAAACTAACAACAAAGAAAAACTTAGCCTTCCATGAAGGAGGCAAACTAACAATAAAGAAAGAAAGATGGAAAATGGTATTGAAGTTAATATTCAAGGATGTGTTTTTCTCCTCTTGTAAACCCTTCTATTTATAGAGGATTTTTGAGGCATCATCTTCAGAAGGTCACCAACCAGCTTTTTTTACTTTTCCATCCTTTTATTGCTTTCACATGGGCTTTGTTGAAAATGTAAAACACTTTTGACTTTTTGTCACCAATCAGCACAAGAATTTTGACGTTGATTGCAGCACAATTTCAGATATTCAAGTGTCCGAATTAGAGCTTTAGGTATGAAAAAAAGATGTAGCCCTAGATTTTAGCTTTACAACAGATCTAATTTCATCTCAATATGACTTCTGTATCTCAAGATATGGCCATACTTTTGCACACTGTTCAGGTTCAGCAACAGCAACACTATCTCATTTTTTGAGATAATTTCGGAGTTCTATACATCCCATTTAGAGTCTAGTCTTGCTTTGTAACTTTGGAAACTTCTTTAAGCTTTCATTCAAGATAGATTTCATGATTTTTGGATGTCTAAAACTCCTATTATGCTCAAAATACTATAATAGTATCATTTTAATCGGTTAAGCAAAGAAATTCAATTAAACTTCATATGAATCCAAACTCATAAAATATGACAAAGACCACTTAATAGAAAATATAAGAAGTCTTAATGAGCTACAAATGAGAGATAATTATTTATGAAATTTATGCTTATCACATGACACTAAAGGGGAAGACTAACGAGAACTGGCGTAGAGTTTTCGGCCTTTTCTTAGCCATCTGGGAGCACAAACATCAACGTGTGTGTCTGGGTGTACCATCACATGAGTTTCTTAGTCACAACTCTGATTATATGAGGTGGTACATTCAACATACATGTCGATGGATCACACACAAAGCTGCAATTAAGGGACGCGTGTTAAGTTTGCAAACTCTTACCTTAATTAGTTATAATACTTAACTTACTCTTAATCATTATTTAATGTTTACATTGAACTTAGGATGATGAGTTGGAGATCGTACACTACCTCACTATGGAGGTTGCTGTTGATGGGTCCATATCACATGCGAATTTTATAGACAAGGTTCGTAGCCGTGTGGAGAGGATCATGCTATTGAAGAAGATTGAGGATCGCCTTGTCAAGGCTAGGTTCAGTGCACCTGAACTAACTCAACAGGCTCCTCCATCTGATGCGAGGGCGGATATGGACCCCACGCAAGTGGAGAGGTAGGGTCATCAGCGACGTCATTGGAGGTCAGCTGCAGTGACACCCTCCATTCCCCAGCTTCCACCTAGACAGGAGGGTCAATACTTTGTCCCAATTGAGGATGTGCCACCATTGTTGCATCCTATGTACACATTTCCATCGTAGAGATTTCATAATGCATCTGGTTTGTTACTTTCTCTCTATATTAACATTATTAAGCAATTTATGAATTTTTTTTTGTTGTGAACTTAGTAACATGTTACTCATGTGATGCTTGTAGATGCAGGTCATGTAGGTACATCAGCTGAGTTACAGTTTAACGCTACTTTTGGGCTGTTTACCTCGCCGGACTTGCCATCGCCGACATTTTTTACCATGTTGATCTTTATAACACCCTAAAAACGAATGTCGATTTCACGCTTAAGTTGATCATTCTGTTCCATTTTTAGTTTGTTATCTCATGATGCAGAATTCATTTTAGAAAATACTTATATGAAAATACGGTAAATTTTTTTTTTTGAAAACTGTTTGATATAAACTGCGAGCCTCGTCGATAGAACGTGTGTAGTGGTAAAATAAATCGATAAGAGAATTCCTATGTACGTTCAAAACCTTAGGAATACTAAGTGTTCGTATTGTTCTTTCAGTTTATAATTTTCATATATTAGATACACAAGACTCAAGCATATCATACACATCATAGAATAATTATACATAACATATCATGTAGACCAGAAGTGTTAGGCCCGTGAGCTTTATCATATAGTTATTACAAACTGTAAACTTACAACTATTATACAATATATATATAAGTTAGCTAATACTACATATTAGTAGTTAGGATGTTTTGCATCAATTTTTTTTTTATTAAATGCGATGTACACCTCGAGAGAGAATGCATAGCGTCTGGCACAAGTCGTGAAGTGCTACCCATGTGACCGACATCAGGTGTCTAGGAAGAAAGTGGAAAAGTAGGGATGAGAAACTAAGTTTTCTCAGCTGGTTATCTACTTAGTTCTAATGTCATCACTTTAATCTAGCCAGCATTGATTTATTTCAAAAATCATTTCTTGCATAAAAGGTTACTTTTTAATTCTTTGAAAACATTTCTGCGAAAATGGATCAATTTTATTCAAAACATATAACTCAGTGTCTCACCATTACATTCTTCTTAACATTCATAACTTTGGGATCACACATAAGATATCATTTGATATACAATTATTCTATGTCTTTAAGCAATATTCTTTACTACTTTTCTTTGTCTTTATCATTTCTTTGTCCAACCTTTGGGAATGACTTTATGAATCTAGTTTCACCACCTTTGGGAGAAAATAATTAGACATAGACAGTATTAAATTTGTCAAACAATATCTTCTCAGCGACTCTACTCCCTCTCTAAAAATTAAGGATATGAGCTCATTCCTAGGTGATCGTCACCACCTAAATAAGGGGTGAAGGACTTAATGTCTTCATAGTAGAAGGATTTTGGAGCAAACTTAAGCTCTCTTAAGTAACTTTAGGCTTCTCTTGGTAGAGCTTTTAGGGCCTTTGAATCTTAGTGCGCATAAGGCACAAAGAGAGTAGCATTATGTTTTCACATAAAGTTTTTCTTTAGTGATCCCTTAATCTTTTTAAGTTCATTTTAGTGGCTTCCAAATAATTATGCATGCTCAAACAAATTTCCCACCAATATGGAATGCACATATAGGCTTGAATTTTCATGTCCAATCATCATCATAAACCAATCTCATACATGATCATCATCCTTTCTCATTCATGAGTATCCATCATTTATTCATTCATAGATAGTGATCATTCATAACTAATAATGAAATTTAATTGGTAAATCACATAGTATAATGTCACATTTACACAACCAATCTAATGCCTCAATTTGGTTTGATGTTGAAATCATATAAAGGGACTTACATCACTCATCCTTCTAAGTTACCTCGTCCTTTTCTTTTTCTCAAATTTATATTTGTTCATTAAGATTTTACATCTTAGCATCTTAATCTAGGTGGTTGAATGACACCTTTTAAGTTCTTTACTTTTTATGTTCTCTTTTGTTCAAGTCTTATGCATGTCCTGATTATTCTAAGTTCAAGTATTAAGTATTTACAAACTTTTACTTATTTAGGATATTTTAAGTAAACATGTGAAATGGTAACTTGTACCTTTGTCTACATTCTTTTAAATTTTTAATTCTTCTTATATCATTCTAAGATTTCTTGAGTTATACACATTAATATTTTTAAAACTTTTCTCTTTACCAACCTAGAATGGCTAGAATGTAAGCTCTAGGATCCTAATTTCTTCTAATTCATTTCCTTCCTTCAAATAAGTTAATTTAGATTATATGAAGTCTAACTTCTTCATTTGAATCAACTTATATACTTTTATAACTTCTTCTCACTAAGGTAGGCTATGATCAAATTACTTAGTGAACTTCTAACTTCAAGTTTAAGTCATATCCATCCTTCTTAATCATGCCTCTAATAAACCTTTGAAATATGTTACCTTGGGTCTAATTGATTCTTAAACCTTTAAAATATCTTTTATTCTAAACCAAATAATATCTAAGTAGAATTTAATTAACCTTCTAAGTCACTTTATTCCTAAATGGCCGAATGACCTACTTCCTCAAGTCCCACTTTTCATACTCCTTGATTATATTTTGCTTACATATTTAGGATCATTATTTGGGTCTATTTAAGGATTGAAACTCCTTCTTATTTAATTTAAAACATGGTAGCCGAATTCCAACCTCCTAGACGTAGGTTTCCACAATTTCCTTCTTCACCATAAGATCATTTGCCTAAAAAAATCAATAGGTCTCTTTATCCACCTTAAAATTTTTTCATACTTTAAATTTGTCCTATTCACATAAAAATGGTTCTTAATTAACCCTAAGTGTAAATTAAAACCTCCTTTAAGTTAATTAACTACTAAGTGGCCGAATGCCACTCTTTTAGGTTTAGGGTTTCCTTTTTCCTAACTCTAGTTGACTTAAGTCTTAACTCTAGTTGACCTTTACTTAGAGGCTAAGTTTAAAATTTATAATTTACATATTATAAGATAATATTAAGTCTTTTTACCCAAAATTTAATGGCATGGCCGAATTTGACATTTACCCTTGCTTAAGTTATGGTAAATTTCCTAGTTACCCGTTTTAAGCTTATTTGGAAATTTTACCACTTAGTAATTTTGAGATTTTCCCCTAAGCTTACCTAGGCCATATATTCTGAAACTTAACCTTTTAAATAATGATTAAACCTCCAAATAAGTTATTTACTTGTTGAAAATACTTGATTTTCCCTTAATCACATTTTAAGCCCACTTTTGCCAAAATCTCTCTAGGGTGGTTGAATGCACTCCTATAGGTTTTTAACTCATTTTTGTTTTGTTTAACTTTGTTTAAAGGTTTATTTAGTTCATTTAAAACCTTATTTCAGTGCTTAAGGTACTTAGAAAATTTTTAACGAAACTAAAGCTTGCTTGGGAGTTGTGGCCGAAAGCCTTCCTTGGTTAGCCAAGGTAATTTCTTCAAATCTTCCATCTCACACCACCTTGATTCAGTTGTGTTAGGCTTGTGCAGCCTTTCTTACCTCTGGTTCATGCTTGTTTTATCCATGTTTTGATGCTTAAGTGTTGGCCATTATGAGTCTAGGGTGCCATACAAGGATTTTAGCCACTTTTGGCTACAAATTACATCATTTGCTTGGTAGCTTACTAACTAATGTCCAAAGGAAACCTTTGGAACTTATTAGAAAAATTTATTCCACCTCTTAACATGCATACTCAGAGGTATAGATCCAGCACAGAGGTCATACCAAACTCATCACACAAGAAAATCACAAGGTTAAAACTTAAGCATAAAAACAAGCACGAAAATAACAACATAGTATTTTTTTCCAAGCCACAAAGAGTGGATTTTCATGATCTACTCCAAGATCCACAAATACTCTTTCAAATAAGCTTCAAAAACTTTTCTCATGAGAGAATAAAACTGATCAAAGCTTCAAAAATAATTTTAAAACGAAACCCATTGATTAAATTTCTTCTAAGTGCCTTAGAAGCACTTTTAACCGAACAAACTTTGTTTTTCGTTTCAAAAATCACTAAAAATGGGTGGGGATGATTTTGAATGGTTAAAATACAATTTTAAACTCTCACAAGTGAAAACAAAAGAATACAAATAGATCTTGGAGAAAAGATGCATGAAAACAAACAAGCACACCATAAAAAGACAAGTTAAAAGCATAAAAAAGACAAGTAGAAAGATCCTACTTGTTGAAGACCTCCTTGGTGTTTTTGTGGGCTTTAAAGGCTGCCTTGGGTCCCCTCTGGTCTACTCTGGACGTGGACAAAGGATGGTGGTGGGGCTTAAGTGTTTATAACTTTAATATAGTTTAAGTCTTAAAGATGAAGACTTAGGCTTAAAGTGTAAGTTTTGGGTGTTTGGAGTTATGGCAAGCTTGGAGAGAATGGAGAGGATTTTGATGAGTTTCAAAGCTGAAAAATATGAATAAAATAGGGTCCCAAGGGTCCCAAAAAATTCAGACTCTTATGGGCCAAGTGGAATTAGTTTTGCACTTAGGGGTATTTTGGTAATTTTGCCTAGATTTTTCCTATTTTCCAAAATAAATCAAAATTAAAGAAATTATCCTTTTAGACTTAGATTAGTGTTAATTAGGCTGATATCACCTCTAATTATGATTAATTTACCCTAAGCATGTTTTACTTTTAATTAACTAAGGTTAGTTAGTCTTAACCATGGTTAAAGTAACCTTTTTACTATTCACTTTTATCTTTTTGTGGAAGACTTGATTGACTTCATTTTGGCGACTCACCACCACCTTTCCAATTGTTGCATTTTGTGCACATGGGTGTGGGGCCCACTCTTGGCATACTTATCGCCTTAGCTTGCCCTCCCGGCCTTCCAAGGACGTTTTCGTAATTTTGCTCAACATTGTCGGAAAATTTCCCAAATTATTCCTCTAACATTTCTAAGATTTTTTAGTTTTTTCCCATGTTAATCTAAGGTCATTTGCTATTTCTATGGGAACTGACTAGCTATGTGCAAAAAGTATAGCTCCTAAGGGCATTTTGGTCATTTTCGGGGTTTTTGAAGGGTGTTTTTGTCCCTTCTCAGGTTTCTAAATTTTTCTCATTACTTTTAACCATACATGATGTTCATAATCCCTTTAGGATGTTTTATACTTGTATTTACATTTTTCTGGCTCATTATTTGAGCTGCCAAAGTGCAAAGACATTTTCGTCATTTACACCAAACTTCCTAATTTCCTTGCTTTTGGTTTCTAATTTCACCTAGTTTTATTCTAGAAACTATTTGTAGCCTCAAACATTTATCATAGAAAAATTAGGATGTTACAATCTTGGAGTACCACCGACCTTTCATGAGACAGAGGGAGCGTCATCATCCCATGTTGACACGACATTTCACACTCCATCGCCTTTCCAAGCACTGTTGGTCACTCTCGATCCTCCCATGCATTCCTATGTCCATGACCCACATATGCATCATCAGTTTGATGGATAAGACATTGATCTGAATACAGATTTGTCAGCTACATTTCACATGGGAGCACAGTTAGATCAGCCTTCACAGGATACACAGCAGATTCCTCGTTGCCAGAGTAGGAGGACTACTAGGGGACGAAGTGTTTGATTATTTTCATGTATTTCGTATTTTGATTTTATTGACTGTACATGCACTATGTCACACTTTTCATATGGACTTTATATTTGACTTTATGCTACTTATAGGTTTTAATTGACATATATAGATTATTTTTTACTATTTAATCGATTTAGTTCATGAAATTAGATTGCTTATACTCCTGAGTAACGGTAGATCAACATATATAATTGGAATTGAAATTGAATTATTAACTTTTGGAAAGTTATTTTGAAATTGCATTGACATATTTATAAAATTAAATACTAAAATATAACGTTTTCGTTTACACAAAAATTTAACAATGTCTCTCCAATACATATCATTTGCAACCTTAAATTAAAAAAATTTACTTCACATAAAGCATGAATGCCGTCATTGATAATTAACTTTGGTCTCTTTGAGGGCATCGAGACTGATTATGACCTAACTCCCTACACCTGTGACATCTGATTCTTTGTTGTGATTCAACCCAATCCATTTCATTTCTTATTTGAGTTGATTTGGGTCTACTCTTTCCTCTTAACTTATCTTCATCTGGAATGAGAACCCAGTTGGTAACATTAGGAAGATCACTTTAATTCCTAATGATCCACCAATCAAAAGAGTAAGTTCCAAAGATATTTTCAAGCGAATAGACATTATCAACAAATAGATAGAAGTCAATACTAATTGTTGCACAAGCAGCTATTACATGAGAACAAGGATACCTTAATAGTTAAAATTTACCACATTGACAATAACGATCAGATAACCTACCGACCATTTATTACCAACTTGTTGAGTTATTGGATTGAAAGCTTCCTCAACCTTAAATCGCAAAGACTGTATATCATATCTTCTAACCTGATGAGAACATGCTGCTTCTTGATTTTTCCTAATTGCATCCATCAGTTTTTTACAGAAACGTTGACCACTTTGAATATCGACCTTAGCGCTTGCACCCCTTTGCACAAAATATTCAAGTAAACGCCTATAAGTACATTTAATGAGAGTCGTGATTGGAAGATTTCATGCACCTTTTAATACTTTGTTAACTGCCTCAGCTAGATTGGTTGTCATGTGAGAAAATTGTCTACCATTTTCATCATACGCAATACTCCATTTCTCCTTTGATATACTATCAATCCACCTAGCCAAGTCTGCATTAGTTGCTCTAAACTCTTCTAACTTGTGATCAAATATCTCTTTACATGTTTTGTAACCTGCACAGTACATTCAAAACACATAACCATAAGCAAAATAATAATCAAGTATATAAATATATATATAAAGTATAAAATCACCTTACTTAATTTAAGCAAATCTTGTTTCAGTTTCTGGTTTATAAATCGATGATTAAAATTGCTTGCAATATGCCTGATGCAATAAACATGATATGCATGTGGAGGTTGCCATCCCAAATGGAGGTTATTGATTGCTGATTTAATGCTTTGATGTTTATCTGATATCAAACATATTCCACTCCTCTGAGTAACATACTCTCTTAACAAAGCTAAAAACCAACTCCATGCATCCAATATCTCATCCTCAACAATAGCAAAAACAATAGGTAATACAGAGTTATTTCCATCTTGAGTTGTGGCTATTAGCAAGGTACCTCTATATTTTCCATCAAGGAATGTGACATCAATTTGAATAAGTGGTTTGCAAAAGTTAAATGCTTCACAACATTGTCTAAAACACCAAAAAACTCAAAAGAATTTTCTAACTCCATTTTGAACCTGATCACCAATAATGACATCTTCTGTCTCAAGCTTGTACTTAGAACCTGGAGCATATTGAATCATTTTATGTAACCATCTTGGCAATAAAGCATAAGAATTATCCTAATCACCAAAGACACGCACAATTGCTTTCTGCTTTGCAATCCATGCTTTCCTGTAGGATACTTTGAACCCATACTAACTCAGTATTCTTTCTTGAATCAACAAAATTGATATAGATGGTTGTTCATTTATCATACCTAATAAACAATCAAAATTAATTAAGAAAATTTAAAAATGCAATACAATGTAGAAAATAAGATATTTGTTTCATGATAACTACATACCCAATATGCACGAAGCAATGAAATCAGAATCCAACTTTTTATGGTCTTGAGATAGAGAGGCATTCACGCAACTATGTTGACCACCCCATTTACTGAAAACCCATTCATTGGATCGTTTAGATAGACAAGCTCTCATTCTCCATGGACAACCACTATTGTAATTAGGACAACGAACATAAAGATGAGTTCGCTTTGATTCAACAACAACAAAATTTTGGTGTACCATCGCATAATGTTTCAATGTAGTTTGTACGTGTTCTTTGCTTTCAAATTGTAAACCGACGTACAACTCATCACCAACCACCCATTTCTTATGTCCAACATTTGTCGTAAAGTTAACATCTTCATCTGGATAATCCCAATTAATGTTGTTGTAATGAGAACTGCTACTCCAGAATGCCAAGTCTTTTTTTTTTCAAAATAAATAAACAACACAGTTAAATGTTTTATATAAAAACTGAATTTCTTTAACAACATTAACACTAACTTTTTTACTTGATTAATTTCTTTGTTCAACAGATGTTCCATGTTATGAAGGCAGAACTTGAAATGAACTTCTACCTACACCTCCATCAAAGCTCATCATATGATGTTCATCAGCATCAACATCATTATCATCATCACCATCACTATCATCACCAGTGTCGCCTAAATTTTGCCATTCTAATTCATTGACATTTAAATCATCATTTTTTTCATCACTAAGCTCATCATAAGGGATAAAAGATAAGTTTCATCATCATCATTACAAAGATTTATACCACCTATAAACAATTTTTCATCAAACATTTATTTAATAAAAAATTAATAAACAAAACAAATAACTTTATGCTAAGCATCGTTTGCTTACCACTTAAGCAAATTCAGTCTCTTCGTTAACAACTTCAATTTCTACATACACTTCAAGCACACGCGTCAAACGTTGTTGCTCAAATGCATTAATAATGCATTTTACATCTTCTTTATCCCTAATTTCAAATCCTCTATACTCTACACTTTCAGATGATACCAAAAATCTTCCTATTAAATTTGAAATAATTTGGGTACATGACAATTTTAATTTTTTGCTAATTTTTTCTTTCAATTCAATAAAACTAACATTTTTAGAAACTTAAATTGGTTTTTTCTTCCCCTCAAATGTTAAACCCTCCTCACCTTCAAATATTTTTCCGTTAAAATATATAATAATTACTATTTCATCCGTAATTGAAGATTAAAAATATAAACTTAAAAAAACAATTTCACTCACAATACTAGTTTAAAAAAAATTTTCACAAATTTTAAAACTATTAAAGTAGTTAAAAAGTACCTTTAACGTGCAAAAACAAAAGCTTTGAAAACACTTGTTGCTAAAACTATTCAATTCTGATAAATTTCTTCACTCGTTACTTTGATAAAACACTCAGCACACACCAATTTATACATGATTATTACACATTTTTAAATACGTTATATATATTTTAAAACAAATTAATGCTTGTAACACATAAATTTATGCGTCACATAATAAAAAATTATTTATAAATCCACTGTGATGCCTAAATTTATGCGTCACATGGTTGGCTTATTAAAATATTATTTTAAATTCCCCTGAGACGCATAAATTTAAATAGCCTTTAACGCATAAATTTATGCGTCACAAGAGAATTTAAAATAATATTTTAATATGTGACGTATAAATTTATGCGTTAAAGGATGTGACGTATAAATTTATGCATCATAAGTACTGTTTTTCAACCCCTTAAATACTTTTATTTGAACCTCATATTCATAATTATTATTTTTTAACCTTAATTTAGTAAAAATCCAAAACAAGGAAGAGAAGAAACAATCTTGGAGTCCAACAACCCCATAAAATTCAATAAAAAGATGACATTTGTTGATCGGTTCAATTTCTATTTAAAAAGATATTCAAAACCCATAATCGACCCGACTATCTATTGTGAACCGCTTGTTTAAATAATTTGTGGCTGCATGTCCCTAGAACCAAATAATGTAACCGTTTAGAGTTAATGTCATTATGTTGCTTGTATGTTATTTTTTTTTTTAATTCTCCTAAATGATAGAAGATTAATAATAATGATTAGAGTTTTATGTTGGTCATTAAAATTAAATAACCCAATGAAGATTAATAAATTTTGAAATTAATAAATAAAAATAAAACTTAAAATTAATGTATAAAAACTTATTAACATGCTATAAATTTAGGAACAAATTAACAATTAAAACCTTATTTTATAAAATTAAGTAAACTTAAAGTTAACTTGACGATATATTAAAAATATATATATTAGTTAAAATATTTTATAATTATATCTTGATATTTATTTTGTCTAAATATTTTTGTATCATATAAATTTTTATTATTTAATTATATTTTTAACTTATGTTCTATTCTATTTTGTAATAAAGTTTTTAGTTTGTTATATTAATATATTTATTGATTCTAATTTAATTAGATATTTTTATGATAGTAATTGTTTTAATATATAAATTTAAAATACAAAAAAATATATTATGTTAAATAGTGTTACATTTTTGTTAGAAGTTTTATAAGTATAAATAAAAATTTTGATATATAGAAATTTAATAAATTTAATTAGTAATTTACTGATTTAACTAATAATCTATTTATTTAATGTTTTGATTAAGTCAATATTTAAACCAATTTTTATAACATTACTTTCACATCATTTTTTTAAAAATTTTTATTATTTTCATAATCATAGTCTTAACACAAAGTTGAAAAAATTTACAAGATTAATTTTATTTAAATCAAATTAAAAAAAATTATTTTAAAAAATAAAAAAAATTATCTTGGAAAACTATAATAGGTTTTGAAGTTAATTTATATATAGGAAAGGGTGTAAAATTAATTTCATTACATCTCTAACACATCTACCCCAAGTTGAACCAACGCAAATATCATATTTACTTTATCTCGCCTAACTTCTAAGGATAGATAGAAAAGGTTGGAGAGAATGACTTTCTGAAAATCTCTCCTTTCTAAAGCTGCGCAAGGCGACCCCACCCCTCTTTTCCCCCCTTTAACGAAAGATCCTCGCCCGCCCCGCTTCCTATTCATTTTTGGGTCGGGACCCGAGGGCCTTTTTTTTCTCAAGAGGTGATTTCGAGAAGGGAGTTGCTTTTTGCACCCCTTCATTTTGCTTTTCGCATCCCCCTTTCATATAAAAAGATAAAATTATCCTTATAAATTTAGCTTCCGGAAATGTAAATCCGAGAGATTTGGATTTCTTTCCGTAAACATGTATCCGAAAGGTAAATTGTACAGTGTTCATTAGATCCGGAAAGGTGTATCCGGAATGAAAATATGAATTTTCGAACGTGCGTAAATACATGTTCCGGAAATACGTTTCCGTAACGCAGTGAATGAATTTCCGGATGTTTCAGAAACACGTTTCCGTAATGCAATGAATGAATTTCCGGAAATGTGTATTCGGAAGATCTTTTTCGAAATAGATTTAATTACTCTCCGGATAAGTATTTCCGGAAGTTAAATAAATCTATTCTGGAAAAGCATTTCTGGAAGATCAATTCATTCCGAAAAATTATTTCCAGAAACTTATTAAATTCCTTTTGAATAATAAAAATGAAGGGTAATTTTGGTATTTAATTTTACCAAAAATAAAAGGGGGTGTGAAAAGTAAAAATGGGGGGTGCAAAAAGCAACTCCCTTTCGAGAATCAACCAACCGACAAATCCGTAGCCTAGGTGACTCACAGCCTCCCCCTTTCCCAAATAAAATGGGATGAATTAAAAATAAAATATCTAAGCTTTTTGATTGATTCAGGGCACAGCGAAACCAAATCCTTTCAAGGCAAAATGGGGCTTATAAATCAATTTGTACAAATTAGAGATAATTTTAAAATTACTTATTATATTCTTTTTAAAAGAAAAAATAAATGAATTATTTAGAATAAATGAATAAACAAATAAAATAATTAAAATATTAAGAAATTTAATTTTATCTCATTAATTTAATTATTATTCTTATCTATCCTTCAGTATGTTAAGTAGGGATGAGAACGAATTAGGCTATGGAACAGGAGGCTACAGTCTAACATGCTTAGATTTGGTTTATCCTAACTTTTTAAATAAATGCATAAGTTTAAATTTGTTGAAATACATTTTTAGATAAACAAGTTAGTCTTAGACTAGTAAAAAAAATATTTTTAGTCTATTTAAAAGTGTATTTAAATATATAAATTTATTATAATTTTATAATTTAATTTTGTAAGTCAATTTTTTTTTAAAAAAATCTACACAGAATGATACTTAGAGGTGTATATGTCCTTTACCAATATTCCACAAACTACTACAGAAGCCACAATGTGGTAACATTTCCTCACATTTCAAAAAGAGAACATTCAAGCTTCAGTTACTTTTTCTCTCTTCATTTACAAAATTCGGTAAAATCAATTAAGTTTCTTCCATCTACCTCTTTATCCATGTTTTCTTGAATTGAAACACATAGTCCTTCAGCCATGATAGTATCCTTCCAATAATTTTGATCATTTATATGGTGGAATATTGAGCGGATATTGAAGCTAGAAATTTAGAACTAGCTTGATGAATCTAACCATCACTTCTATCATACATTCTTCAATTTCAAAATAAGTGGATAAAACTCAAGTAGAGTATTAGAGTAGTCTAGAGCTTCATTAGCTCTAGAATAAAATTTTATTTATTTCTTAAAAATTTAAAATTTTATTTAATTATACATTTATTTTAAAATTGAATTTTGTATGGTTGTTGATTGATGATTGAATTGGTTAAAAATATAGATATGATAAAAAAATTACATTAAGAAATTATTTAAGTTAATGCAAAATATTATATTTTATGTTTTCTATAACAATTAATAAGTATGGAATATATATATATATATATATATATATATATATATATATATATATATATATATATATATATATGTGTGTGTGTGTGTGTGTGTGTGTGTGTGTGTGGATAATTGAATCTTATGTTTTTAATGTCTATAGGCTTATGCTACTTTAAAACCTCTATATTAAATATGAAATAGACTTTCTTTTGTATTTTTTTTATTGAATTCTTTCATAGTTGATAACATTATATATAATTGGATTCAAACTTTTTATATTGTGATCATTGGAGAAAATCTAATTGAGCAAAGTCCTACTTCAATAACCTATGCTTTCAATAAGGGTCCTTTTCGATCAAATGACAACGAAGATGGTTTAATTCTGATAACTCTCATATGAAAAATCCATTGACCATGCGATGCTTCAACTGTGGAGGACCTTAACAAATTAGCGATTATCCTCATTAAAGGCTTTTATATTATAACAGGGGAAGAGAAAGACATATCAATCAAGATTACCACAAATAAAGAAGAGAAAAAACAATAGAGATCATCAAAACAACAACAATAGCTAAGGAAGAGACAAATCTCAAAACAACAACAATAACAATAGAAATGGAAATAACAACAATAACAACCATCAAGGCCAACAATTTCACCACAACAATAATCTTAATAACAACAACTCTCAAACAAGAAGGCTCCAAGCTCAAGGAAGAGTATTTATCATGAGTGATGCTAAACTGGTCAAGTTGATGATCTCATACAAGGTAAGGATATTATATGTGGGATTCCTTTATTTATATTGTATGATTTGTGTTCAACCCACTCGTTTATATCTGATTAATGTGTTAAAAGGATAGGGTTAAATATTAACATATTTCCATTTGATTTGTCTATTTCAATCCCCACCAATAATCCTGTGAATACTTTTCTTGCTTTTTTAAATTTTTTGATAAATGTTGAAGGTAAGACTTTTAGTGTGAATTTGATATGGTTGTCATTAACTAGGCTTGATATGATTCTAGGTATGAACTAGTTATACACAAATCATGTTATTTTAGATTGTCATGGTAAAATTATTATGTTTGGATCTAACAACAATCTTAATGTAGATAAGTTGAGATTTTTTCCAATCAAATTAATGCTTATTTAAAAGAAGGAACTCAAGTATATGTGATTTTTACTTCCTTAGAAGGAAAGAAGAATGTTAGTATTAAAAAGTTGTCTGTTGTTTGTGAATATCTAGAAGCATTTCTTGATAATGTCTGATTTAACTATAGAAAGAGTAATGGAATTCTTTATAGACTTGGTCTCATGAAGTAGACCTATATCGATAGCTTCTTATAGGATGTCTCCCTAAGAGGTAGCTGAGTTAAAGAAATAGTTGGATGGGATAATGGAAAAATAGTAGATTCGTCCAAGTGTATTTCCACGAGGCGCTTCTATGTTGTTGGTGAAGAAAAAGGATAGTAGTAAGGGATTGTGTATAAATTACCGACAACTCAACAAGGTGACTATCAAGAATAAGTATCTATTACCTAGAATAGATGATTTAATTGATCAATTGAGAGTTGTGGTAGTATTCTCAAAGATAGATCTAAAGTTAGGATATCATCAAATACAAGTTAAACTCAAAGAATAAATATCCATTACCTAGGTTGTGTGTTGATGCAACAAGGATGAGTGTTAGGTTATGTTTTGAGACAATACGTCCTTATAAGGAAAACTGCCTGACATACAAACTAGAATTGGTTGTATGGTCTTTGCTCAAAATATTTGGAGACTTTTTCTTACAACACAAGGTTCAAGATCTTTAGTGATTATAAGAGTTTGAAATATCTCTTTGATGAAAAAAAATTAAACATGAGGGTGAAGGTGGTTAGAAATTCTAAATGATTATAAATTTTAGATTTTATACTATTTTGGAAAGGATAACATTGTTGTTGATGCATTGAGTCACAATTCACTTCATGTTGTTGCAATGATGTTAAAAGAGGTAGAGCTCATCGAGCAATTTCAAGATCCTAACCTAGCTGCAAAGTTTCATCCAACAAGAATCATTTTAGGAAATATGACAATTACCAATTATTTTTTGAGAACAATTCAAGAAGAATAATCAAAGGACTAAGACTTTCAAGACCAAATTAATTATCCAACAAAGAAGGAGAATTTTAAAAAGGAAGTGATGGAATTATAATATTTATAAATGGGATTTTTATTTTAAAGAATGAATAAATACGTAGAGTGATTCTTGAAAAAACCCACAAAACAAACTAAGTATTCATCTAGGTGTGACCAAAATGTACCAAGACTTGAAGACATTCTTTTGGTGGTCTGGAATGTAGAAAAAGATAAATGAATACGTATCAATTGTCTTGTCAATCAAAAGGTGAAGATCGAACACCGAAAGCTATCTTGAACCCCACTAAAAAGTTCTTAATGGAAGTGGGATAATATATCCATGGACTTCGTAACTAGATAACCAAGAACACATACAATGTATGTCAAGGAAATAGTCTGGTTACTTAGAGTACCTTCTTCCATCATGTCTAATAAAGATCCAAGATTTACGTTGCATTTTTGGGATAGCTTACATCAAGCATTGGAATCTCAAATCCAACTTAGTTCTGTGTATCATCCTTAGATGGATAGAAAAATAGAAAGCAAGATCCAGATTTTATAAGATTTGTTAAGATCTTGTGTGATGGAGTACTAAGAAAGTTGGGATCAATTCTTACCATTGGTGGAATTCACGTATAACAATAACTTTTACTCAAATATAGGAATGACTCCTTATGAAGCTCTATATAAGAAAAGATGTAGGACACCACTGTGTTGGTATGAGATATGAGAGAATTTAATATTGGGACCAAAGATGATACAACCGATGATGAAGAAAATCAAGATGATTGGAGAAAAGATGAAGATATCACAAGATAGGAAGAAAAGCTATTTTGATAAACAACGAAAACCTCTTGAATTTCAAGAAGCTGATCACATATTTTTTAGTGTTACACCTCTAATTGGGGTTAGTAAAATGATAAAATCTTGAAAACTTATTCCAAGATATATTGGTCCATACCAAAATCCTAATGAGTGTTGGTCTAGTAGCCTACTAAATAGCCTTACATCCTTTTCTATCAAATCTCCTTGATGTTTTCCATGTGTCTCAACTTAGAAAATGTATTTCTGATCCTTCACACATCATAATAATATATACTATATAATTGAAAAATAATTTAACTTCTAAAATATTACCTGCTCAGATCCTAGAAGAGGATAACAAACTGTTACAAGGAAGAATGTTGAAATTGGTGAAGGTTGTTTGGAACGAGGAAGGAGATACAACTTTGGAACTGGAAGAAAATATGCAAGAGTTATATCCATTTTTATTTTATTAAGAGAAATTTCATGAAAAAAAATTATTTTGGGGGTAAGAAATGTGCCATCTCGAAAATTTAAAAAAAAATATACATGGAGTGACATTGGAGTTGTACATGTCCTCCACCACTATAGAAGCCACAATGTAGAAACATTCCTCGTATTTCCAAAACAAAGAGAACATTCAATCTTCAACTACTTCTTCTCTATTTACAAAATTTGGCAAAATCAATTCGACTTATTTCTTCTACTTCCTAGGATTGTGGAATACCTGATCATTGCAATAATGGAAACACATGAGAAATGAGGTAAAAAGGAAATGTAGAATAAATTAGTAATGCCCAAGGACCTTAAAAGTTTGAAGGATAAGAATGGTTAGACAAAAATTCATAAAAGAAATGTAGAGTAAATTGAAGAACAGGATAGAAATGGACTTCACTATAAGAACACCAATGCACAAGGACCTTAATAGGTGTACGATGTGCTACTAAGCTCTGCATTGAAGGAAAAAATCGAAAAGAATCAATCGTCCTAAACATGGTAAAGAATTTTAGTACATAAATGTTATAAATGTTAAATTTTTTAAAGCATTCATTCGTACAAGTGTCATAATATTAGAATACTTGTACAGTGCTGATTAACAATACGTTGTAAAAATATTTTATTTTATTATTTTATTTATTTTTAATAATAATATTTAAATCGTTGAAATTTCAAAATGTTTTAATTATTTTTTACATTTTAAAGCAATTTTTATTTTAAGCATAATAAATGTATTCTACTTTATTTTTCTACAACATTTTATTTATTAAACATTTTAAATTGTGGGTTGTAATAAATCATTTTTGGCATAGTGTATGCATCTTCCTAAAACTTCCACAACTCACCGTTTCACCTAAATATTGCTTTTCACCACCTCTTCCATCCTTCCTAACTATAGAAAGCCCTTCACCCTCTCCACCTATAAAAAACCCTTCACTTTTCCTACCTATAAAAAACTAATCACCCTCACCCTTAGTTCCACCTACCATTGATGATGTTGTCTTTGCCACTTTTTTACACTTTAAAGGATTATCAGCCAGGATCGGTGAAACTTCCCCTCATCTTCCAAACCATCTTTTTCATACCAACCGTCATCTGATGCCACCCATCCACCCGCTCCAGTCTCTTAGACGCTCCTTACTAATCGGCAAGGCCCAACCCTACTTGCGGCTCCTACGCTTAAGCTCAAGGAACATATTTTTAGAACTTTTCCACCTCCTCCTCTTAGTGATCTGACCGATGAACAACAAGACAAGTTTCGAGCTTGTGATGGTTTTACTAACTTAGAGCGATCTTGGTGAATTTGGGGTTGTTACAATTGAGTTAACCAGACCTAATGTTCATTGTCTAGCACACTGGAGGAATACAAGGTTGATGAATGACATGCTTAGCTCAGGCAACAATATTATATCACCATCTCTTCGCCCTTCCATCACTACTATTCGAACTACATGGATCCTGCCATTTTTTCACATGTATATAATGTTCTCTTTCCCCCTTTAAGTATCTTGACGCTCTTTTTGTTGTCTTTACTAGGGCTATCATTTTGTATATACTATTGATGGGATCCTAACCTATTTTTCATTTGTTTCTTTTGTATTGACTACTTCTGGTTCGATAATTCCTTCTCCAACTACAATTTTAGTAGCTTCTACAAACCCTACTTCCTGCATCCTGATTATTTTCCCTTTCCTATCTAGTGATCCCACTAGCCCCTAGTTTTAATATGAGAGCCTTATGCCTCCTCCCAATAGATACAACGCCTAGCTGAGGAGCACTATGCATCTTGTCTAACAGTTATTGAAAAGCATTAAAGGTGCAATCAACGATAACTCCAAAGGCTTGAGTAAATCCAAATGAGTCTCTATAATGAACTATGGTACTTTAGATGACATGTGGACCGAACTATTAAAGAACTTTATGATGAATGGTCTAAATGGTAAACATCCAACTTAAGAACCTTGGAAATTAATTTTTGTTATTGGAAAAATTAAGGGGGAAATTTTAATGTTTCTTTTTTATTTGAGGTTACAACTTTGTTTAATGTTGTTTCTAAACTTTACAAATTATTCTATCTTAAATATCTTGATAATATTTTTTAATTAAAGGCTTTTAAAATCCATTATGAGTACTTTTTTGATATGATTATATCTTGTTTGAATAATTGAATCATGCTTATCTACTCTCTTACTGTTTACTGAACTTATGTCACAGCCTATCTAACCTTTTTTTTCAAGTAAAAATAGTTAAGAATTTTCGCAACTGTAATTTCAACGAGACGACGAACTCGCTAAAATTTGAAAATGAATTTTATTTACAATGTTGAACCGCCACCAAATTTTTATTTTTATTTTAAGGGAAAACATTTGGAAAAACCCTAACTTGAGGAAGAAATCTAGGTTCGGGAGTCGGTTACGAGTAAGGAAGGTATTAGGCACCCTTCTCGTCCGTTCCAAAGAACGGTACCCTTAAACTAAGTGTGTGATATTTTGAAAACTATTTGATCCCTTAAAATAAAATAGAAAATAAATAGGTTTATGGAAAATAGCCTGACAAGACTTGATCCTGCTCCTACGTATTCCCTGGTGCAATGGGAAACTCAAGGCTACGTAGTTCTGGTTTTAAGAGACTTGATCTTTTGAAGAAGTAGACGGGTGATGTCGGGATAGGATTGATTTTTGAATAGACTAAAATTGCGTCCTTGCATAACCCAAACCGTCGTAGGTCGTGAGTGAGTTTACACGAATTATAACGCGGAACAGTAGAGAAGGCTGCCTATTCGTATTAGAATCCGTTGTACGAATCTTAGAGATTTTAAATAGATATTTGCAACAGACGTTTTCTAATAGAGTTAGTAAATAGTGATTTTCTAAAATTTATGCTTGCAAAATCTAAATCTTCGTAGTTTCGCATTTGGAATCCTTAATTGAAATACGGGCAATGAAGAGAAGGTCATTGTTCGCATTAGAATCCATTGCACGAATCTTAGAGATTTGAAACAGATATTTTGGAATAGACATTTTTTAGTGGAGTTAGTAAACAGTGATTTTTTAAAATTGCATGCTTGCAAAATGCAAATCGTAAGTAAGTCATTTGAATCCACGAATTAAAACACGGAAACGAAGAGAGAAGACATTTGTTCGTGTTAAAATCTGCGACACATTTTAGAAAATTAAAGCGGATATTTTGAAACAGATGTTTTTCTGAGTTAGTGAAGACAATGTTTCAAAAACGATTGGATTTAATTTAATAGTTAGAGAACCAAAACTGGACTTGACCTAAATTAAAAGAAAATGAAAGAAAGGAATTGAGTTTAAGCGAAAAAGAGGGGCTTAGAGAAATTTGGACCTATGTAAAAAATTGAATTTGATTTCAAGAAAAGGAAAGAAGATTGGACTTGACCCAAAGAACTGATTAAAGAAAAGAATTGGGCTTGACCCGAATTAAGTAAAATCCAACTTTAAAGAAATGATTTAGAATTAAAGAAAAGAAGTGGGCTTGACCCAAGTGAAGGAAAATTGGATCAAGATTAAAAGGATTGGGCTTGACCCCAAAATTTAAGAAAATGATAAAAAAAATAATTGGGTTTGACCAAAATTAAAGAAAATTAGATTTTTTTAAGGTTAAAATAATTGGGCTTGAATTGGACTTGATTTAACATAAACTTGACTTAATTTGAAGTTAAGGAAAAGAATTGCGCACATGCTTCAGTAATCAAGCGATAGAAATTTCATTTCAAATCCAAATTAGACAAATAATATCATTCTAGAAACTAGAGCGAAAGAAAAAGAGAAAACAACAAAAATAACCAAAATCAGATATCATTTGACCAATTGAAAACGAAAATGAAAAACAGAGACGAAGATCAACCTCAAGAACACAAGTGTTTCTGGTGCCAAAATTTGCATTCAAATCTCAGAATATTTTAAAAATATTTTTTGGTCGATATGAAAAATTAAAACTAATAAATTGAAAGATATGGATCGTAGGAATACAAAAAAACAAGTTTGACATAAATCCAACCAGAAATGAGCAAGTTATGTACAAATCAAACAAGCTAGGTTAATTTGTGCACCAAGCTGAACATGCTTCGGTAATCAAGTGATTAAAATGTCATTTCAGATCCAAATTGGACAAATAGTATAATTCCAGAAACTAGAGAGAAAGAAAAAGAAAACGAAATAAAAATCACGAAAATCGGAGATCATTTGACCGATTAAAAACAAAAACAAAAAACAGATACGAAGATCAACCTCAAGACAACACAAGATTTTGGTGCCAAAATTTGAATTCAAATCTCAAAATTTTTTGAAAATATTTTTTGTTAGATATTGAAAATCAAAACCAATAAATTGAGATATATGGATTATAGGAATCAAACAAAAAAAGTTTGACATAAATCCAATTAGAAATGAGCAAGTTATGTACAAATCAAACAAGCTAGGTTCATTTGCGCAGCAGGATGTACATGTTTCGGTAATCAGGCGATTAAAATTTCATTTCAGATCCAAATTGGACAAATAATATCATTACAGAAACCAGAGAGAAGGACGAAGAGAACACAATAAAAATCATCGAAATCTAAGATCATTTGACCGATCAAAAATGAAAACGAAAAACCGAGATGAAGATCAACCTTAAGAACACACAAGATTTTGGCGCCAAAATTTGAATTCAAATCTCAGAATTTTTAGAAAATATTTTTGGTAGATATGAAAAATAAAAACAGATAAATTAAAAGATATAGATTATAGGAATCAAACAAAACAAGTTTGGCATAAATCCAATCATAAATGAGCAAGATATGCACAAATCAAACAAGCTAGGTTAATTCGCGCACCAGGATGAACATGCTTCGGTAATCAAGTGATAAAAATTTCATTTCAGATCAAAATTGGAAAAATAATATCTTTCCAGAAACTAGAGAGAAAGACGAAGAAAACAAAACAAAAATACCAAAATCGGATATCATTTGGCCGATCAAAAATGAAAATGAAAACAGATACGAAAATGAACTCGGAAATCCGAGAAGAAGCAAGAAACTTAAGAGAGGGATAAAATTCGGACCTAACCTCCATTGGAAGGTGATGAAGATCTGATTCCATGGAGGCCAAGGGCTGAATTGAAGGCCATAGAATCTTTTAGGTCCTCCCTTTAAAGGTTTTGAAAATCCCTCTTCTAAGACTCCAAGTCCTCCTCCCAAGAATTTCCAAAAAATGAGGAAAAGACCCCTTCTTTTCCTGTTTGTAGGTATATATAGACACATCCCCTTCTTGGCAAGGGTCAAGCTCTTTCAAAGAGTCAAAGGCCAGCTCCCTCTCTCTTAGCAAGGGCCAAGTCCTTTCAAAGGGCCAAAGGCCACCCCCTTTCCAGGAGCCAAAAGCCAACCCCTTGATTTCAAAATTTTTGTTCCCTATTTTTGATTTTTCAGCTTTTTCTTTTTCCAATTTTCACTTTTTTTCCTTTTTCGTTTTTTATTTTTATTTTTTCTATTTATTTATCATTTTTACTTATTCTTTAATTTCACTTTTTATTATTATTATTATTATTTTTTATTTTTTGCTTTCCTCGTTTTTCTCGTATTTTCTCGCTTTCTCGTTCTTCTGCTTTTCTCGTTTTACATCTTTTCAAATTTTTAATTAACTTAATTTTTGGTTAATTTTAATGATTGGGGGCCTCAGACATAATTGAGTGTTTACAAGAATTTTTCATCATAAAAAAAGGGAATATTGTTGGAATCTAAAATTTAATTAAATAATTATTAAAAAGTGAAAACAATTTTTAGTATTTTAATGATGATAAAAATATATGCAAAAATATTTTTAAACATTACCAAAGAAAAAAAATATCAAATGATGAACTTGTCTAATCTAGAAAGCAACTCATCTAGCTGGCCTCAAGAAAATATGTCTATTTTTGTATTGGCTTAAGGCAAAAGAAGTAAAACTTAGATTTTCTACTAATTGGTTTGCACTTCATCATTGTAGGCGTTGAGTTAAAGATGTTGATCATCTAGAAAGAAGGCCCAAAGATCAAATTACTAAAATGGATGATGCCAAAGAAAGATCTAGCATTGACCAAGAACACTCTAGCAAGCTTGGTGGAAATCATGATGCTAAAACAAAAACAAGTTGAAGCTGGTGAATCTTGGAATAATGAATACATTGGAAAATTTCCTAACATAGTCAGGTTTAAGTGTGGCGGTGGAGGAGAATATGGTGAAACTGGTGGAAACGACATTGTCAATGAGGGAATGTAGGAGGAAGATATGCAAGGATGAAGTGTGCATTGTGGTGATATTGGACAATGTTCTGAAAGGGGCAAATTTTAGAAATGGAGCATAGGATGTCAATCATGGTGTGAATCTCTCTCTACTTTTCTTTCTCCAAACTTGTATAATATTTTGAGTACTTTTAAAAACTATATTTCTATCACAACACACCCTTCAACTCCACTTCTTTATGTTGCCTATGGTTATACAAATTCTTTTATAGTTATCAATTGATCCACTTAGATACGTATCCTTGGTTCCACTATTTCAATATTTAATTATTAACATTATATTTTAAAATATATATATTTATATAATTATTTTTATTTTTATAATAAATCAAATCCTGGTTTTTAATTGATGTTTATATTACATCTTTTCCTTTTATTATTATAAAATATTTATTATTATATCTTAAAAGATGGATATATGTTATATTTAAATCTATTTCAATATAATTATCTTATTAGAATTATTTATTATAATAATTCTCAACATGATTAATGAGGAATTTTTAACATCTATTACCAATTTTATGATCTAAAATGTCTTGATGTAGCATGACCGTGCTAACATTTGACGCACTATTAAGTAGTGCCACATCAGCCCTAGTGATGCAGGACACATTTTAGTTAGTCCTATGGCACTACAGAAGATGAATGACTGCGACAGCTACCCGGAAGCTAGGTCAAGCCCGATTTATGACATTAGAAACCCTAAATCTATACCTATGAAAAGAAAGCTCTATCACACCATTCTAAACACCACAACACCACCTCTCCCATCGGAGACCATACTTCTTTCCATAAGGGAGCAACACCCTTCTCTTTAAGCACAACGTATCTTTCCTACATCTCTTATTTCTAGCCTTTCTATTCCCAGTGCTTCCTCTGATATCCTCTCATAGGATTTTGGTGAGAGTAATCCTTGTGCGATGCAATTTTAGAGCAGTTTCCAACTTCGTTAGCAATACTAGTTTTGTATTTCTTTTACTTACTTTTGTTATGGATATTTGTGGGATATCTTTGTCTATGAATAACTAATTTCTCTTTTATGGGGCTTTGACAAACTTTGTGATGTGTATTATTCGAACTTCCATTCTTCTCCTTTCTAAAACGATGCCTTCATTTCTACAATTGTGTTATTCTATCATGCTTAATCCATTAATAGGAATTGGAAAATTCTATTAATATGTTAGTTTATTATGGGGTTAGGCAATCTTACCACTCCCAATTAGCAAAACTATAGAATAACCAAACTTAAGGGTCTTGGAGGATTAATCGCGAACCTAAGTTTCTAACCAGTTAATTTCCTGACACATAGTTAACACGTTCTAAAACTTTATGACTCTTTTATTTATCTATCTTACCAAATCAAGGAGGGTAGAATTTATAAGGGAGATTACTACAATTGATGGATCAAGGAGGAGGAGTAGAATTAACATAGGCAGTTAGCAATTGAACAAAGGGGCAAATAAAGGGTAAAAATGAGAAAAGTCACAAGGGGATCCAAAGCCCTATAAATTTTCTATAACTTACACTATATTCTTTTACTTACCACCTAATAGAAATTTTATTTCTATTTATTTTTCCTCTTACTATTTTAACTATTTTCACGAATAGTCATTCTTTAACTATTTTCACAAAACAATCTTTTGTCAATGAGCTCAAAAAGTAGAATTCAAATTTCATACAAAAATTTTTGGACTAATATTTGTTCAATTAATACTGAAGCCTAAAATACCCTCTTTCTATATTAATGGGTATACTTTTCCATGGGTAAAACTTGACAAAAAGTTTATGCTCATGTTTTGCACATAACAAGTTTTTGGCATCGTTGTTGAGGACTATTTCCTAGCAATCTTTGAAGTTTTAATTTCGATTTCTTGAGACATATACATACTCAAACTTTTCTTTTCTTAGTATTTATATTATATTCTTCTTTTAAAAATAATTCTAAAAATATAAAAAAAAATATCTTCTCTCTAAATTTCCCTTTCTCAATTTTTTATGCTAACTTGTTTCCAAGCTTCTAACCTGCAGTTTGAACCTAAGATAGAACGAGTAGCCAACAGATTAGGACAAGAGGTAAGACAAAATAAAATGATGATACAAGGGTGAAGAACATTGTTGGATTATATTGTCCTAATTAGCAAGGTCCCGAGGAGTAATATATCCATCCCAATAATGGATGATGTTCAAAACATCAAGCTGAAACCCACACTTATCAACATGTTACAAACTTTGCTTAAGTTCAAAGAAGATACATGTGATAAAATTTTCTTTGTGAAGATAATTTTAAGAGGGAGAGGATCTCCCTCCTCAAACTTAAGCAGTTGTAAGTAAATAAAATATAGAGAAGGACATGCGTGATGAGGACTCAAACTAAAAGGTAGACTATGCCTTTTTCATACCTTCCCCATTTGTAAATTATTAGTTTGTATGAGAAAAAAAATTTAAATTTTAAGAATAATCCTAAGAACAAAGCAAATGAAAAGAAAATAGAGTGCTAAAAATAATTCTAGCAAGTAACATAAATAAATAAAAATGAAGATACAAATAAAAATAAAAAATGCATAAAGTTCAACTACTGAGGTAGTGGGGGATCCATCTAGCCCTACAGTAACTTTAGAATTGAGGCGAAATGAGTGCCCATCCTTGTGAAGGCTGCATCCTGGGAGATTGCCATCTCTGTCAAGGCTTCCTCTTATAATGTCATGCATGTTTAGTATATGGCGGCAAGAACATCTAAGTGATCATAAAATCCTTCCACCTATAACTATAAGTGGTTGAGGTGATCGAAAAGGAAGAGGATCGATGTAGGATCGGTTATAAGCATGTCATCTCCTTCCTCTTCTTCCACCTACTCCTTTGACCAGCGTTGCTACAAGGGTGATAGTGATGATGTTGAGGCTACTATGGTGGTGGCTACTGGGGAGTGAGGACAAATATTTTGTGGGGACCTTGTTGAGTTATCTCGATGCTTTCCAGGTGTCTATGATAATAAAGATGATGGGCAAGACTAAGGTGGCTGATAACTGAAGTCGTGATCGAGTCAAAATAAAATAAAAGTAAATAAAAAATGCAGTACAAGGCATAACCTTGGTCATCTCTTAAGGACTTTGGAAAATAATTTGATTTAATTTAAATTTATAAAAAATTTGGAATTTGTAATTTACTTTAGGTAAAAAAAATGAAACTTAATAAATTTATACTATTAAAAATCAATTAACTCGTTAATTCAATTCATAAGCGAGATTATCATAGGTTCAAAAAAATATTTTTTGAAAACAATTTTTAATTCTTATTTGGTTTGAATTCAATCAAGAAAATGTTAATTAAACTCGTGAGGTGATCGAAAAGGAAGAGGATCAATGTAGGACCGGTTATAAGCATGTCATCTCCTTCCTCTTCTTCCACCTACTCCTTTGACCAGCGTTGCTACAAGGGTGATAGTGATGATGTTGAGGCTACTATGGTGGTGGCTACTGGGGAGTGAGGACAAATATTTTGTGGGGACCTTGTTGAGTTATCTCGATGCTTTCCAGGTGTCTATGATAATAAAGATGATGGGCAAGACTAAGGTGGCTGATAACTGAAGTCGTGATCGAGTCAAAATAAAATAAAAGTAAATAAAAAATGCAGTACAAGGCATAACCTTGGTCATCTCTTAAGGACTTTGGAAAATAATTTGATTTAATTTAAATTTATAAAAAATTTGGAATTTGTAATTTACTTTAGGTAAAAAAAATGAAACTTAATAAATTTATACTATTAAAAATCAATTAACTCGTTAATTCAATTCATAAGCGAGATTATCATAGGTTCAAAAAAATATTTTTTGAAAACAATTTTTAATTCTTATTTGGTTTGAATTCAATCAAGAAAACGTTAATTAAACTCGTGATTTCCTACTAGAATAACACCTAAAATTTAAATTAATTCATGTTCAAATAATTAAGCATCACTCGAAGTCCCCAAATTAATTTTTAAGAATTGAAATCACCAAAATTATAAGAAACCCCATAACCCTTTTTTACCTATAAACTAGAGAATTAAGAAAACCCTAGTTTTAGAATTGTATCATGCAAGATGAGATTAAATTAAGCATCTAATTTTATCATGACAAACATCAATTTCAACGTATAAAAGGGGAAGGAAAATAAATCGCAATAGAAATTTTATTAAGAACAAACCTCAAATCTCTTACATGTAGAATTAGAACCAACGTTCCAACCAAGGAAATTAGCTTCCATGAGGACTTTTTATGAAAGAATGAAGAATAATAGAAATGAGAATAAGAACGAGGACAAGAATTGCAATTTTATTAAGAATTGTGAATAGGTTTCGGTGTATCTACAATGTGTAAGGGCTTCCCCTTTTATAGACCCAGTTTTCCTATTCAAATTTGAAATTCAAATTCAAAAATTTAAAATAAATAAAAAATATAAGTTGGTTCCCTTGTTCTTCTAGGTTTGCACTTGAATTCTTGTTTGGACTTATCGTTTGAATTCAAGTTATGCATGAAATATGGGACCTTATCTCACATCTGTTTTTCCGAATTTTTGAGTCTGTTAACGGCTGAATTAAGGTTTTCCTTATGAACAAATGTTATAGACAATTGTATCCTTAAGCTTCAAAAATTAACCCATCTAAAAATGTTATAGATAAGGGCATAGTCGTGCTAAATGGAGCATGTATGGAAATAACATGGTCGTGGAAATAGGTGCATAGTCATGCCAAACTACAATTTTGCCTATCCCAGGATATTTTGGTCATGTCAAAATTCAGACACTCCGTGCAGGAATCTAGAAACGAAAAAGTCTAGGATACATAGCATACCTAGTTTGGAGAGAGAATTTAAGCCAACAGAGGAAAATTACAATAGTGACAATAGTAAATAGTATATGCAATGTGTAAATTACCTCTATACTTATAACTTTTAAACTTGGCACGACCATGCTGAATATACTCGTTCTCCCAAAACAATTTCTGTTTTGAAAAAAATGCTAATAAACAAGTTGCTTCCTGCAAGTGTTTGTTTTATGTCATAAGCCTAACATACCTATGTTCAATGAATAAGTGAAGCCATAGGCACTTACTTGTGATCTGCCCAGGGCTTGGTTGGTGCCATTTTCAAACACGTCTTTACTACTTAGGAGTTCCCTTTTTTGGGGTTCTTTCTTCTTCTTGTTATGTGGCAGCGTGCCTTGCTGAGCTTGTATAGGTCGCCTCCCTTGAACCGACGCTTTTGGTGTCTTTTTTTTTTGTGATTCTTTGGATCTTTATATAGCCTATTCCTGACTTGTCTCTATTTAAAGGCCAGGTATGGTTGTATGCACTTGCAAGGGGAATTCTTGGAATGTCCTGTAAGGTAGGTGTTGCCAAACATCTTTTCTTCGTCACCTTTTTTTAGTGTGAGTATTCCATGCTGTACGTTGATTACCACCTTGCGAGTGGCCTGGGAAGGTCTTCTCAAGATTAGTAGAACCTCCTCATCCTCTTTCATTTTGAGCACAAAGATATCTGTAGGGAAGGTGAATGTTCTCATCTTACCAGCATGTCCTCTACTATCCCCTTTAGGTATAGGTGTACCTATTTGTAAATTGTAAAGAGATAGTGATAGGTTGGGGCATGCCCAACCTTCTAAGAATGGAGAAAGGAATTAAATTTATATTAAAGACTAAGTCACATAAATCCTTTAGATTGGAGTCTTTTACCATGCATGAGAGAATGAAACTTCCTAGGTCCTTAAGATTTGGCAGTAGCTCCATGATAGTGTCGTTCTCTTATTCTCCTCTTGTAGGTGTTTCTTTTTTTATTGTGTTGCTTAAGGTGATTGCATTTACTTTCTCCTTTGGGTTTACCCCAGGCTAGCTAGGTAGTGTCCCTAGCATTCATTGCACCAGGAGGGTTAGGATCTTTTCTATCTGCTTCTCCACATTTTAGAATCGATACTTTTGCATCTTTATGTTCAGGAGCCTTGATTCTGTGGAGGTTGACTCTCTCCTTTCTTGCCTACAGTCACCTTGATTCTACATATAAGGGAGTTTGTAAGTATTGGAAGAACCATTAGTGTTATTACCTTGGCATCCCCCCCCCAAAACAAGTTAGGGCGATTCCTCTGAGTGGGGTTGTAGGTGTTCCCCACAAAGTGAGCCTCCTCATTTTGCTAGGCCACGTGGGCCTTAACTACACATCCTTTTGAGTCGTGGCTTATGAAATCAAACAAGTTCATGGACTAGGCTCAAGTATGGCTTGAGTGTGATTTGGTGGAGCAGGTTATGCCCTTAATTGCATAAGCGTCTCCATCTTTTTGTTGAGGGCCTTGATCTAATCAACTAGTAGGATGTTTTGATCTACTTGATACATACTTTCAAGTTGTGAGTTTCTCTTCTTTACATGTCCATCAACAAACCTCCATAGGTTGTTGTTAGTGTCGCAACCGTAATTCCAACGAGACGACGAACTCGCTAAAATTTTTGAAAATGAGTTTTATTTATTAAAGTGGAGCCGCCACCAAATTTTTATTTAAGGTAAAAAGATTTGGAAAAACCCTGATTTGAAAATAAGATTCTAAGTTCGGGAGTCGGTTACAAGTGGGGAAGGTGTTAGGCACCCCACTCGCCCGTTCCGAAGAACGGTACCCTTAAACTGAGTGTGTGATTTTGAAAACTATTTTGATCCTTTTAATTAATGTGAAAAATAATTTGATGGAGGTTAGCCTGACAGGACTTCATCCTGCTCCTACGTATTCCCCGGTGCAATGGGAAACTCAAGGCTTATGTAGTTCTAGTTTGTTTGGAAGACTTGACCTTCGAAGGTGCTTGAAAAAGAACATTTGAAGATTTTGTTTTTTTGAAAGGCTTTTTATTTTTTGGAGGAACCTTCAGTCCACTCATGCATAAGACCCGAGGCGGCTATGGCAGCACAGGGGCCTATACAGGCTACTAAACGTTGGACAACAGGTGAACCGCCAGTCCCCCATTTAGAGCCCATTGCGTGAGACCAAAGATCCTAAAATGTTTTGAAAAGAATTTGAATGTAATAAAGGAAAGAAATGGCTTGATTTGGAAAAGGAATTGGTTTTGAAGTGAATTTGAAAACTTGAGGGGAAGAGGATTAAACTTGAGTTTGATTTGATTTTATTCGAAGAGAAGAATAGAAGGAATTTGGTTTGAATTTGAAGAAAAGAGTTAATTTGAATTTTGAAGAAAAAGATTTTATTATGAATTTTGAATTTGAATTTTGAAGAAAAAGATTTTATTATGAATTTTGAAAAAAAAGATTTTATTATGAATTTTGAAGAATAAAGGATTTGTAGAAAAAGAATTTTTGTAAGTGCGGGGCAGTTTTGTAATTAATGGGGACTTAGGGGCAATTTTTGTAATTTTGGAATTTGGAGGGACAGATTTGTAATTTTTGAAATTTGGGGCATTTTTAGTATTTCTTAAAATGTTAGGGATAGAACTGGTATTTTGACTCCTAGGGACAATTTTGGTATTTCTGGGAAAAGGACATTTTTCAAAAATAATGGGGTGATGGCTTCCAGGGGGTTCGAACCCTGGTCCTGAGGGATCAGTAGTGGGCTCTCAGCCACTGGCACCACTTGACTTCTTGCAACCTTATGTCTTTACTCATATATCTAAGCAAGGAGTTGCTTTCTCCAGTTTGCCCCTAGCTGGGTCCACCCTTTTTTGTCCTCATGCATGGCTTATTTACGTAGAACGTCCCACGTGCAAGGGTAATGAAAGGAGATGGCTTATTTACGTAGAACGTCCCACGTGCAAGGGTAATGAAAGGAGACGAAAGCTGGATTGTATGAACAGGACATTTGCTTTTCCTCCCTTAGCCTCCCTCCATACATTGCAACACCTGGTACCATTTGTCATGGACCTAACTAATGCTTGAGCTCAGTGCCAGACTTAGCTTCATGTGAAGGTCCTTGTCGCGACTTTATCAATTGTCGAAGCGAACCCGTTCCTGTATGGCCTTGGGTGCTACTCAATGGCTTCCAAGTTTGCACTTACAATCCTGATGTGGGGTGGGGAGGCATTGGACGTGACTGATCCAGACTTAGAGGAAATGCTGTGAATTCCAACACAAGAAGGAACTTCCATGTTAATAGCTCCCTTTGGATGCCTTCATAATAGACCCGGTTCCCCCGTTTTTTTTTTCAGGCTCAACTATTGAACCCAATAACGAGGGACAAAATTTAGTCTTGCATGTTGGCATTTTTACCTATATATTCCCCTACGAACCTGGATCCCATACTTTGTTGTCCTGACTTCTTCGAGCATTGTGTATATTCCTAGCGCTGTGCATGCGCATTGAGCGTGACTAGTTCCTGGAGATGTGTTGCACCACAGTGAACCAAACACCTTTCGTAATTTGCTATAACCTTAGAAGTTTCATTTACATTATCGTCTTGGCCGAGCCTTGCCATTCCACTGAATACATAGGGCACGGCATCTCAGCGCATGGCACGGGTGCATGGGGCTGAGCCTCTTCTTTCCAGGGTATGAGGAGCTTGGGCCTTATAGGTCAGATCGTATGCCTTCTTTAAGACCTTCTCATACCCACAAAGTCCCTTGGCCGACGTCCATTCTACGTGCATGTTGGGCTTTAGACCATGAAAGCTTATTGGCAAGTGCATGTGTACTGTGATGCAGAGTGTTTGGCGATCCCATAGGCATACATATACATGTTGGGGAGGTAGTAACTGGGACCTCACTCTCTCACGTCTATGGCTCTTGATTCTGCAAGACAGAATTCTTCTGCCCTCAATGCCAAGATTCCAGCGCATACAGAGACTAGTTCTGCTTACTTTCAGTAGGGCAGTGAGGCTGTAGTGAAGAGTTTATCATGTATGTAGGGTACCAAACTGAGTAACTGATATGGCTATTCACTTTATACAACAGCCTTCCCACCAAGCAGGGGATAAACATCAAAGTATGGCTCAGGCCGAGCTTGCTCTATCACTGAACAGGGGTACTGGTACCTCCCAGACTGGTTTCCACTATTTCAAGTCTAAGAAGCAACGTGAACCCAATGCCTATTTTATGCCATGCATGGCACGTAAATCATTATGCAAAATGTAGCAAAAGGGTGCATCCATCCTGTGATGATAATTTAGATCTTGAAGGAGCACAGGCTTGGTCATTGATGCGGTCGCTTGTCCTCATCATGTATGGGCGAGGTCTAAACGTCTAAACAGGATTCTCAAAGGCTGCTACCTCTCTAAGATGCCTTTAATGCTCCTTGGATCAACTTGTACTGATACATGTGTGATACATTTGCGACCTATATTCCTACTCCCCTATTTTTCCCACAAACACTTTCCCTAGCCATTGACTTCTTAATCTACTCGAATAGCAGAGTGACTATATATATATACATTAGCACCAAATGGCCAAGATGTCTCTTGATTCGCATGGCTTGAAAGGCAAGATCAAAAGCGAGAACTTAATTATCTTTGGGATTATTTAATTGGTTTTAATGAACGAGTCCCACATTTTAAATAGAAGTCTGAAAGTGTAAATTGACCTCGCTAGATAACTACCAACATTCTTTGTTTCAGGGTATATCTTAATGGCAATCATCATTTTGAACTAAAGGACGAAGTGTTCGTAGACTTACCTCCTGTGATATGTTCATAAATTCTTTGTAAACCTTGTCTTGCACCAATTCTCTTCTAGCCATTCTCTTCTTGCGATCCGAAACAGAATCCCGATCCAAGATTTAGCTCTTGCAAACTTCAAGATCCAGCGTTTGCACCAGATCGATTTTCAGAGGCGTGATGGTTTCTTCTCCTCTCTTCATTATCGAACTCTCCTCCTGAAGAAGTATCAGGGGATCCCAAAGAATGAATCACTCTCCTAGAGAATCGAGCCTCTCCCTCCTTCTTCTTCACTTTTTCTGTTTTTTGGCAAGAACCCCCTGTAACTGTGTTTCTATTTTTTCTTAAAAACTGTTATGAAAACCCTTTTTTTTCATTCGTTTTTATTTTTTCTTTTTAATTTCAGATTTCGTTTTTCTTTCTTAATTTTTCATTTCCTATTTAATTTTATCTTTATTATTGTTTTTTTCATTTATTTTCTTTTTTTTTTCAATTTTTTAACTTTCATTTTTATTTTCTGTTTTTTGTTAATTCTGTTTTTTTTTCATTTCTGATTTTTTTTACATAATATTTTCTTTTCTCTTTCCCTTTTTTATATTTGTTTATTATTATTATTTTTTTTTTTATTTTTCTTTTTATTTATTTTCTAGATTTCCTTTTTTATTTTCTGTTCTTTGTTATTCTTTTCATTAGTTTCAGGTTTTAATCCCATATTTTGAATTTTTAATTAATTTTTTCTAATTTGTTACTTTTATTTATTTTTGATTTTTTTTAACATTTGTTTTTATTATCATTTTTCTAAATTTTAGTTTTGATTTTTTACTTCTTAATTTGTTATTTTTATCTACTTGATTTTTAATGTTTGTTTTTATTACTACGTTTCTAAATTTTATTTTTGATTTTTTTCTGATTTTTCTCATTATTTTCCAAATTCCTACTTTTGTTATTTTTTAGATTTTAATTTCTCATGGACATTTATTTATTTTGCTTACCTTGATTTTCATCTTTTTCTTCTATTTTCACTGTTCAATTATATTTCTTTATGTATTTTGAATTTCTTGGGATCTTTAACTTAGGTTTATCAACTAATTGACCTAAAATGAGCCTCAGACATAATTGGGTGTCTACAGTTTTCCCCTCTTTACTCACTTTCCTGCCCGGTAATCAGAGAAATGATTCTCTGAATTATCGAGGTAGGAAACGAGTAAAGACATAAACACCTTATGTCCGAGGCGGGCTTTTCTCGAGGAGATCTGAAAGCAATATTAGAAGCCTTGAGCTTAAAGCGATGCCTGGCGGATGGCGATTGAAGGACCTTACCGGTTTTGTGTACCGATAGGGTTTAAATATGCAAGGCTTGAGGGTGCAGAAATCTAAACATGCAATGACCTGACAACATAGGCCGACGGTGCAGAATTTAAACATGCAATGGCCTAACAACATAGGCCGAGGGTGCAGAATTTAAACATGCAATGGCTTGACAACATAGGTCGAGGGTATAGGCCGAGGGTGTAGAAATCTAAACATGCAATGGCCTGACAACATAGGCCGAGGGTGCGGAAATCTAAACATACAATGGCCTGACAACATAGGCCGATGGTGCAGAATTTAAACATGCAATGGCCTGACAACATAGGCCGAGGGTGCAGAAATCTAAACATGCAATGGCCTGACAACATAGGCCGAGGGTGCAGAAATCTAAACATGCAATAGCCTGATAACATAGGCCGAGGGTGCAGAATTTAAACATGCAATGGCCTGACAACATAGGCTGAGAGTGCAGAAATCTAAACTAAATGGTGGCCTGACAACATAGGTCTGAAAGCAGGAAACTAAACTAGATGGTGGCCTGAAAACATAGGCCTGAAAGTAGGAAACTAAACTAAATGGTGGCCTGACAACATAGGCCAGTAAGCAGGAAACTAAACTAGATGGTGGCCTGACAACATAGGCCTGAAAGCAGGAAACTAAACTAAATGGTGGCCTGACAACATAGGCCAGAAAGCAGGAAACTAAACTAGATGGTGGCCTGACAACATAGGCCTGAAAGTAGGAAACTAAACTAAATGGTGGCTTGACAACATAAGCCAGAAAGCAGGAAACTAAACTAAATGGTGGCCTGACAACATAAGCCAGGAATGGGAAAGAATGAAGCATTCTTCCTTGCACTTGCATGTTTTTAGGCACTTGATAATTGTTTTCTTGAAGAGGCTTGGGCAACCATTTTTCCCCAGTTTGGAAATTTCATGATAACTGAGAGATGTCTTGATTTGAAGGGATTTTGGGCAAACGTTTTGCCCCAGTTTGGAAGGTTTTTTGCAATCGAGGAAAGCCTTAACTTGAGTTTTTCTGGGCAATTTTGCCTTATTGAACTTGATTGGAGTTGAGGAATTAAGGATTGCCTCGACTTGGATTTTTCTGGGCACAAGTTTTCCCTACCTTGAATTTGGAATTTTTGGACTTGAGGATTGCCTCAACTTGAACTTTCTAGGCAAAAGTTTGTCCCAGTTTTGAGCTTCACTCAGAGTTTGTGGATGATCGTAATTTGATATTTTGTGGGCAGGCATTTGCCCTAGTTTGAACTTGATCTTTGGAAGTCTTTTTAATTATGACTGATTCAGGCAATTTTTCTCATTTCTTAATTATTTTTGAAAAATGAGTTATGAAATGCTTGAATGGATGAATACTTATTGAGATACTTGAATGATTAAAGATGCGATGTTTGTGATACTTGAATAGAAAGGATGCAATGTTTTAATCTTATCGACAACTTTTTTTATGCTTGAAATAATTATTGGATGAAATGGATGTTGTGGGATAAATGCATGCCATGATGTGGTTTTTATTTTGATGCTTGAAATATTTACTTGATGAAACAGATGATATGGAATAAATGTGAACCATGCGATGGTGTAAAAGTTTTTGTTTCTCTTGATGTTGATTTTTTTCGACATGTCCTTTCTCGACAACTTTATAGTTGATGTGACAGGAATCAGAAATTAGGACGAGCTAGATTGACTTAAGTTCGGTGTTTTGGTCCATCTCTTGGCTTCTTGATCAACTTTGGAACCTTCTTTTCCAGGATCTTTTGAGACCCAACAATGGTCAGCAGTATTGAATAAGACACACCCTTTTGTCTTGGTGGCGTTATGTCTGACAGAGGGATGAACTTTTGGGAGACAGTCATGTCGTGCTACGATGGTCGAGGGTTCATCCGACTTGTCATGACTTTTCAAAATCAATCTCTTTTGTCGTTTACAGTTTTCGCGTCTCTTTTAGCATGTGTACCTTGAGGTATGCAAAAGTGTTTTTTGCATGGTTAAATGGGAGAAAGTAGCATATTTGAAAGGACGAAGAAAGTTGGTTTGATTTCCCTAATGGCCTTTTTGGTGGAAATGTTAGTTCGAACAAATGGCAAAATTTTGCCCCAGTTTTAGAAGGGTGGAGAGGTAGATCTGATTGCCCAAATGGCACCTTTTGATGAAAAATGCCAGTGCTGCTTTTCATAATCTTGATTGCCAAATTAGCCAAACTTGAGAGATAGCAAAATTTTGCCCCAGTTTTTAGAAGATATGAGGTGTAGAAATGTCATGTTGTCTTGGGATTCCTGGATTGACCTTTACTTTTTCCCGGGTTATTCCTTCGAGTTTTCAACCCAGCAGGTCCTTCGTTTTGCCCTAACTTTTGCCTAGGTCGCCCTTACGGGTTTTCAACCTAGCGGGCTCTTGATTGTGTGCCCTAACTTTTGCCTAGGTCTCTTTTGAGGGTGGTCGACCTAGCGGGCTTTTGTTTGCTTGTGCCCTAACTTTTTCCTAGGTCGTCTTTGCGAGTTTTCGGCCTAGCGAACTCTTGTTTACTTGTGCCCTAACTTTTTCCTAGGTCATTAGGATTGTTGACCTAGCGGGCTCTATTTGATCCTAATTTTGCCTGAATTGTTGTTGGAAACCGGCAAGACCTTTTTGATCATGACTTTGTTGATTTAACCTTGAACTTTAACCCTACTTTTGCCTGGATTGGTTTGGCTTAATCCAGCGGGCTTTCTTCTTTTTCTTGAATTTTATATAGCTGGATGTTGATCTTGCCGGGATCGTTTGGTTTCTAATTCAGCGAATCTCATCGTGCATCCCTAAATTTTGCCTGGATTTGAACTTGATTCCAGCGGAATGTTTTTGTTTGACAAGACACTTTGACTGGGGATCTAGAATCCCTGGTTGTTATTCTACTTTCTCATTGGGCTTTTCTCTTTGAGCTTGATTAACTAGACATTCAAGATTATTTATTACAGCTCTGGCGTTATCACCAATCAGTATTTATTGTTCGGATATAGGAATAAGAAGCAGGCTGAATGGATAAAAGGAATGGCAAATTTTTAAAAGTAAAGCCAATGATGTGAAGCACGTGCTCAAGAAACATGAAAAAAAGTAAATTTTGCGTTATTCATTGAGATTTATTTACAAAGATTGATTTTGAAAAATATGACAATTTTTGGATGATCTTCCTCGATAGCTTGACTTGTGCAAGGCAGCTTATTGTGTTGCTCCCATTTCCTTAGCTAGTTGACGAGCTCTCATGATTCGGTGCTTGGATTAGGAGCGATCTTCCCAAAATCTAGCTGTTTAGCATCAATTAGGCTTTTCACCTTGTGTTTCAGGACCTGGCAGTTTTCTGTTGAATGACCAATGTACCCCGCATGGTAGTCACATATGGCATTTGCGTCATACCATTTAGGGTATGGTGGTTCTTGAGGTTTTAGTGGGTAGGGAACCACTAGAGAGTTCTCGATTAGCCGAGGTAGCAGCTCCGTGTAGGTTATTGGAATGGGATCAAACTTGACAGGATCCTTCTCCTTTTTTTGGCTTTGGCTAGAATTTGAGCCGATGGCTTGTGTTCGAACCGTGTATGGTGTAGGCGGTCGGATTTGCGTTGGGTAGTTATAGGTTGGATAGTAGGGTGTTTGGTAGGCGGTGGCGATGTAAGGATATGGTGTGTAAGGTGTGTATGGTGGTGGTTGGAACCCAGTTGACCCATGAGGTGCCATCGGAGGTGTATACTGTCCTTGACTAGAAAAGCTACATTATAAGCTTCACCTGTCCTCTTCTTTTCTGCAGAGGCATCAACTATACCTGTGGCCTTGTGCGTGATTCTTCCTCAACGCATGCCACCCTCGATCCTTTCTCCAATGATGACGACATCAGAGAAGCTAGAAGTCACACTGCCAATCATCTTGTCATAGAAAGGATCTTAGAGTGTGTCTACGAACAAGCTGACCAGTTCTTTTTCAGATAAAGGAGGTTGCACTTGAGCAACTAATTCCCTCCATCGTTGAGCATACTACTTAAAGGTCTCATCCTCCTTTTTGGCCATATTCCGGAGTTGGGTTCGATCGAGAGCCATCTCCACGTTGTACTCGTATTGTTTAAGGGAAGGCCTCAGCCAGATCCCTCCATGAACGGATGTGGGTCCGCTCTAGCTGTGTATACCAGTTGGCAGCAGCCCCAGTTAAGCTGTCTTGAAAGAAATGGACAAGCAGCTTATCGTCGTGCATGCAAGGAGACATCTTCCTGCAGTACATGGCCAGGGTGGCTCTTCAGCAGCTAGTTCCTTGATACTTCTCGAATTATGGAACCTTAAATTTGGGAGGGATTACTATGTCTTGAGCCAAGCACAGACCGGCTGCATCTTTGACTTCATAAGCGCTTCCCTCAATTTCCTGGATCCTATCCTCTAGGATTCTCCACTTTTCCACGTCCTCATTCAAAGGATGACCTGGGTATTCCTCAGGCATATGGTGAGGTTGGAAAAACGGTATGCATGTAGGGTGTAGCTCTTGGGTGAACATAGGATGCATTCCCCCAACAGTTGTTTGGTGAGCTCGTGAGATGGTGTTTGGAGGTAGGTTAGGTGTTTGGGTTTGTGTTTGGGTTTGTATTTGGTTGTATGAGGGTGCATACCCATGAGGAAACCCATAGTGAACCCTTTCGGTTTGCGGAGGCATAGTTAATGGTGGAGTGAAGACAGGAGGGTATGATGAGTCATCTGGTTCTCCCGGTAGAGATTCCCTTGCCTCCTTTTATTTTGATGATTGGATGACCTCCATCAGCTTGACCATCTGCTCCTTTAGAGTCTTGACCTCATTTCTCAACTCCTCATTCTGCCTCTCTAGCTCATCCATGACTTTTGATTGTGCACGAGTCCTATAAGGATGTCGAGGAAGTTGTCCTTCTCTAATTCTTCTGTTTAACGTTAAAAATTAATTTTTGAGAAATAATTTGAATGCAACAAATCGTGAATGATAAAAATGTTGATGCACAATGAATATGAATGTGTGGAATGATTTTTGAAATCCTTCTTTTTTATGATAAATTTATGAATGAATGAATCAATGCTATGTGCAAATAATTTTAAGGGATTTGAAGTTGGACTATTTGAAAATAAATCAGAGTTGTTTTATTTATTCATCCTTGATTTTTAACAAACTTGTGTTTAGGAGTTTTGGTACTTTTTAATTTGCTAGAAAAACCTTTAGTTTCGCTTAAAAACTTTTTAGGTTTGCTTGAATCTTTCTAGAAAGCATTCTTTAGGTTTTCGAAATTTCATTTTCTCTCTTTTTGAATCTTTTCATTTTTTCAGTATTTTCAAAAGATTGTTTTCCTAATTTTTCTATTTCTAAAACGTCCTTTTAAGGTTTTTTGTTTTTTTTTCAATATTTTCAAAATATTTTTCTAATCTTTCCTAGGAATTTTCTCCGTCTATTCGGGTTTTTTTTTTATTTTTATCTTGATTTGATTTTTGTATCTCCCCAATTTTAGCTTTCAACTCCCTTTTGCCACTTCGGATGGTTTGGTTCAAATTAGCGCCTGTGAGCGGTGAACCTTTTATCTTGAAAGGGGTGTGTGTGCCCTCTTTTCTTCTTATGCGGGTTACCTGTCCTAAGGATCTATGGCCATACCTGTCCTAAGGATCTATGGCCTTTTATATGGACCTCTCAAAGGTGGTTTGTAATCCTGGGGTGTAGAGGTCACTAGAGCCAAGTTCCAATCCATAATGCTTGCCACAACAGTAGAAGTAGCCACTAGTTGTGGGGCATTATGAACAGGATGCACTCTAGCCAGGATTTTCGTGATAGCCACACAGGACGTAGGCCCCAACGTGACACCTCTAGATCCCTCTATCCTAGGCAGTGCTCAGACCCGGGTATAGGGCCCCACTCATGAGATGAATGTATGCATGATGTGTGGAGGGCACACAAATTATTGGGATACCTGTAATTGGGGAAATCGTAGCAAGTATATATATAGCAATTTATTATTCATCTATCCTAGGGTTGTACAAAGAATAGACAAACAAACAGCAGATAAATAAACAGATAAATGAATCGTGCGAATAAACAGGAAAGGGATCGAAACAACACACTTAATTGAACGGGCTTGACTCTCTAAAGTCCACAGTGGAGTCGCCATCTGTCGCAACCATAATTCCGATGAGACGGCGAACTCGCTAAAATTTTTGAAAATGAGTTTTATTTATTAAAGTGGAGCCGCCACCAAATTTTTATTTAAGGGAAAAAGATTTGGAAAAATCCTGATTTGAAAATAAGATTCTAAGTTCGGGAGTCGGTTACGAGTGGGGAAGGTGTTAGGCACCCCACTCGCCCGTTCCGAAGAACGGTACCCTTAAACTGAGTGTGTGATTTTGAAAACTATTTTGATCCCTTTAATTAATGTGAAAAATAATTTGACGGAGGTTAGCCTGATAGGATTTGATCCTGCTTCTACGTATTCCCCAATGCAATGGGAAACTCAAGGCTTACGTAGTTCTAGTTTGTTTGGAAGACTTGACCTTCGAAGGTGCTTGAAAAGGAGCATTTGAAGATTTTATTTTTTTGAAAGGCTTTTTATTTTTTGGAGGAACATTTAGTCCACTCATGCACAAGACCCGAGGCGGCTATGGCAGCACGGGGGCCTATACAGGCTACTAAACGTTGGACAGTAGGTGAACCGCCAGTCCCCCATTTAGAGCCCATTGCGCGAGAACAAAGATCCTAAAATGTTTTGAAAAGAATTTGAATGTAATAAAGGAAAGAAATGGCTTGATTTGGAAAAGGAATTGGTTTTGAAGTGAATTTGAAAACTTGAGGGGAAGAGGATTAAACTTGAGTTTGATTTGATTTTATTCGAAGAGAAGAATAGAAGGAATTTGGTTTTAATTTGAAGAAAATAGTTAATTTGAATTTTGAAGAAAAAGATTTTATTATGAATTTTGAAGAATAAAGGATTTGTAGAAAAAGAATTTTTGTAAGTGCGTGGGCAGTTTTGTAATTAATGGGGACTTAGGGGCAATTTTGTAATTTTTGGAATTTGGATCAACTTTTACTGATACATGTGTGATACATTTGTGACCTATGTTCCTACTCCCTATTTTTCCCACAAACACTTTCCCTAGCCATTGACTTCTTAATCTACCCGAATAGCAGAGCGACTTTATATATATACATTAGCACCAAATGGCCAAGATGTCTCTTGATTCGCATGGCTTGAAAGGCGGGATCAAAAGCGAGAACTTAATTATCTTTGTGATTATTTAATTGGTTTTAACGAACGAGTCCCACATTTTAAATAGAAGTCTGAAAGTGTAAATTGACCTCGCTAGATAACTACCAACATTCTTTGTTTCAGGGTATATCTTAATGGAAATCATCATTTTGAACTAAAGGACGAAGTGTTCGTAGACTTACCTCCTGTGATATGTTCGTAAATTCTTTGTAAACCTTGTCTTGCACCAATTCTCTTCTAGCCACTCTCTTCTTGCGATCCGAAACAGAATCCCGATCCAAGATTTAGCTCTTGCAAACTTCAAGATCCAGCGTTTGCACCAGATCGATTTTCAGAGGTGTGATGGTTTCTTCTCCTTTCTTCGTTATCGAACTCTCCTCCTGAAGAAGTATCAGGGGATCCCAAAGAATGAATCACTCTCCCAGAGAATCGAGCCTCTCCCTCCTTCTTCTTCGCTTTTTCTGTTTTTTGGCAAGAACCCCCCTAACTGTCTTTCTGTTTTTTCTTAAAAACTGTTATGAAAACCCCCTTTTTTTTATTCGTTTTTATTTTTACTTTTTAATTTCAGATTTCGTTTTTCTTTCTTAATTTTTCATTTCCTATTTAATTTTATCTTTATTATTGTTTTTTCATTTATTTTCTTTTTTTTCAATTTTTTAACTTTCCTTTTTATTTATGTTTTTTGTTAATTCTGTTTTTTTTTCATTTCTGATTTTTTTATATTTATACATATATTTTCTTTTCTCTTTCCCTTTTTTTTATTTGTTTATTATTATTATTGTTTTTTCTTTTTCTTTTTATTTATTTTCCAGATTTCCTTTTTTATTTTCTGTTCTTTGTTATTCTTTCATTAGTTTCAGGTTTTAATCCCATATTTTGAATTTTTAATTATTTTTTCTAATTTTTTACTTTTATTTATTTTTTATTTTTTTTAATGTTTGTTTTTATTATCATTTTTCTGAATTTTAGTTTTGATTTTTTACTTCTTAATTTGTTATTTTTATCTACTTGATTTTTAATGTTTGTTTTTATTACTATGTTTCTAAATTTTATTTTTTATTTTTTCTGATTTTTCTCATTATTTTCCAAATTCCTACTTTTGTTATTTTTCATATTTTAATTTCTCATGGACATTTATTTATTTTGCTTACCTTAGTTTTCATCTTTTTCTTCTGTTTTCACTGTTCAATTATATTTCTTTTTGTATTTTGAATTTCTTGGGATCTTTAACTTAGGTTTATCCACTAATTGACTTAAAATGGGCCTCGGACATAATTGGGTGTCTACAGTTAGCAGCCAGGTTCCCTATGATTGCCCATGTATCTTCCGAGAGTTGTGTAGGATGACCCTTCTAAAGGCTACATTGATTACAACTTTATTAGCATAGAAGAGGCTGTTATAAATGATCTTCACAAGATGAGGTGTTTGGTACCCACAATGTGAGAATTTCTTATGAAGATTTTGAAAACTGTCTCATGCCTCATACAAGGACTCGTTCTCGTATTATGTGAAACTAGTGATTTTCATGATGATCTTGGACCACATAAACTGTACGAAGTATTGTGTCAAGAAGAGAGGCTAAAGTTAGTCAGAAGAGTGATAGATCCTTCCGGCAAAGAGTTAAGATAGTCATTCACTTTCTCAGTAATGGAGAATGGAAACAATTGTAGCCTAGTGATATCTTATGAAATACCATTAATCTTGATGGTGTTGGTCAACCTTAAGAACTTTTTGACGTGAAGGTGTGGATCTTTTTAAGGCAATCTTTCTAAACTAAAGTGAATTCTATTTCATGTTGATGAGTGCAAGATTTAGTTTGAAATTTTGAACACCATCCATTGTTAAGATGGATATATTTCTCCTCAAGGCCTCATCAGTAAGGGCTATATAGTCTAGAAATTCTTTGTTCTTGCCTCCCTCCTTAAGTTGTTGACTAGTTGTTCTATTTCAGGTTCAAACTACAAGTTAATAGCTTAAGAATGGGTTAGCATATATATATATATATATATATATATATATATATATATATATATATATATATATATATATTTAAGAATTATCTTTACAAAGGAAAACTAAAATATAGATATTAAAATGAAAAGTTCAATATATTCATGTCTCAACCAATCAGAATTCAAATATTAAAAGCTACTATGAAATAGTCCTTGATAATGGTGTCAAAATATTGTTGTGCGCAAAACATGAATATAAAACTCTTGCCAAGTTCTACCCACAGGAAAGTATACTCGTCAGTATAGAAAAAGAGTATTTTAGGCCCTCGGTATCAATCTCACAGAGACTAGTCTAGCAATCTATGTACAAAATCTGAATTCTAATTCTTGAGCTCACCAAAAGAGTTTTTGTTTATGAAAGAAATTAAAGAAAGGTTGAGAGTGATATGATAGTTTGTTGAGGGGAATTTCTATCCTTTTTGATGTTTTATACTTATTTTAGCCTCTTTTGGGTCCAAAATCTACCTATTTTTAGATTTTCTACTTGCTTTACTCTTCCTACAAAAATAAGGATTATTAGGTGTAGTCACAAGTAAAATTATGTTCAATAATGTGGTAATTATTTCTAGAACTCGCACATAACATGATAGAATGGAAGTTTATCACTTCCCTACAAAGTTCTCTGTATTTCGTGTAGAAAAGGATAAAGAGGTCTCATTGATCTTGGGAAGAACTTTCTTGGCCACAGGAAGAGCAATAATCAACGTGTAGCAAAGGAAGTTCACACTAAGGCAAGGTGACGAAGAAAAGGTGCTTAAAAATCCCTACCGTGTATAACACTTCAAGGATGTCCTTTACAAGTCCATACAACCTTTTTTTTCCTCAAGATAGAAGCTAGTTAGGATAAGGGCATACAAAAACCCAAAACACCACAAAGAGAAGATAAGGCACCATAAGTGCACCTGTAAACCTAAGCTCTGCATATGTAAGAAATTTTCCATTCTTAGGTCACAGTTTTAGGTGTTCATAGGGATATAAGCTTAGCAAATCACGTCTCCACATGATAAGGAAAAGGAGACAAACCTTCGAAAGGTTAGAGGTCCCAAATAGTGAGGATGGTGCATCCAAAGATAGCATCAACCAAACCCTAGGCAAATCATGGCCCCACTTAGACATTGGGTACAGGTACATCATGCTTGTGACATAAAACAAGCATTTGTAGGAGGCAACCTATTTACCTTTTTTTTAAGAAATGGGGGGAGAGAATGAGCTTGATTGTGCATTTGTAAATAGTATTGATTTTTTGTTTAGCATGGTGGTACCTTTACCTGCACAGCCATGCAAGCTTTATGCTTTTTGTTTTTAGCACAGTCGTGCCGCCGTTTGCATGGTTGTTCATACTTATTATTAGTTGGATTTTTTTGTAGATTTCATAGTTATGCTCTTAATCTCATGGTCGTGCTTGTTCATTAAATAATGAGGTTCATAACAACAAGATCGTGCCACTAATTTCTACACGACCATGCAAGTGGAATTTAGCATAGTCATGCCCTTAATGATTGGTCGTCTCATACCAAAGAGGTATATGTGTTTTTCGTGTGAGCATGACCATGCTCATTCTAACATAGGCATGCCATAATTTTATTAGGCCAATTTGTTTATTATTTTGCAGAAAATTTCTTCCCGCATGCAAAAGAGAAATTGAGCCTTCACCTTCCCTGAGAATAAGTTCCCATAGGGCGTGACCTACCACATTGTCACCCATAGGGTTGCTGCCATGCAATCTCGCTTGGAGAGGCTACTCGATTTCACATACATCCCAACTCACAACTTGGAGCAGGAAGCACTATAACTGCTGGGAGTAGAATGTCAGGTGATGAGGTACCTAGATAGACTAGGATGGACAATAGCATTTTCATTTAGGAACCAACTATTTTCATAACCGTAATTACAACGAGACAAAGAACTTGCTAAAGATTTAAAAATATTTTAATTTGATTAAGTGGAGCCGCCACCAAATTTTATTTTTTAAGGGAAAACATTTGGAAAAACCCTAACTTGAGGAAGAGATTCTAGGTTCAAGAGTCAGTTATGAATAGGGAAGGTGTTAGGCACCCTATTCGCCCGTTCCAAAGAACGGTACCCTTAAACTAAATGTGTGATTTATTTGAAAACTCTTTGATCCCTTTAATTAGAATAAAAATAAATAGGTTTGTGGAAGATAACTTGACAGGACTTGATCCTGCTCCTACGTATTTCCTGGTACAATGGGAAATTCAAAGCCACGTAGTTCTAATGTATGAGACTTGATCTCTTGGGAAATAGAGGGGTGATATCAGAAAAAATGATTTTGAATAGACTAAAATTATGTGCTTGCATAACTCAAACCGTCGTAAGCCGCGTGTGAGTTTGCACGAATTAAAACATGGAACAGCAGAGAAGGCTACCTGCTCTATTACAATCTGCTGCACGAATTTTAGAAAATTAACAAACAAATGTTTTTTAGCAGGGTTAGTAAAGAGTGACTTTCTAAAATCACATGCTTGCAAAATCCAAACCGTCGTAAGTCGCGTTTGAATCTGCACGAATTAAAACTCGGAACAGTAGAGAAGACTGCCTGTTCATATTAGAATCCGTTGCACGAATTTTAGGAAATAATAAAAAAATAGACATTTCTGAAATAGACATTTTTAACGGAGTTAGTAAAGAGTGACTTTCTAAAATCACGTGCTTGCAAAATCCAGACCTTCGTAAGCTACGTTTAAATCTGCATGAATTAAAACACGGAACAATAGAGAAGGCTGCGAATTCATATTAGAATTCGTTGCACGAATTTAAGAAAATAATAAAAGAACAGACATTTTTGAAACAAACAATTTTAACAGAGTTAGTAAAGAGTGACTTTCCAAAATCATGTGATTTCAAAATCCAAACCATCGTAAGCCGCGTTTGAATCTGCACAAATTAAAACATGGAACAACAAAGAAGGTTGCTTGCTCGTATTAGAATTTGTTGCACGAATTTTAGAAGTAAAACAGATGTTTAGAATAATTAACAAAACAGAGATTTGTTGGAAAGACGTTTGTGCAAAGTTCAAACTGTCATAAGCTGTGTGTGAACCCAGACAAATTCAAATACAGAACAACAAAGAAGGCTGTCTGCTTGTATTAAAATCTGTTTAGACGAAATTCCAAAATTAACTGAGTTTTTTGAATAAAATAGAGATTTGTTTATTTATTTTTCTTGTTTTAAAATTTGGTTTGATTTTGTCGTATATTAATTTTTAAATCAAAATTTACTTTAAAAAGGCTACTCATGGTTTAGGAGGTATTTTGCCCCTGTGACTATCTCTTATCAGCATCTCCCTTCTTCGTTTTTCACTTTTCTCATTTTCCTTTTCGTTTTGCCCTGCGTTCAATGAATAGAACTCCAACCAAAATTTGTTAAGTGAGTGTAAGTTGAGCTGCTGTTCTTTGTTGGAGGAGGAGCTGACCTGAAAACCGTCGGAGAAGTGCCGAAGAAGCGTCGGAGAAGACGAAGGTGAGCTAACATCAAACTGCACTTTATGTTCCGCAAATTAATTTGCGAAACGTTAAAAACCTTCCGTAAATTAATTTGCGAAATTCACTAGTGCATTCCGCAAATTAATTTACGGAATGTAAATTTTGTTCTCCGCAATTTAGTATACGGAAGATAAAAACATTACATTCCGTAAATTAATTTACAGAACATGAAAAATTACATTCCGCAAATTAATTTGCGGAATATAATTTTTTATGTTCCGTAAATTAATTTACGAAATAGTAAAAAATTACATTCCGTAAACTAATTTGCGGAATACATAAATGTATTCCACAAATTAGTTTACGGGAATGTATTTTTTTATTCCGCAATCTAATTTGCGGAAGGTTAATTAAATTAATTAAATAAAAAAGTTGAAAAATTAAATGCTTATGGTATGTGATATTTTTTTCTTTTTTTTTTTATGCAGAGATAATTATGCGAGATTCGGTGAGGTGGAGCAACCATGTTTCAGATGAAGTGGACATGCCAATTTCTCTAGAAGAGGATGATGTAATAATATTATTTTGGAGAAATTGTTTTTTTTTTTATAAAAGTGTGTAACGTGATTTAATTTTGGTATGTGTGATCTCAGAATAATTTAAGTGTTGAAGAAAATAAGTTGCCTCTGATAGAGAACAATGGTGATTATACGAACGCATTCTTGACTGATATGGTAAATGCTTTTTAGATTGAAAAGTTTAATTGTTATGTTGTCTATGATTTAGTAATATTTGGTTGTTTGTATGTTATAATTAGGTTTTTCCTTCACGTGATGATTTATTAACTTGGACTAGAGCAGTGGGTAAAGCTCATGGATTTGTTGTGGTTATTATTAGATCTGACAGTGGTGGAATTGGACGGAAAACAATGTTAATATTAGGTTGTGAAAGAAGTGGAAAATATAGACAATACAAGAATGAATTAGCGCGGAAGGTGAGTGGAACAAGAAAATGTGAGTGTCCCTTTAGATTAAGAGGAAGGCCATTAAGAAGTGGTGAAGGGTGGAAGCTTAATGTTGTATGTGGGTTTCACAACCATGATGTAGCTGAAACATTAGAAGGTCATGCGTATGCAGGAAGACTAAGTGGTGAAGAGAAGTCTTTACTAGGTGATATGACAAAGAATATGGTTAAGCCGAATAATATTTTGTTGACATTAAGAGGTCATGATGATCATAATGTTACTAACATCAAGCAGATCTATAATGCTCGCCATAAATATCGAAAATCAAAAAGGGGTCCTCGAACAGAACTCCAGCACTTGATGAAATTAATGGAACGTGACAAATATGTGTATTGGTATAGAAGGATTGAAACGTCTAATGTTGTTCGAGATATTTTTTGGATGCATCCAGATGCCATTAAATTGTTGAATGCATTCCATATTGTGTTGATCATTGACACCACATATAAAACAAACAAATTCTGTGGGTTTTGCTTATTTGGAGTTTGAACGAGAAGATAATTTCACCTGGGCATTAGAAAAAGTTAGAGGTTTGTTTCTCAGAGATGAATTAATACCCCAAGTGATTGTGACAGATAGAGATATCGCCTTAATGAATGCTGTTGAAGTAGTGTTTCCATCTGCAACATACTTGCTTTGTCAATTTCATATTTCTAGAAATGTGAAGTCAAAGTGCAAGTTACTAGTATCTCCAGTAGATGAATGGGATTGTCTAATGGATGCATGGGTTATTATGATGGATTCGTCAATTGAAATTGAATATGAAAAGCATTTTCTTAAATTCGAAACTAAGTGTTCAAAATTCCCTATTTTTTTGGATTATGTGAACAGAACTTTGTTGAATCCTTACAAGGAAAGATTTGTCAGTTACTGGATTGATAGGGTGATGCATCTTGGAAATACAACCACAAACAGGTATCTTTATTATTAAAATGAATTTTTCCAAAAGATTTTTGTATGATATAAAAGGCTCATGACATGTATCTTATTTCTTTTCAGGGTTGAAAGTGCACATGCAAGGTTAAAGAGGTTGCTTCAAGATAGTAGAGGTGACTTGTGTTCATGCTGGGAAGCAATGAATAATATGATAATACTGCAACATAGTGATATAAAGGCATCATTTGAAAGAAGCATGATCATTGTTGAGCATAGATTCAGCAAAGGTTTTTATGCCAAGCTACGGGGCTTTGTATCAAATAATGCTTTAGCCCACATTGCTAACGAATATAAGCGGGTAAAAATTGTAGGTATTAACAGTATAACTTGTGGGTGCAGTCTTAGAAGTACACATGGATTACCTTGTGCATGCGAGTTAGCAAGGTATAGTGTGATGGGTAATTTTGTACCATTGAAGTTAGTTCATCGTCATTGGAAGATATTGACATTTGCTGATCAAGGAATGACAGAGCAATGGGGTGATTTGTCATTGCAACCAGAATTTGAAGCCTTGCAGAAACAATTCTCAGAGCTTGATGTTTGTGGAAAGATAACACTAAAGAATAAACTTCATGAGTTAGCATTCCCCGATACAACTTCAATGTGTCCACCTCCTGATAAAGTAAGAACAAAGGGTGCAATCAAAGGTAAGGCATTGCAGATAGAACGATCAACCAAACGTGAACTATCCTTCTTTGAATATGTTGATGGTTTGTATTCTGTCCATGATAGCTCATCACCTCGATTGTCATCTGATGTTAAACGTCGCAACAACAAGCAGAAAAAGGTTATGCCTATGCTAGACTTGTTTCCTGTTTAGTTACATAACTATATTGAATGCATTGTTGATGTTGAAGCTGATGGAAATTATGGATATCGTGTAATTTCTGCATTGCTGGGAAAGGGTGAAGAGTCTTGGGCTCAAGTTCGACTTGATTTAATTCGGGAGCTTGGTCAATATCGTCATGTGTATGTGAATCTATTTGGCAGTGAAGAAAGATACATACAGTTAAGGACTTCTTTGTTTGTTGGGAATGAAAAAATGGTTTCATCTGATAAATTGATGATGATTCTTGATATGGGTTATGTAATTGCGTCTAGGTATAATGTCATACTTATTCATATTTCCATTCACGGATCAATGACATTTTTCCCGCTTAGAGGTGAACCACCACAATTGTTGAACCATCGTATTATTTGCATAGGATTTGTTAATGGTTGTCATTTTGTACAGGTATTCATCCACCTATCTATTATTCTTTAAGTGAACGTTATTTATATTTACATTGATCTAATGTATATTATCATTGCAGATTCTTATGGTAGATGGAGCTCCAGTCCCTCCAACTGCTTTGCAATGGCATAAATATTGTGACGACAATGCTCGGATGTGGGAGTGGCCATATATTAGTCGGATGGATTTATTTAATTCATTATTTAAAAACAATGTTAATAATGTCACAGACATTACAGCCGATTAGTTGTAATATCCATTCTAATGTTGATACTTGACCTTATTTGATATGAACAGGCCCTGCTTATCATTTGACAATTTTGTTCATTTCAAAATCAATATACAAAAACCAATATAAAAACGAATAATTAAATAATAATATAAGAAACCTTAATATAAGTATATTAATTTTTCTTTAAATATTTTAATTTTTCTTAAACTTTTGAAAGGTATCATACAAAACGAATGAACAAGAACCTGCTTATCATTTGCCAGTTTTGATCAATTCAAAATCATACAAAATGAATGAACAGGAACCTGCTTATCATTTGCCAGTTTTGATCAATTCAAAATCATACAAAATGAATGAACAGTAACCTGCTTATCATTTTCCAGTGAAAAATCAATTCAAAATCATATAAAATCAATGAACAGTAACCTGCTTATCATTTGCTAGTGAAAGTCCAATTAAAAATCTATATACAAAAAGCAATATACAACTACTATAAAATATAAAAACCATCATTTCTCAAATACATATAGTGTTTAAAAGTATGAAATATACAAAGATCAATCATAAATCCCTAATATATGACATCAACTGCTTGGATGACTCCTCTTCCTCCGCTGGTAGGTAAGAACATCACCACGACCTCCAACACGTGCTATGTTCAAAGCCTGGCGTGCCATATCAGCTTCTGATGAATCATCCGGGAGCCTTCCTGAACCAATGATGCATTCTAGTAGTTGAACAATTCTATCAAAACAATCCTGAAAAATAAATTATATTAGTAATAATGTCATCTATAACATGATTTTTCAAATAAACAAATGGATTATCTGAGTAGAAAGTGAAACTTCTTCCACTGCATGAGATCGGCTAGCCTCTGCCACCATAACAGGAGGTTCAGGTTCACCCTCACCCACATAACTACTGGGTAAAAGGTATGGGTGGGAGATCCTGTGAAACCACTCCATGTATCCAACAACACATTGCCCTGGAGTGGTAGCAACAGGACCTCTAACCTCGTCTGCCACCGATGATAGTTCATAGTTTAAAAAACTATCATCAATGGACTGAGGACTTCCAACCATACCCAACCTATTAACAGTAGGCATGGGGATCCCCTGAACATGCCCAAAATGACACAGAACTTTATCAAGTGAACTCATCATATGGTGTCCAAATGATGTCATCCACCTGTATGCGATCAAGAGCCGCCCTATATGGTCTCACATCCCCGGAACCGCGTAGCATCTTCAACCGCATCGCCACGAGCATATCTGGGGTAAAGTCATCCTTAAGTTCACGTCCCCCAACCCGTGGGAAATGCTCAACAATCCATTCCTACAGTTATATTATAAACAAATAAGTAACAGTTTATCTAGGGTAAAACCCTTAAATGATGTACGATAAGTGACATTTACCTGTAATAAAGTCAAATAACCGCCCAGGCATTTAGTGTTGCGAAAACTCGCATCACTAAGCTGATCGTAGAGGTATGCCAGTGCAATAGCACCCCAAGCATACCTCCCGATGATGTGAACATCCCTAAATAACTCCAAATATGACACACTGACAAGGGTGCCACTCTTGTCAGCAAAAATAGTGCACCCAACCAATCGGAGCAGGTAGCCATGAGCAGCTGCATTCAATTGACCCTCTCGAATGCACAAATCACACACATCCTGCAGCCAACTGAACCTTACATACGCACCTCGGGTGTGATCTGTCTCTGTGTTTTCCTCTGAAGCAGAAACACCAAGAAGATCTGTTAGCAAGTGGCAAGCGAAATCTCGTGTCATCGATCAAACAAAACAAAGCTCCCCTGTGATCGGTAGATGCAGCAATGAAGACACATCATCCAATGTGATGGTCATCTCTCCTATTGGCAGGTGGAAACTGCATGTGTCTCTGTGCCATCTCTCCGCAAAAGCAGACAGTAAGCCCTTGTCTGCTATCGAATGACTGCACCGTACTAAGTCGGCTAATCCACCTTCTTGTACGATACTCTGGATGTAAGGCTAATCTATAGCAGTGACCTTTCGTCCATGGGTCAACACCTTTAGAGCAGGACGATCCTAAAATAACATTCAGAGAAACCAAAACAATAAATTAAATAAACAAATATTTCTTATAATGTCATATACATATACAGTGATGACACTCACCTCTCCAGTCCATATGTAATATGCTACATGCTGCCTATATGATCTAAGTACAGAGACATCTGTTGGACCACCTAGGAATGTCTCTTCTTCATGATGAATATCAGCTCTAACATCAACATGCTCCTCATCATTGGCTTGCCGAACATGTCGGCTGTGAACAGAAGCAGTTGGTCGAATGTGTGCGTCCTCTGTATGTGAACTACCACCTCTGCTATGTGAACCTCTAGTCCTGGCCATATCTAAAATTCACCAAATAAGATACAGTTGATTAATTACTTTCCCTTAACCACACTTTTTTGACTTAAAATGTAAACTTAAATCAATTAATCAATGAATTAACATAATTAACAAATTAACATAAAACATGCTTTTTGTATTTTGTAAACCTTTAAAATAAACTTAAATAATGAATCCTTAAACCCTTAAAAACATAAATTAACTAAAAAAATAAACTTAAAAGGTAAATATACAAAATTAATTTTCAAACTGATTCATTCCGCAAACTAGTTTACGGAATGCATCAAATGTATTCCGCAAATTAGTTTGTGGAATGCATTAGATACATTCCGTAAACTAGTTTGCGGAATGCATCTGATGCATTCCGTAAACTAGTTTGCAGAATGTATCTGATGCATTCCGTAAACTAGTTTACAGAATATCATCTAATACATTCTGTAAACTATTTTACGGAATACGTCTGTGATACATTCCGCAAACTAGTTTACGGAATGCATCAGATGCATTCCGCAAACTAGTTTACGGAATACGTCTGATGCATTCCACAAACTAATTTGCAGAATGCATGGGGTCGTCTTCTACCTTAGGATTCAACAATCGTTCTACACTAAAACCTACATGTACCCTATCCAATGGACTACCAATAGCAAACGAGTTTAGGGTTGAGGGGTGCTAACCTGAATGTGGAAGCTTTGAGCTTGGGTTGATGGTCTTCGTTTGGCTTGAGTGTAAACTTGCAAAACTGAAGCAGAGAGCTGGGAGTTGGTTGCGGAAGAGTCACTTGCTAAATGCAGAAGAAAGGTTTTTTCTGCGGAAGAATATGTGGGTAAGGGGGGTGTTCAAGGGTAAATTTATAATAAAAATTTTACAAAAAATTAGAGGGGGTGTAGAAAGAAAAAAGGGGGTGCAGAAAGTAAGGCCCATTGAAAAGCTCAATTTAGGACTCACATGGCCCAAGTGAACCCAAATATGCGGCTCAACAGCAGCCCATCATTACCCACTAGCATGCTAAGGAATTAAAAATAGAAGGGTAGTGTGTGGGAATCGAACCTAGGCCCTATGGTTGGTGTGCTTTCAATTAACCACTAAGACAAGCCTTAGACTTTAGACTTAATTGTCTTGGAAACTAATTTAACCAAGGATGTGAGCGAGATAGACACACGTTGCAGAATCAGACTCCCACGAGTACCATATCATCTTACTTCCTCTATTATTTGACAACACTCCCATCAAAGAGCCAACTTAGAGATGAGATTCAGGCCATAGAAATTGGACCTGGCTAGGCTAAAATTCTGCAGGAAAATGGAGCTTAGAGGCTTTTGTATAACTAGCTACTATGGTGGCCAAAATACCCAGGCTGTCCTCACTTGCACCAACTTTAGGGGGATGGATCAGTATGAATATACCAGTTTAACTTAGTCATTTAGTTATCGAGGTTGGCTTAAACTGAACCTGATAAGATTTGGGATTTATGCATTGAATATATATACAATGCCTATTATAAGATTCGTGGGCAGTTACTATCATTGTAATTGTGGCATTGAAGTTGGTTGCACCTTCTAGAATTTGATGGTGTTAGATACTAACCAATGGCAGGAATTGAAATAGAGATGCTCTAATGGTCAAAAGCATGGGACTGATCCTGGCTCGATTTTTGTAAACTGTTGTGGCTGCGTCAATATCAAGGATAAATAAGAGCCCAAGCTTCGTGACATGCGTCTCCGATATGGCGCAACAGATAAGGGTTGAATGACTTTTATATGTATAGACAAGTAGCCTGAGCCTCAAGAGCCCAGCTATATTATTCTTTCCGTTCTTAGCCATGATGATTTGGGGCACAGGTTTTTTCTCATCCATGCTGAATATGACACATCCAAACAGCAACTATAAAGATAAATGCACGAGTCCTCTCCAATCCAGCCCACTAATGTTGGTATAAATTGTGTCTCGTAAACTCTGAGGCATTCACTGATATTAGCCCCCAAGTTTGTACAGATTAACATGCAGAAGCTGATGTTAATCATAATGATGAAGCCAAGAATAACAAGTTGATCCTAGCATTGCCCTGAACATCATTCTCCTTTCTTTTCCTAGTTGAGGAGACAGTATCAGATGCACCAACTTAGAAAGTTATGCAATGTGAGCTGACTTTTATGGCTACTATGATTACTAACATCTCACCTACAAGTTATTGATTGCAAATGCCTGCAGTGTTACGGGGAATTCCCTTGACCAATAATGTTTTCTGCATGAACCTAACTTAGCTCAAGAAGTTCTGCTAGTAATCGTCCACATTACTATTTCATGATTATCCTTGGGCAAGGTTTCTCATACTACTAACCTTCTTCATCACAGGACTCAGGGAAACAGAAGGCTAACCCGTTCTCTCCATAATTTGATCGGATAATGTTGGATGATTCAAGACAAACTTAGCTATGGTCTTATGAACACGGGATCTCGAATTAAAAACATTGATAAGTGACTAGGGATGTGTGAAACAGTGGTTGATCTTAGGCTATAATCAAGAGTAGAGATGTATGCACTGATGCACTAAAGGCATTGCAGAAATCACAACATGAAGATGTATAAAGGAGTTCGCGATCTCACCTGGAAATTTTGTATGGAGTAGTTGTGATTTTTCAACTGGCTAAAGACACTCCAATGTTGAATCTTTGCTGTTTCTGGTGTTGAGGAGGATGATATTTTTAGCCTCTGCATCCATTACTTCAGATGTGGATTTCTATTCTTCAATTGCTCGATCTCCTGAAATTTGGGAGAATTTGGATGATGTAGGCAATGAATCCTCGATCTCCTTTATCACCCTCGCCACCAGGACGTGAGCATGTTCCTTTTTGTGAGAGAGACGCTTTCAAAAGATTTACTGAAATAGAGAGGATCGGAAGGAGCACAGAGAATTCCTGACAAGCTGCTGAAACCAGAGAAAATAGAAGAAACCAGAGAAAAACTGAGAGAGGTCTTAAGTTCTCTTTAAGAATTTCTGAAAAAAGTGAGCCAAAAAGTCCCTGCCAAGTTTGCCTTTTCTCTTATTTTATAGGACCCGATCTCAAACTGCCTCCTTCTCCTTTACATTGCCATCGTTTTTTCAAAAATTCCAGCCTCCCGTTTTTTCTTTTATTTCCCTAACCAATTCTTTAACTAACCTAATTAACTACTACTTCCTAACTAAAAGTTTTTTTTATTTTATACTTTATTTGTTTTCATCTATTGTTTTTTTATTATTTTCCTTTTCCTTTTATATATCTTTTATTTATTATTTTTTTACTCTTTCTTTTTCCTTCTTTTCTCTTTTTTTGGTTTTATAATTATTATTTTATATATTTTTTATTTTTTCATTACTTTTGTTTTATTTTTCAACACTTCTATTTTCTTTTTTTATTTATTTTTCTTATTTTTTCTTTCTTTTATCTTATTCTTTTGATTTTCCTATTTATTTATTTATTTATTTCTATTTTTATTATTAATATATTTTTTTCATTTTTTTCTTTTTTTCTATTTTCTATTTTTGTTTTCTATTTTTCTGTTTTTTTACTTTTCTTTTCTTTTGTTTTCATTATCTCTTTTTTTGTTTTGTTGTTTTTTCCTTTTATTTATTTTCTATTTTTTGTTTTTTTTTTACTTCTTTTATTTTGATTTTTTGAACCATTTTAGACTAAATCATAATTTATTTTGGATTTTGAATCCTCGGACATAATTTGATGTTCACACCAGAGCATATAGAGCTTACCCTGGAGTTCTTGTGCTCCCTCACTTGTTTTCTCTTGATAGACGACATGCCTACCTACATTGTCCAATACCAGCTTGGAGGCTAGTGCTTCAAAGAGATCCTCATAGATTTCAACATCGGAGCTAGGATTTATGACACCACAAGGCATACTAACACTAGAGTACTTGGAGGCCCTAATAGACCTATTGAAGGAGTCATCGAAGAAGTTCATCGAAGGAGCCTTATGGTTTGAGATCATAGGGTCTTACACCTATAACCCCAAGGTCTTGAAATCCACTCCATTTAAGACTCAACTCTTCGCATCATAATTGGTGGTTCACTCCTAGAATCTTTATAAAAAATAATAACATTGGAGTTGTTTTGAGGATACACTTGTTCCTCCTCTAGGCCACTGTTAGAGGAAAGATAGTAGACTATGGGCAGTGCTTTTTTTATCATATCTTATCAAGGGATTGGTCAGAGTCACTGAGCAAAGCAGTTTAGGCACATCGGCATCAGATCTTATGTGTCTGCCATGTGTCGCCACCATCATCTGCTACCATCTAGTGCCATCCTATCCAACCGATCACCATGCTTGGCATTGACACCTGGTAGCACATTGGAGTAACCTAGCATGGACCCCTAAGGCATCTTTCTCCTTGCACCCCATTAGCCACATCATAACCTGTTCTCACCACCGCAACAACACTAGCTAGAGGAGTAGGTAAAAGAAGAAGAGGAAGGAAACATGCTTGGAGCTGAGCCTACATTGGTCCTCTCCCTCTTTGATCACCTTAATCATTTACAGCTATGACTGGATGAATTATATGATAGTCTAAATGCACAAACCGTCACACACTAGATGCAAATGACATCATAGGAGACAATCTTATCATAGATGGTTGCCTCCTAAGATGCAGCCTTTGCAAGGATGGACACCCAAGTAGCCTCGTTCCTTCAATTATTGTAAGGCCAAATGGATCCCCTACCGCCTTAGTAGCTGACCTTTGTGAATTTTCCTTTTTTTTTTCTTATTCTTGTTTTTTTTTTTGTTATTCATTTTATTTATTTTTCCTATTTTTATTATTAGGAATATTTTTGTTTTATTTGTTTCATGTAAAAAACTACTTTGGCTTGCATTTATATAATTGTTGATTCTCTAACTATACATTAATGTGAGAAGGCCAAACATTGGAAGTGTAAAGAATCTTTCCCCAAGTGTTGACAATGAATGAGGAAAGTATCAATTTTGAGGAGGAAGACCTTCTCCCTCCTCATTAAGGAAGTCCTATTTTTTTTCTCTTTCTCTATTATGTATTCTAAGTGGTTAAGTTTGAAGAGGGAGATCCTCTCCCTCCTAAATTATCTTTTCAAAACATTTATCTCATGTCTCTCCTCCTATTTTTCAAAAATTTACCTTGATAAAAAATTTCTCTCAAACATAAAAAGGTAGCATATGCTTAAGTTTGAGGAGAGACACTCTTCTTGTAAATTTCTTCGTAAATGTTTGTACCTTATAATAACCTCCCATTTTGGATTATTGGATTTGTAAAACTCATTTTTTTAGTATGTAATGGATGTTGATTGAATATAAAGAGGACATGGGGACTCTTGATGTAATTAATTAAAAATTGGTCATGATCTATATCATCTTGTTTCACATTAGACTAGCCTTAATGAAAGGATCGAGCTTGAATAAGGTTGCACCCAACCTCGCTCTCTCTCTCTCTCTTTGTTGAGTGATTTTCTTTTGATTTTTACACTCTAGAACTTATTTTTCAACCTTGTCAAAACTTTTATAAGTAATTGCATAAACAGAAAAATGATAAAGGCAAATAGGTTTTGTTGAATGAACATGGACTTAGATTATCACTGAGTTCCCCTCTAAGCCTAAATGAATAATTGATATGGTTTCAAGTATCCTTAGAAGAAGTAACATAAAATAAAAATACTTGGGAGCAAAATGTGATCAAAAAATGGAAAAGAGCAAAAGAAAAATAAAAATAGGAAAACAAGAAAAATGAAAAAGTGAATAACCTTAGAAAAGAAAAAAAAATGAGAAGAATTAAGAACCTAAGTAAATGAGCTTAAGAGTCTAAAGATTTAAGTGCTGTTTGAGAAAATAATATATGAAAGACTTTTGTATTTCCTTCCCTTCATTTATCTCACCTATAATTTTTCCCTTGGTTGTGTTTCAACCATGTGAAAGACCTTTTCACTCTTACTTATGCATTTACTTTTAATGGAGTTTTGAGGTTTATAAACAAGTTTATGACAGTGTATAGTCACAAGGGATAGAGCGAAAAAGAAACACCATATACGCAGGAGAGATAATGACCATAGTGATAATCTCCATATGCAAGACTTGATCTCAAAGGATTAAAAGACTCCAATTGGGTTATTATCAATGATTCCTATAAGGTTAAAGTTGTAATGTTATCTGTCGCATGCTAAACATGAGAATTTCTAGATTCTATACTTGCTACACATTCCTTGGTTTATTGCTTGGGAAGGCTAATGTTTAAGTTAGAGGATTATGATAAACTATCATTCTTTCATTTTATCTACGATATTTTAGGCATAATTAATGCATGATTTAGCATTATTCATTTGTAATTTCACTTAATATCCCTTATTTTTTTATAGGAACGGTCACGTGATAAACCATCATTCTATTGATTTATCTACTAAAAATTAGTTTCAATTACAATCTAATTTATGATTATTTGATTGTAATTCCACCTAATATACCTTATTTTGCAAGAATGGTAATGCAAGTAAAGAATTCAAAAATAAGCAAGTTTTGGACCAAAAAAAGGTAAAATAAGGATAAAAGATAAGAAATCTAGTGCAACAATGTCATGTCAACTCTCATAACGCATGAAGCATCCTAATTAGCCCTACAACACTACAAGATAACTTGAAATGTTCGTGATAGCTAAGGAAGCAGCTAGGTCAAGTCTAATCCATGACAGTGAAACCCTAATTCATACCTATAAAATGGAGGCTCTACCATGCCATTTTACACAACACTCTAGGCCCCAAAGGCCACACCACTATCTAGGGACAAGTCTCTCACTATCCCAAAGATCACCCTTCATATCTTAGAGACACACCACTCCAGTACTCATTCCACTCTTATATTTCTTTCGGTATCCTTTTGTAGGATCTTAAAGGCAGAAGCTCTTTCACAATGTGAGTTGCAATGTCTTATTTCTAGCTTTGCTGACACTACAATTTTGGTCATTATTTTTCTAAAATTAGGATTATGAATTGTTTTGTTGGATTAGTATGCTTTTGTTTGTCTTATCTCCCTATGTGTAACTAATCCCTAAATCATGGGGTTTTGGTGAAACTTATGATGTAACCAATTGGACTCATTTTTCCCTTTTATGAATGATTATGTGTTTCTATTCAATTATGTTTTTCTTATTGTACTTAATTAATTGGTGAGAATTAGCTACTCTTATTAATTTCTAAGTTAATTAGGGGATAGATGATCATACCATTGTCTAATTAGTGAAACTATAAGGTAAACTGGACTTAAGGGTTTTGAAGGATCAACCGGAATTCTTGATTTCTAACCAGTTATTAATTTAAAAGGTCTGAATGTTCTTTTTACTTCTCTTAATTATATACCTTGCATAATCATTGGGGGTAGTAACTTAAGGAAAAAAATATTACTACTACATGACCATCGAGTAGCAATAGAATGAGAATATATGGTTAGCGATTGACTTTAAATTATTCATACGAAAGTTTGGGCGAAATTGGGTAAAGTTATAAGGAAAACCAAAATCTCATGCCTTTTCATAATTGAAGTTATGTCTCTGCTATTTTGCCTTTAAATTTCCTACTCATTTTTTTTATATTTATTTTACATATTTCCAAACAAAACTATTTTCTGGTGAGCTTAAAAGTTAGGATTCAATCATTCTTTTAAGGATTGTTGAAATAGTCTCTGTGGGAACGATATTGAGAGTTTTAAATACCCTTTTCTACATCGACGGGTACACTTGTCCATGGGTATAATTTTGTACACATTGTAAACACACAATATCACGCAAGTAGAGAATCTGAAATCAAGAAGATTATGGGGAAAAAGGAGGGAAAAGGGGCATAAAAAGATAAGAATACAAAAAAGGACAAAAAAGGCACATCAATAAACTTGCAAATTCGTGCACACCTGAGCATAGCCATTCCAGCATGAGGTTGCACGACCGTGCCAAACTTAGCATTATCATGCCAACACTTGACACGTTAGAAAATAGTGCCACCTTAGCCTTAATGAGCTGAAGGCATCCTAGTCAGCCCTATTACGATGTAGAAGACGTAGAATAGTTGCGACAACTACAGGAAAGTTAGGTTAAGCCTAGTCCACAACATTGGAAACCCTAAATCTACACCTATAAAAAGGAGGCTTTGTCACACTCTACATACCACAACACCATAAGGGAGAAACACCCCTCTCTTTGAACACAACACTTCCTTTTCTCCATGTTTCCTTCTAGCCTTTCCATTCTCGGTGTCTCCTTCAAAATCTTTCCATAGGATTTTGGTAGGAGTAATCCTTATGTGGTGCAATTTCAGAGTAGTTTCCAACTTTGTTAGAAACACTAGTTTTGTATTTCTTTTACTTACTTTTTATGGATATGTGGGTTATTTTTATTTATGAATAACTAATTTCTCCTTTATAAGACTTTGAAAAACTTTGTGATGTGTATTATTTGAACCTCCGTTCTTCCCATTATTTAACATGATGTCTTCGTTTCTTCAATTGTGTTATTCTATCATGCTTAATCCATTAATAGAAACTAGATAATTTTATTAATCTATTAGTTGGTTAAGGGTAGGCAATTGTACCACTCCTACTTGGCAAAACTATAGGATAATTGGACTTAAGGGTCTTGGAGGATCAATTGCAAACTTAAGTTTCTAAATCGGCTAATTGCCTAACACGTAGTTAACACTCTCTAAAATTTTATGCCTCTTTTATTTATCGATCTTACTGGATCAAGGAAGGTAGAATTTAGAAGGGAGATTACTGATACTATCAAATTAAAGAAGAGTAGTACAATTAGCGTAGGTGGTTAGTAATTGAACAAAAGGGGAGATAGGGATAAAAACAAGTAAAGTCATAAGGGCATCCAAGAGCTTATAAATTTTTCATAACTTGCACTACATTCTTTTGTTTACCACCTAATAAAAATCTTATTTCTATTTTTTTTCCTTTTATTGCTTCAATTGTTTTCACAAACAGTCCTTCTTTAACTATTTTCATTAAAGAACCCTTATCTATGTGAGCTTAAAAGTTAGAATTCAATATATATATATATATATATATATATATATATATATATATATATATATATATATATATATATATATATATATATATATATATATATATATATTATTGGATTAGTATCTATGGGATAGATATTGAGAGTTTAAAATACCCTCTTTCTACACAAATAAGTATGCTTGTCATGGGTAAAATTTGACAAGGAATTTATACTCACATTTTACATGCAATAATATATGTGGAAAAGCTATCAAATAGCAAGAGTGTGCTTAATAAATTTGGATATCTCCAACTACCAATTACTTAGTACATTAAATGTCTAAACAAAGTTCCCACAACAATCTCCTTTATCCTTATTCATAAACAAGATTTAAAATATTTGAAGACATAAAAGATAAACATTCATTTCACACAATACTTTTGTAAAAGTAAAAATCTCTTAGCTATCATTATTGTAAACTTATATTTTCATATAGTATAAATTTTCTTTCGTCCATTCATTTGTATTTTCTAGGTTTTTTCTAAAGAGACTTGCTATAAAAAAAATGTTTTAGAAATTTCTCTACTAAAAACCAATTTACATATATTTTATCATATTTAATGAAATTTGCAATAAATGTCAAAAATTGAACGTAGCCCTAGATTGTAATAATAAAATAAGTATAAGTGTCAACATATGAATATGTTTTTCCTTGCTACTTCTTATCTTTCTAGTCTTAACTTGTTTAGTAAAAAAAATATGTAAAATTCGATTCAACTCTTCTTGATTTATATTTTAATTCTCTCAAAACAATTTATACATAGTTTTCCAATTTAAAATTTTATTATATCTTCTCAAATAAAAAATTAATGATAAAATGTTTAAAATTAATTGTTGCACCTAAGATCAATTTAATAAATTTATAGGATTAAAGAAAATTTTAAAATGAAATATTTTTAAATTGATAAAAATAATTTAGTATTTTATTTTAATTTTACTTAAATATAAAATTTAAAAATTTTGAATTTTCCTATAACTTATTAACATCGAGCTTATAATATTATTTATTTTTAATTTCATCAATATTTATGAAAAGAGTAACAACTATTTTAAAATGAAATTGAATTTATATATAAAGAGATATGTTATATTTATTTATTTTTAATAATATTTTTCATCTAATAATTTTATTATTTTAAAAAATTATGATGCAAATATGGAGTTATAAAAAAATATTATGTTTGTGTGAGAGAAATTTCTAAGTATTAAAAATCACATTTTACATTGGATATTCAGCATAATCAATATGGATATACCTATTATATCTATTTAATTTATAATTAATGTAAATTATATTTTTAATTCTTATAAAATAATAAATATAATAAATTATCTTTTTAATTACAAAAATTTTTTTATATAATTTTACATAAATTTCAGCTCATTAATGTAAAAAGTAGTTATAAAATGACTATTTTATATTAATAAAGTATTTCACTTTAAGATTTAAGGTGAGAGGACATTTTATATCCTAAGCTAAAACAAATCATATTAGTACCACTATATTTATAAAAAATACATAATATATATAAGACTAATTTATTATTATTTAAATATTTATTTATATTAAAAATAAAATATAATTTATATTATTTTTTAAGAAGAGAATAATATAGTCTAAAGTAAAAAAATAAATTTAATATAATCAATTTTAAAAAAATAATTTTATCTTATTTCTGACTTAATTTTCCATATACATCTATTAAATATATAGTTGATTATGAAATTAGTTGAGATAGTTAAAGAAATTTCAGATTTACTTTATTTTTTTTCTATTTTATTTTCCTCTTCTCAATTAACCACGTTTACTAAGTATCATAGTTTTGTCATCTCCATGGTTGATACCTTTGTCATCACCATGAAAATCAAGGGTTCTTCTACTATGTCAAGCTCTTATCAGCTTTATTTCTGTTTTATTTTTTTCTGCTTCGTTGTTCACTTCAAAAATTTAAAAATAATGCAATCAATCTACAAAATCACAGTTTGATTTTTTTTTTTTTTTTGGCTTCTTTCTCAATACACATTGTTGTTATATGAATCCTTTGAGTCTGATGCCCTTGTCACTGACTTTTCCATCTTCTATAAGTTCCTTGAAGTTCCAACAATTCCAACAATCTTACAACTCAAAGCAGAATCGATAGGAATCAAGAAGGATTAATTGTACAAATTTTCAATCTCTAATGGTGTTTGTATTTTTAAAATTTCATATATTTTGATATATAGGTCCTTCCAAGATAGAAGCGTTATAAACACCTTCTACCTTGCATAAGATACCAGAAATATATTTAGTTACATTATCACAAAATTAATTGAAATAGTTAAAAAAATTAATTACCATTATTGAGTATATAAATCACATAATAATAGTTTGTAAGCTATTATTGACTATATAAATCATATAAATCATAATTAATCATTTATTTTAATATATACTTATTTTTCTTTTTTCTATTTTATATATTTTTTTAACCATGTTTCCTAACAAATATCTAGTGGATAAATCAGGAATAGAAAAACAAAAATAATAATTTATTCATATCAAAAATATTATCTCAAAATCGAAGAAGACTACAAAGTTATCCTGAAAGAAACCATATTTTTAGTACTTGGCGGCATCCATTTTTCTACAAAATTATTGTATCATAATTATAAAAAGTAAAAGAAAGAAGCACATTTTTTTCACTTTGTGGCATCCCTTTTTTCCTAAAAAGCAATGTAGTTTTTTTATTCAATGATTTTTCATTATTTGGTCGAGTATTATTACACATAATTTGTGTTTCTCAATAGCTTTCTTTTTCAATTTCGCACCATTGCCCTTTTTAAGATATAAAAACTATGACTCAATTAAATTTGTGTTAAATGTGAAAATGAAATAAAATATAATAATATATTTTTTGAGATTATTCTAATCATTTATATCTCAATAAAAGAGTTAAAAGAAAAGTTTTTCTCTGGTGCATCTTAAATGTATATTTAGATTTTGTAAGTGAGAGAATTAACCTCTTGGTTTTTGACTTTATCCTTATTACTTACTTCATCAATAGTAGGAAACATTGTAGAGGACAATAGGTCCAGTTAGTCGATTGTAAAGAGAAAAGATGAGACATCCAATGATCAAATGTGATCTCTTCGGAACTAAACTTGAATAAGTCAAGAGGGGAGGGACCAATATCAAAAAAAATATCTAAAAAGTATTTAAACAAGTTTTTTAACATCACTAAAAAAATTCAATAATATGTTCTATTTATCAATATTATATATATCAAACATACATTATATATAAAGTATCAATATCCTCTCGCATGCTAATATATATATATAATCTGAGATGCATTCAGAGCTAAAAAACAAAAACAATATACAATATGCAATGCATCCAGGTCTAAAAAATCAATATATAATATACAATGCATTCAGATATGAACTGGAAGATTACCTAGCTAGGGTGGCTTCAAAAGGGTCATCTCATCTCCTTCCATATCTACTTTGTGTGGATGTGCACCAGCCTCTCACACGAGATGGACACATTCACTTGCATACTCCTCTTTCTCTTCACTATCGCTTCCGTTCAAATCCTTAGTTCACTACTACTAACAAAGAGCAAGAACAAAACAAATCACAAACTCCCACCAGGACCTGCTGGTCTTCCCATAATTGGGAATCTCCTCCAACTTGGGCCAAAGCCCCACCAAACCTTGGCCAAACTTGCCAAGATCCATGGCCCAATCATGAGCCTGAAGCTGGGCCAAGTCACAACCGTAGTCATGTCTTCAGCTGAAATGGCTAAAGGAGTGCTCCAAACACATGACCAATTCATGTCAAACAGAAAAATCCCCAACGCTATGGCAGGTGCAAACCATGACCAATACAGCTTGCCATTCATCCCAATCTCACACCGTTGGCGTCACTTGAGGAAAATATGCAACGGTCTATTGTTCTCCAATAAGAACCTAGACGCCACTAAAGAACTGAGGCGCAAGAAGGTTCTAGAACTTTCCAGTGACATCCACAGAAGCAATTCAAAGGGTGAAGCTGTGGATATTGGAAGACTAGCTTTCAAAACCACTATAAATTTGTTGTCGAACTCGGTTTATTCGGAGGATTTGATTCACTCTTCGGATAAAGCAGGGGAGTTCAAGGAGTTAGTGGCTAGTATCATGAAAGAGGTTGGAAGACCAAACTTGGCTGATTGTTTTCCTGTGTTGAAGGTGGTTGATCCTCTGGGATTAGAAGGCGCACGGGAAGTTACTTTTGGAAGTTGTTGACCATATTCAAAGGATTGGTTGACCGGAGGTTGAAGCTGAGAAAAGATAACGGTTACTGCACCAAAAATGATATGCTAGATGCCATGCTCGACAATGCTGAAGACAATAACCAGGAGATGCATAAAGATAAAATTGAACGCTTATCATTGGTATGACTATTTTTCTGAGTTCCTGAAACACTTTGCTATGTGCCAATGCTTTAGATTCATATTTGCGCATCATTTTTTGTTTTCTCATTATAATCCGAGTTATTCTTTCTATCAACAAAATATTTAGGAAAAAATGTTATCCGTGTCATATATGAAAAGAGAGGTATAGAAAAAAAAAAAGAAAAAGGGATAGCATAATGAATGATATGTTAGGAATAATAAAAATATAAAAAATAAGAGATGTGAATAAGTGTTAATATTTTTAGATGTCATACTTTTAGGTACAATCAATTAAAAATAATAATGATAATAATAAGATTTAAATTTATTTTTAACTTTTATATTTTTTACAAGTCTTTTATTTTAGTTTTAAAATTTTTTATTAAGTTTTAATTTTATATTTTTAATTTAGATTTTCAGCTTCTCTTTAAAAATATGATCATACAAATAATCAACTTTATCACATTCTCTTTCTTAATTGTATCATTATTTGCTGATTAATAAAACTTATTAGCATTGATTTAAAAAAATTAAATTTAAAATAAAATAAAAATAAAAAATTCATATAAATGTAGAAGGAAAAAATATATTTAACCTTAATAATAATAATAATAATAATAATAATAATAATAATAATATTATTATTATTATTATTATTATTATTATTATTATTATTATTATTATTATTATTATTATTATTATTATTATTATTATTATTATTAGTTTATGTTGAAACCACTGTTAAAAATTAATTTATTTGAAGTTTTTGAATGCTTGCGCCTTGTGCTGTCTCAATTGCACAAACTTTATTTTGCTTGCAATTGGACAATTGCAGAAGTACCAGTTACTAATTATGTGCATTTTGGTAGGACTTGTTTGTGGCAGGAACGGATACAGTAACGTCGACAGTGGAATGGGCAATGGCTGAGTTACTCAAAAACCCAAATGTTATGTCAAAAGCAAAAGCAGAGTTAGAGAAGACAATTGGCAAAGGTAACTTTGTGGAAGAATCGGACATTGCTAGACTCCCTTACTTGCAAGCAATAGTGAAGGAAACTTTTAGGTTGCACCCAGCAGCGCCACTTTTACTCCCTAGAAAAGCCGAAATAGATTTGGAGATGAACGGCTATACAGTCCCAAAAGATGCACAAGTGCTAATTAATGTGTGGGCCATTAGGAGGGATCCAAATTTGTGGGACAATCCAAGTTTGTTTTTACCAGAGAGGTTCTTGGGATCAGAAATTGACTTCAGAGGAAGAAGTTTTGAGCTGACACCATTTGGTGCTGGGAGGAGAATATGTCCTGGCTTACCACTGGCAATAAGGTTGTTGTTCTTGATTTTGGGTTTGCTAATCAATTCCTTTGATTGGGAGCTTGAAGGTGGAATCAAACCAGCGGAGATGAATATGGACGACAAATTTGGACTTACTTTAGAGAAGGCTCACCCAGTGCTAGTTGTTCCAATCAAACCAAGCAATTAATAACGTGGAAAATGGATCGGAGTTGAGTGAATGAAGGTCTTTCTATGACTTCAAAAGAAATAGTGTTTTGTTGATGGAAGCAACAAATAATATCGAAACTATTTTAAATATAAATATGATAGTTACATTGTATATCTTTTCCGTTATTATTTAACGTGTAATTGTTGATAAATATTTTAATATACCATTCCATGCAAGCAGTTAGAAAATGAATAATAGTTCTTCGTGTAAGTTCTTTTTATGTATACCTTTGGATTCTTGAAAGTTATGTGACCGGTTATATTTATTTTTAAAACATAAAAATCAAATTTTTTATTTTTTATTAACAAAGATGATCATTAATTTAATTTCAGAAATTAAATTAATGTTTAAAATAATAATTTTATTGTTTAAAAATTAGAATGATTAATTTTTAAATTTTTAAAAATCAAAATAATATTTTATTTTTTATTACAACATTTATGTATATAACACAAATTTAAATGAATATATGAAATTTGAAAGGTTAACTCTTATGTTTTGTTTGGATTAGACTAAAAAGAAAAAAATAAAGGAAAAAGAAAAACAAAGATAAAAAAAATAAATTATTATTTATTTATGTATAAAAATAAAAGAGAAAAAAGATTTTTATAGGCTAATCAAATTATTAATTTTTCAAATTAAAAAGAAAGTAAAGGGAAGAAGCTTTATTTTTTATTTTTTTTATTTTAAATTATTAAAATTATATATTTTAAAAATTAAAAAATAAATATTATGTTAATAAAAAATTATAGAAAATTTTTCAAAATTAAATTTTATTTTTATAAATTTATTTAAAATAAAATTTATATTATTAATATTTTTTTTATATTTTTCATTCATCTAAATAAGAAAAGAAAATATATTTTTTTGTTATTTTTATATATCCAAATAATTTATTTTTTCTTCGTCTTATTTTTATTTTTTAATTTTTTTTTATTTTATTTGTCATCTAAATAAAATATTAGTCTCTTTAGATGAGAGGATTGAAAAAGAAAAAAAAAATATAAAAAAATTTTTGTTATTTGCTTACACACAAAAAAAAAAAATTTACATAAATCTGTGTAAACAACCAATTATGTCCAAGACCCATTTTAAGATAATTAAAGAAAAAGATTCAAATTCAAAACTAATACAAAATTAAAATCTGAAGATAAAGAAAACAGAAAACAGACAATCAGATAAACAGACAAACAGAACAGACAATAAAATTTTTCTGAAAGAAAAAAAAAACAAAATCATTTTGTAAAGTAGACCTAAATAAAAAAAATAATAGTAAAAAATAATTGAAACAACAAAAATAAAAAATATACATATATCTGGAATTAACAAAAATAATAAAAAAGATTAAAAGAGAAATTTGGAAATAAGAATTTAAAGAAAATTAATAATAATAATCAAAATTTAAAACTGAAAAATTAAAAGAAAATCTGGAAAATTAACAAATATATATATATATATATATATATGTATATATATATGTATATAATAAATCTGGAATTAAAAAGAATAAAAAAAAGAGAATTAAAAGAAAATCCAGAAAAAAAATGATAAAAATTTAAAAAGCTAAAAATAAAAAAAAAACAATTGAAAATTGGAAATAGAAAATAATAATAAAAAATAATAAGTAAAACAAATTGAAAAAAGAAATGAAAGAAACGGACAAAATTAGAAAAAACGAAAGGCATAATAGGGGCAGAGATGGTTTTCTGAGTGGATAAAAAGGGGTTGCCTAGAAGCTTTGCAGGGTTTTTTTTTGGAAGGAGAAGCTTGACGAATAGAACTTGAGAACGGGCAATCACATTGGAGAAAATCGGGAAAAGGAGAGTGCAAGTACTGAGGCGAAGAATCGAGCATAGCAAGGAGAGCAAGGGAGAAGAAAGGAGCGACGAAACTCTCCATCTAAAGCACCATTGAAGTTCAAGACTGAAAGGGGAAGAAGGAGGAGGTCGAGGATCCCAGATTCTTGGTGGAAATACGATCGAATTCACACCGCAGGTTAGTGTCATTCCAAGCGTATCATCCCACAGGGTACGAATCCATGTCGACCATGCCACTCCCCACTAGTGTGGGTAATAATCGACCAAATTAGATTAATTCTCCCCTGTGCAACTGAAGCATGTCCTGACGTAACCCTTTCATCATAAATAATGCATGGCCCGGTGAATTAAACCATGAAGATAGGAAAGCTGACTTAGGTCTATGCAAGGGTTGAAGGTAACTTGAACCACTTAATCCGACTCAGATGAGCAACGTTCCAACATGCGTCCTGATTTGAGAAGGGTCTGAGGACCAACTGGACACCTATGTAAATAAGGATCACCTGATAGCATGAAGGAATCCCAGCTCTCCTTATACACCTCACACAAAGATAGATATAAATCATAGTTCTTGAGCAGGGCCAGGTAGGTAACATGAATTCCTTCAGAAAGTATAGACCAAAACTCTAATGAGACACGATGGTTCTCTAAGGGCATAATCTGGTTGTTATATAAAGAGAGGTCAGGATTGATGTTTGGGTGTTGTGTCACAATGTAAACCACGGGTCGCTGTGTCGAAGTGAATATTGGGAGGTTAACTGTTGATAACATGCTATTAACATACAGGAGGAGAAGGGATGCCATTCCCAAATTATGGAAAACACAAGAGCGAATGGTAGGTTCGAACTATGGGGATGTGGACGTCCCGGAGTTGAAGCCATCAAGGGTTATGGGAAGTAATCGCATTAGCCAATAGTAATATGCATTATGCATGGTACTCCTACTAGTTGTCCAATAGAAATTCAGAGTCTTGCATGTATGAATTAGGCACGAATAGTAACGGAGACCAGGGTGTAAATTTGAAGGCGAAGAAGTCGACAAACATACCCTTATATAATTTACCAAGCCTTAAGGCCGAAGGTGGCCAACTCCCATATATAGATCACCTATGTACCTCTCGAAATTGAATGCAACCTATTGAGGCGTGGTTTCTGCGCAAGTTCAAGGGTTAAACCAGACGCCTATATAAATAAGGCTCACTTAATGGTTGAGAAGAGAGGATAGGGGGGTCGATTTAGGTATTTTCAAAGGTTGGGGGTCTGCACCGAGGGGCATGCTCATGCATGAGACGTTCGCGCGACCAATGAAAGTAAGGTAACTAGGGGGATCCCCTGGCAAGTACTGTTAAGACTAATGCCATCCATATCCCTGTGCATATAACCTTGGTGGAGAGGAGGAAGATCACGAAGAGCGTGCTGGCCCCAGTGGTAAAGTTATATGTTTGCAAACCTGCAGACATGGCTTCGAGCCCTATGTACAACATTTGTTTTGTTCAATTCATTACCTTGTTGTGATAAAATTACCATACCGCCCCCATCCAATCACCATTATACCCCATAAATAACTAAAAAAATTTCCAGAATAAAAAAGAATAATAATAAAAATTCCAGAAATTCAAAAATTAATTAATAAAATTTCAAAAAAATCATAAAAAATTTAATAAAATTCAGAAAATCATAAAAAATTAATAAAGTTTCAGAAATTCAAAAAATTAATAAAATTTAAAAAAAATTACAAAAATTAAGAAAATTAATAAAAATTAATTACAGAAATTAAGAAAATTAATAAAACAAAATTCCAAAAATTAAGAAAATGAATAAAAAATTACATAAAAATTAAAAATTTCAAAAATAAATAAAAAACAGAAAATTACATTAATAAAATTCCAGAAATTCATAAAAATTAATAAAATTTCCAGAAAATTACAAAAAAAAAAAATTCTAAAATTCATAAAATTTCATAAAAATCCCATAGTTACTAAAAATTACATTAAACCCCAATGGCCTCAAAATATAGTTTTCTTTTATCCTATGACCTACATCAATTGCGAAATATTTCTTTTTTTTTTCGAAAATTTAAAAAATCTTTTTCAAGTATTTTAGGATCTTCGAGTCTCACGCAATGGACTCTAAATGGGAACTAGCGGTTTACCTGCTGTTCAACGTTTAGTAGTTCGTATAGGTCCTTGTGCTGCCTTAGCCGCCTCGGGCCTTGTGCATGAGTGGACTTGAGGTCCTTTTCAAATTAAAAATATATATATCTTTTCCTAAATATTTTGGGATTCTAGGTCTCACGCAATGGGCTCTAAATGAGGAACTGGCGGTTTACCTGCTGTTCAACATTTAGTAGTTCGTATAGGTCCCTGTGCTGCCTTAGCCGCCTCGGGCCTTGTGCATGAGTGGGCCAAAGACCCCTCCTAAAAATAAAACCTCTTTTCGAATAGCAGAATCTTCAAACATTCTTTCAAAACACTCTTCGAAGGTCAAGCCTTCACAAACTAGAACTACGTAAGCCTTGAGTTTCCCATTGCACCGGGGAATACGTAGGAGCAGGATCAAGTCCTGTCAGGCTAACCTCCATCAAAAATTTATTTTTCATACTAGTTAAAGGGATCAAACAATTTTCAAAATCACACACTCAATTAAGGGTGCCGTTCTTTGGAACGGGCGAGTGAGGTGCCTAACACCTTCCCCACTTGTAACCGACTCCCGAACTTCGAGTCTCATTTCTTAGTAAAGGTTTTTCCAAACTTTTCCCTTAAATAAAACTTGGTGGCGACTCTACGTTAATCAAATCAGAATCCATTTCAAAATTTTAGCAAGTTCGTCGTCTCGTCGGAATTACGGTTGCGACAGATGGCGACTCCACTGGGGATACTTAGAGAGTCAAACCCGTTTATTTGAGTGTACTTTATATTTGATCCCTTTCCTATTTATGTACATGATTTAATCATTGCATGTTATTTATTTGTTGATTTATTCTTGCTTTATTGTTTGCTCTTTCTACACCCTAGGATAGATAAACAATAAATTGCTATATATCTATACAAGTTCCCCAATTGCAGGCATCCCAAAATAAATTGCCCTCCATGCATCGCATGCATTTTATTATGAGTGGGGCCCTATACCCGGGTCTGAGTGCTGCCTAGGATTAGAGGGATCTAATGGTGTCATGCTGGGGCTTACGTCCTGTATGGCTATCATGAAAATCCCAGCTAGAGTGTGTCCTATTCATAATGCCCCGCAACTAGTGGCTACTTCTACTGTTGTGGCAAGCATTATGGACTGGAACTTGGCTTTAGTGACCTTCATACCCTAGGATTACAACCTACCTTGGAAAGGCTCATGCATTAAAAGCCCTAGATCCATAGGACAGGTCACCTCTCTAGGACACAAAGAGGGCACGCCCTATTTACACGACATCAGTTCTGTAAGGCTTTATTTACCTGCGATTGTAGAATTCTAAAATTAAAAGAAAGAAAAGTGGATAGAGAAAGAGAGAGGGGAGAGAAAAAATCAAAATGAGGACAAAAAGAGAGAGAAAAATCAAAATGAGGGAAAAAGAAAGAGAAAGAAAAGTGGACAAAAAGAGAGAAAAAAATCAAAATGAGGGAAAATGAGAGAGAAAGAGCAGACAAAAGAAAGGTGAGAGAAGAAAAAGAAAAATAACCGAGGAAGAAAGAGGGAAGGAGGATAGTAAGAGTAACCATGTTTATTGTCTTCATGCATATCCCATACATTAATATCATTCATTTAGAGTCTAACATATTTGTTTGTATCTTTTTCCTTTCAAGGGACCAGATTCTCAGTGACTATCGTAAAAGAGGGTGAAATGGAAATTAACGTGGAATCTGAACAATTGAAGAAGAAGAGACGCATCGGCGTCAAAATAACAGACTTGGCCAGTTTAGAGGTGTTTGCAAACAAGTTAACAAGTATCCAGCAAATGGTCTTCACCAAAAAGTATGGCAACATACTGAGGCTTTTAAAAGTCCAAGTGCAAGAAGGAGACCTCACTGCCATGGTGCAATATTATGATCCGCCTCTCCGATGTTTCACATTCTCGGACTTCCAGCTGGCCCCCACTCTAGAGGAGTTCGAGCAGATCTTGGATCTGCCATTGGAGGGAACTAGGTCGTATCAATACCTAGAACATCATTCCTCTTTCCGGGCTGCCGCACAAGCTCTGGGATTGCAGACTGGGGAATGTTTGGCAGGTTATCACACAAAGGGCCAAGTCAAGGGGTTCACTAGAGAATTTCTGGAAAAGTATATGCAACACTTGGCCGACGACAACCAGTGGGCGATATACATGGATGTGTTAGCCCTTACCATCTATGGGCTAGTGTTTATCCCTTATATAGACGACTTCGTCGATCTGAAGGCAGTCAATATTTTCTTAGCCAAAAGAGAGAGCAGAAAATCCCGTGACGGCCCTGTTGGCAGATGTTTATTGCACGCTGAACTTCTGTCATGAGAAGAAGAGAACAAGATTGATCTGCTACCTACCTGTGTTATTCATATGGATCACCGCCCATATTTTCAAAAGGGACACGAAGACACAACATCCCATAGCAGACTTCTTGAACTACCAGCTGAAACAGATGAGCAACCTCGAATGGTCTTCCCATTTCGCCAGCTTGACCGAAGACCAGGTTAGATGGCAACCTTCATGGCAACAGAGAACTGAGGTCATCTACCACTGCAAGGGGTTCCCGAATGTACCCCTCATGGGAGCTAGAGGTTGTATCAGTTATAACCCGATACTGGGGCAGAGACAGCTGGCTTACCCTATTAAAGCACCCCCATCTGACGAGTTGCTGACTCCTTTCTACTTGAAGTATGAAGGAGACTTTGCCGAGAGCCTCCGTAAAGTTCGAGAGGCATGGGAGGGGTCACCGTAAAGGAAAAGAGGCGGGAGTCTGAAGGCTGCTGCTAAGGAAGAATACAAGCAGTGGGTTAGAGACAGGGTGCAACACATCAAATTGCCATTCAAACCACCTGCTCCTCCGTCCGAGAGTCAAACGGCATCCGCAATGTTTGAAGACGAGATTGTCAAAAGCATGAAAGAGAAGCTAGGGGCTATGACCAAAAGAAACGCTCAGCTAGAGGAAGAACTGCTGAAAGAACGACAAGAGAGCGCTGCGTGGCGAAGAGAAGACGAAGTGAATAAAGCTCTCTTAGCTTCTATCTGAGATCAGCAGAAAGGGGAACGAGAGGGTGCTTCTCGGGTACACATGAATTTACAAGCAGCCAACAAAGAGCTCGGCATGAGAGCACAAGAAAGGGACGCCGTACTCCAAGAGAACGGCCAGTTGAGGAGTGCCTTGGAGCAAATAAGGGCCAAGGTCCGCAATAGCCAAGAAGAGAAAAATCAGATCCTAGCTGCGAAAAGGAGAATCCAAGCAGAAGCGGACAGTGTGATAGAGGAGAGGAATGAATTGCTGCAAAGGATAGAGGACATGAAACAGCAAATCGAAGGCCTACTCACAGCCTGGCAAGACGAGGTGAATGAGGAAAAATGGAAGGTCCTCGAGATCATAAGGATGCAGCAAAAGGGCATAAAAGACATACAAAAAAAGCGGATGGTATAAAGACACGGCTGAACCTTTGGATCGAGATGCTTTCAAAGATTGGCCTGCCTAGCAAATACAGCCATAGAAGAGATATCGCAATCACTCAAGAAGGCGGAAGCATCTCTGCACCCACTCCACACCCCGCCTGAAGTAGAAATTTTCATTCAAACTTGTAAAGACCTAGTCTTAAGGATGAAAAAATATATTGTACTAGCCAAGCAAGATGAAAGAAATGTAAAATAGACATCATCTATTTTGAATAAAACGGGCTCTTTCTCGTAATTCCACATTAATTTCCATTTCACGCTCAAAAGCACGAAAGATGCATACGATCAGCACTCAGTCGAATTCTGGTCCCTCCGCATCCACCACATAGCCGAATTCTTTTTATTATTATTAATTAATTAAATGAATTTAACTTTTTAAACAGGTAACAAAATAGCGGGCTTACGACTCCCCCGGCATTCATATAGACAAGATCAAGAACCAAAATCATGAGTGAGCTGGAAACACAAAATGAGGAGCTCCGCAGTGAGGTCGCGGACTTAAAAGACCAAGTGGCTAAGCTTATGAAGCTACTTGAGAAAAACGCAGAGGGACCCGTAGGCACTGAGGCACCTGGGGCAGCCACTACATCTATGCCTCTTCAGACTGTCGCCGAACAAGATTGGCCGTATGGTTTACCACCTGGCTATGAACCTCCTCATGGGTCTCAAGGGATCTTGGCTAGCAAAAACCATAATGCAATACCGCTCCACATAAACCTTACTTCCCATCAGCCTCACCCAAACTTTCTGCTTGGACCTCACTTTTAGAACCTTAACATTCACAACCCTCATACCAACCAACCAACTTACCCGCCTCCCGCTAATGCAACTGGCTATCAACCACATCCAGCCTACGCAAACATGCATCCTTACCCTTATAACGCAAACACTTCTTCTGCTTTCCCCATACATACAAATCTGTCTTTCCCTCCTCACATTAACCCATCAACCACATATCCATATAATGTCCACCCTGACTATGCCCATATGAACATGACTGCCACGGAAGATCCTACATACTCTGTTCCATTCGTTGTTCATCCAGTAAACCCACACCAACCACATCCCTACGGTCATGCTGCAAGATCCAAGGAACCTTATGCTTTACCCCACCACGCCAGCCGGCCTTTAAATGAGCCATGGCCAAGAATGGCGGACCAAGAAGCCCTTCTTGGAGGGAGATGGATGCACCTAGAAGAGAGGGTTAGGGCTATCGAGGGAGGCGGATATGGAATAGTTGAGGCTTCTGAGCTCTGCCTCGTACCGGACGTCATCATACCTCCGAAATTCAAGACACCGGAATTTGAGAAATACCGAGGGGTTGGCTGTCCAAGAAGCCACCTAACGATGTATTGCAGAAAAATGGCCTCTCATTCACACAACGACAAGCTGCTTATTCACTGTTTCCAAGACAGTTTGACAGGGGCAGCGGCCAGCTGGTATACCCAGCTTGAGAGGACCTATATCCGCTCGTGGAAGGACTTAGCTGATGCCTTCCTAAGGCAATACAAGTACAACATTGAGATGGCACCCGATAGGACTCAACTGCAAAACATGGTCAAGAAAGAAAATGAGTCCTTCAAAGAATACGCTCAGCGGTGGAGAGAGCTAGCCGCTCAAGTCCAGCCACCTCTGCTGGAGCGAGAGATGATTAGCACATTCATGGAGACGCTCCCTGCACCCTACTATGATAAGATGGTAGGCAGTGTCTTTGCTAACTTCTCAGACATGGTACTGGTAGGAGAGCGCGTAGAAAGTGGTTTACGCCGAGGAAGAATCATACATAATGCCGTCGGCAACGTGAGCACGAAAAAGCCGACAAATAATACATGGAAGAAAAAGGATGCCGAGACCCATTATGTCTCCTCAGATCCCAACCGACCAGCTTCCGCACAATCCATGTATCAACCAACTACAACCCCACCTAGCTACCAAACATCCTACCAATCACAATTCCCCACGCACCCGCATATGGTAGCCTCCGCCCAACCTGCTCACCAACCATCCTACAATCCACCTACCCAGTTCCATCCAAACACCACCATCACAGTTCCATCACCCCAAACCTTCCCTCAACAACAACCCTCTATGCCATGGAACCAAAATACTAACCTACCTCAACCAAAAACCAACAATAACCCAAGGAAAGTAGTGCAATTTGATCCGATCCCGATGAGTTACTCAGAGCTGCTGCCCCGTTTGATTCAAAAATCTTTGGTTGCACTGGTTCCTATGAAGCTGTTGGAACCCCCATATCCAAAATGGTATAATCTGGAGGCCAAGTGCGATTATCATGCCGGAACAGTGGGACATTCTACTGAAAACTGTCTGGCCCTGAAACATAGGGTCCAGAAGTTGATTAATGCTAAATGGCTCAACTTTAAAAAAGATGCTCCTAGTGTAGGGAGCAACCCACTGCCAAACCATGGGGGAGCAGGACCCTCAGTAAATTGCATTGAAATTGAGGAGGAAGTGGACATGGTCGATGAATCCTTCCCAGGGCATCCTAAACCCCTGGTTATCCGCTACACCGAGCCGTCGGTCTCACCGACGCCCAACGGGATGAGACCTGTTACAATAAAAGTTCCGAGACCCTTCCAGTACCACAACAACAAGGAGGTGCCTTGGAAATATGATGTGGAGGTACTTGGAGGAAAGATTGAAAAGGATACGTCGGAGAGCTCTTCACCTGACGTAACCAACATAGCCGGAATAGGAGGAGTGACCAGGAGTGGTCGCATCTATGCTCCTGCAAGAAGGCAGCCGGCCATTCAAGAAAAGGTGAGTCAGGCTAGAATAGAGCCTGAAACTGCTGTCAAAGAGGTGGAGAAGGAATTAAAGAAGGCCGTCTCAGATGAAGAGGCCTGTGAGTTCCTAAAACTAATAAGGCAAAGCGAGTATACAGTAATAGAGCAGCTGAACCGTATACCCGCTAAAATCTCACTATTTGCCTTAATGATGAACTCGGAGCCCCATCGGAAGGTGCTACTAAAGATTCTGAATGAGGCCCATGTAGTCCACAACATCTCAGTGGACAAATTCAAGGGAATAGCCAACAACTTGACCGCCAACAATTTCATAACCTTCGCCGATCGCGAGATTCCTGATGAAGGGGCCGGACACAACAGGGCATTACATATCTCAGTAAAGTGTATGGACCATATCTTGGCCAGAGTACTGATAGATAATGGCTCCTCATTAAATGTAATGCCTCAGCTTACATTGTCGAAGCTGCCACATGTCCCCCTCAAGTCAAGCTCCATGGTGGTCAGGGCTTTCGATGGATCGAGGAGGGAGGTAATGGGTGAAGTAGAACTGCCGGTCCAAATCGATCCAGTTTTCTTCAACATAACCTTCCAGATTATGGATATCCAGCCAGCCTATAGCTGCTTGTTGGGTAGACATTGGATCCACGCTGCTAAGGCAGTACCTTCCACCCTGCATCAAAAGCTGAAATTCATTCTTGACGATAGGCTAATCATCGTCTCGGCGGAAGAGGATTACTTGGTCAGTAAACCCACCAATCCTCCCTATATTGAGGCAGCAGAAGAGGCTCTGGAGACTCAATTCCAAGCCTTGGAAATTGCCAATGTCACCACTATAAAGGAAGGAGAGGTAGTTGACCATAAGCAGCCCCCTAAGGCTTTGATGATGATGGCTCGAGTGATGCTAAAGAATGGGTTCAAGCCAGGCGGCAAACTGGGGCAAAATAAAGGCGGCTTATCTCGGCCATTGCTAGCAGGAAAGAATAGACGGCGATATGGGTTAGGATATCAACCCACTAAAGAGGATAAGGCAGTAAGACCCCGTTATAACAAGGTCCCTCTGTGCCATATATCACAAAGTTTCCGAAGTGCCGGCTTCGAAAACTCAAGCATGATCGCAGTCATAGACAAGGAAGGGACGATAACTCTTGAAGATTTGGTGACGCCCTGTCCCCTCGGACAAGAACTGACCAATTGGGAAATCTTCGATCTACCTCTAACTTTTGGTTCAGTGCAAATGTAATTCTGTAATTGTCATGACAAAATTTTATACATAAACATTTTGTACATATTTTTGACAAGTAATAAATACAGTTGCATTATCCAAAAATATTCTCTCTTCTACTCCTCAAAAATTTCCCCATGTCAAATATATATACCTTATTTCTTCTTCTCATACCCAACACGCAGATCCGATCTGAAATCGCCTCGCGACGATAATGCTAGTATTGTATTAGGCGATTTCGGCTGTATTGACGACCTGGCCGACGAAGAAGCAGAATTTGAATGCGAACCCACCGACGAGATGTTGAGATTGGTGGAACGCGAATCTAAAACAATTGAACCTCATCAGGAACCCGTGGATTTAATCAATTTGGGGACCGAAGAAAATAAAAGAGAAGTCAAGATAGGCACGCTTATCGCTGGAGACAATCGTGAGCGGTTGATCTCACTCTTACAGGACTATAGTGATATCTTCGCTTGGTCTTACCAAGACATGCCAGGCCTAGATACTTCTATAGTAGAGCCTGAAAATTTCCCCGCCTATGAAAGCTGGATATACACCGGTCAAAGTAGCCGAGAAGGATGAAAGGAAATGTCTCTGAAGATCCGGGAAGAAGTAAGGAAACAGATTTGACGGCTTCTTGGTCGTTGCAAATTACCCCGAGTGGGTCGCCAACATAATCTTAGGTCCCAAGAAAGATGGCAAGGTCGAATAATGCGTAGACTACAGGGATCTTAATCGAGCCAGCCCAAAAGATGACTTCCCACTACCTCACATCGATGTGCTGGTTGATAATACTGCGCAATTCTCCTACTTTTCATTCATGGACGGTTTCTCAGGCTACAATCAGATCAAGATGGCCGATGATAGAGAAAAGACCACCTTTATTACGGCCTGGGAAACCTTTTGTTACAAAGTCATGCCCTTCGGATTAAAAAATGCCGGGGCAACCTATCAAAGGGCCATGGTAACACTGTTCCATGACATGATTCACAAGGAGATAGAAGTCTACGTGGATGATATGATTGCCAAATCCCGGACGGAAGACGATCATCTCACAGATCTGAAAAAGTTGTTTGAGAGGCTCAGAAAATTCAAGCTGCGGTTGAATCCGGCTAAATGCACCTTTGGGGTCAGGTCAGGAAAGCTGCTGGGTTTCATTGTCAGCGAGAAAGGCATTGAAGTTGACCCTGACAAAGCCCGTGCAATTATAGACATGCCAGCTCCAAAAACGGAAAAAGAGATCCGAGGTTTCCTAGGAAGACTCAACTATATCTCCCGGTTCATTTTTCAGTTGACAGCTACATGCGAGTCGATCTTTAAGCTATTGCGCAAGAATCAACCCATGAGTTGGGATGAGGATTGCCAAGAAGCTTTTGAAAAGATCAAATCATACTTACAGAACCCACCGGTCTTGGTACCGCCAGTTGCTGGGAGACCCTTGATCTTATATCTAATAGTAACAGACCAGTCGATGGGTTGTGTGCTCGGTCAACACGACGAATCCGGGAGAAAGGAGCGGGCAATATACTACCTGAGCAAGAAGTTCACAAGCGGAGAAGCTAGATACTCTCTCTTAGAACGAACCTGCTGCGCTCTGGCATGGGCGGCACACCGACTAAGACAATATATGCTAAGTCACACCACATGGTTGATATCCAGGATGGATCCGATCAAGTACATATTTGAGAAACCTGCATTATCAGGACGGATTGCCAAGTGGCAAATGGTGCTTTCAGAATATGATATCCTGTATGTGACGAAATCATCAAAGGCAGTGCACTCGCAGAATATTTAGCCCAACAACCGCTAGAAGACTACCAGGCCATGCAGCCGGAATTCCCTGACGAGGATCTAATGGCAATTTTTGGTGAAGAGGAAAAGATAGAAGAAGAGAAATGGACGATGTTGTTTGACGGTGCATCCAACATGATGGGTCACGGTATAGGAGTTATACTGATTTCTCTAGAAAGACAGTATATACCTATCACCGCCCGACTAGCCTTCGACTGCACAAATAATATGGCGGAGTATGAAGCTTGTATCTTAGGGATTCAAGCCGCAATCGAAGCTAAAGTAAAACGCCTAGAGGTCTTTGGTGACTCAGCCTTGGTCATCCATCAGGTCAGGGGAGAATGGGAGACCAAAGACGCAAAGCTAGTGCCGTACCAGGCCCGTCTCCAGGAATTGCTAGAATATTTTGAGGAGATCACCTTCTCGCATATACCGCGGGAAGATAATCAACTAGCTGACGCCCTAGCCATCTTGTCCTCTATGTTTGAAATCGGACAAGAAGAGGATATGCCTCTCATCCACATCCAGCATCGCTCCAGACCGGCATTTTGTCAAACAGTAGAGGTGGAACCGGATGGAAAACCTTGGTATCATGACATCCGGTAGTTCTTGAAGAATAAAGAATACCCCGCCGATGCGTCTGAAAACGACAAGAGGACCTTACGGAGGCTGGCCACAGGTTTCTTCCTCAATGGAGAAGTCCTGTACAAAAGGAATCACGACATGGTTCTGCTCAGATGTGTAGACGCAGCGGAAGCCGACAAGATTCTAACAGAAGTTCACGAAGGGTCCTTTGGTGCCCATGCCAACGGACATGCCATGGCAAGAAAAATCCTCAGGGCTGGATATTATTGGTTGACCATGGAAGCTGACTATTGCAAACACGTCAAAACCTGCCACAAGTGTCAGGTATACGCGGACAATATCCATGCGCCGTCAACGTCGTTGAACGTGCTGTCTTCGCCATGGTCGTTCGCCATGTGGGGAATAGATGTCATTAGCCCGATAGAGCCCAAGGCATCCAACGGACACCGCTTCATATTAGTCGCCATCGACTATTTCACCAAATGGGTCGAGGCTGCCTCATATGCTAGTGTGACTCGCAATGTGGTAGTCAGATTTGTGAAGAGAGAGCTAATCTGCCGATATGGATTACCCAGTAAGCTCATCACAGACAATGGCTCGAATCTTAACAATAAGATGATGTCGAAATTATGTGACCAGTTCAAGATCCAACATCACAACTCATCCCCATACCGACCGAAGATGAATGGAGCGGTCGAAGCGGCCAACAAGAATATTAAGAAGATAATTCAGAAGATGGTTCTCTCATACAGAGAATGGCATGAAATGCTCCCATATGCATTACATGCATCTTAGGACCTCGTCCGTACATCCCTCTTTGGGGCAACGCCATTCTCACTAGTATATGGAACGGAGGCTGTACTCCCAATCGAGGTCGAGATTCCCTCATTGAGAGTCCTGATGGATGCTAAATTGGAAGAGGCCGAATGGGTCCAGGCTCGGATGGATCAGCTGAACTTAATTGAAGAGAAGAGGTTGGTGGCAATATGCCATGGCCAATTGTACCAAAGACGAATAAAGAGAGCATTCGATAAGAAGATCCATCCTCGGAATTTCAAGAAGGAGATTTGGTGATCAAGAAGTTATTGCCTATGCAAAAAGCGCTGCAAGGGAAGTGGTCTCCGAATTACCATGGACCCTATGTAGTTAAGAAGGCTTTCTCCGAAGGCGCCTTGATCTTGGCCGACATGGATGGGAAAGATTTGCCTAACCCTGTCAATTCGGAGGCCGTCAAGAAGTATTACGCTTAGAGCAAAAAGCCCGCTAGGTCAACCAGCAAAAGACCTAGGCAAAACTCAGGGAAATGCAAGAAAGAAGAGCCCGCTAGGTCAATCATAAAAAAGACCTAGGCAAAAGTTAGGGCTATACAAGAAAGAAGAGCCCGCTAGGTCAATCATCAAAAAGACCTAGGCAAAAGATAGGGCTATACAAGAAAGAAAAGCCTGCTAGGTCAACCATCAAAAAGACCTAGGCAAAAGTTAGGGCAATACAAGAAAGAAAAGCCTGCTAGGTCAACCATTATCAAAGACCTAGGCAAAAGTTAGGGCAATCCAAACAAGAAACATCCTAAACCGAAAACCCGAAAGGGCGGTTTAGACAAAAGGCGGCATTGACAAAACAAAATTCGTTCCCTCTAATTAAGGAGGACGAAAAGGGGTAACAGACAGTCTCCATCTATACTGGGGCAAATCCATCACAATCTGTGTTTCATGCTGGGGAAAATGGGCAAATATCCACGGTTCTAGTGAAAGGCTCAAGGCCGGTCTGGGGCAAGATGAATAAACTGGGGCAAAAATTTTGGCTTTTCAGAAGCTGGGATGGCAATGCATGAAGGGATCACCAAAATACTATACTAGCACTAATCGTCTCGAAGACATCACCGCCAACCAAAACTATTTCACCAGACGCCTCATTGCAAAAACACCCTATGTCCTTTTGACTATCTTGTTAATTCCCCATCACATGCAACTGTATTTTCTCCTGTCAAAATGTGTATGCAGAATGTAATCACTCATTTTAATGACAATTGCTGATTACTAACACTGTACTAAAGTAAAATTTATGTCGAAATTTTCTTAATGATAAGTTCTTTTGACCCAAAAATCTTACTAAAGCAGCGCATGCAACAGATATGCCTCTCAAAGTAATCAAAGAAACAAACAATTTATAGGATCCAGCTCACTCTAAAGGATATGATCGGTGCTAGAAGAAAGCCAGGGAGTCAGAGCCTGCAAACAAAACCGTGAGGTTTTTCTTCTCCAAGCCTACTATTAGGTGGCTTTACATTCTTGCTCACTGGCCTATGTTGTCAGGCCATAGCATTGCATCCTTACATTCTTGCTCACTGGCCTATGTTGTCAGGCCATAGCATTGCATCCTTACATTCTTGCTCACTGGCCTATGTTGTCAGGCCATAGCATTGCATCCTTACATTTTGCTCATTTGGCCTATGTTGCTGTGCCAGCATTGCATCCTTACATTCTTGCTCACCGGCCTATGTTGTCGTGCAACAAAGATTGCATCCTTGCATTCTTGTTGTGCCTGTTGACATAGCATTATCTTTGCATTTTTGACTTCCAGTGCCTATGTTGTCGGCCGCCTATAGTTTAGATTTACCGCTTTCAGGCCTATGTTGTCGTGCTGCCATATAGTTTAGATCTCTTTGCTTTAGCCTATGTTGTCAAGCCGCCATATAGTTTAGATTTTGCTTTGTGCCTATGTTGTCGTGCCGCCCTATAGTTTAGATTTATGCTTTTGCCTGTTGTCGGCCGCCATAGTTTAGATTTACGGCTTTCAGGCCTATGTTGTCAGGCCGCCATAGTTTAGATCTACTGCCACATAGTTTAGATTTACTGCTTTCAGGCCTATGTTGTCAGGCCGCCATAGTTTAGATTTACTGCTTTCAGGCCTATGTTGTCAGGCCGCCATAGTTTAGATCTCTTTGCTGGGCTTATGTTGTCGTGCCATCATAGTTTAGATCTGCTTTGCTTTTAGGCCTATGTTGTCGGGTCGTCATAGTTTAGATCTATCGTTTGGGCCTATGTTGTTAGGCCGCCATATAGTTTAGATTTACTGCTTTCAGGCCTATGTTGTCAGGCCGCCATATAGTTTAGATTTACTGCTTTCAGGCCTATGTTGTCAGGCCGCCATATAGTTTAGATTTACTACTTTCAGGCCTATGTTGTCAAGCCGCCATAGTTTAGATGTACTGCTTTCAGGCCTATGTTGTCAGGCCGCCATAGTTTAGATCTACTGCTTTCAGGCTTATGTTGTCAGGCCGCCATAGTTTAGATCTATTGCTTTCAGGCCTATGTTGTCAGGCCGTCATAGTTTAGATCTACTGCTTTCAGGCCTATGTTGTCAAGCCGCCATATAGTTTAGATTTACTGCTTTCAGGCCTATGTTGTCAGGCCGCCATGTAGTTTAGATTTCATTGTTTCGAGCCTATGTTGTCGAGGTAGCCGTATAGTTGGATCTAGATCGTCTGGGCCTATGTTGTCAGGCCGATGTAGTTTAGATTTACTATTTTCAGGCCTATGTTGTCAGGCCACCCTGTAGTTTAGATTTACTGCTTTCAGGCCTATGTTGTCGGAGCCTTTGTGAAGTTTAGATTTTCGCTTTCGTGCCTATGTTGTCGGGTCGCCATGTAGCTTAGATTTTGCTTTTAGGCCTATGTTGTGGGCCACCACTCAGTTAGTTCTTGTTTTCGAGGCCTATGTTGTCAGGCCGCCATGTAGCTTAGATTTACTACTTTTAGGCCTATGTTGTCAGGCCACCCTGTAGTTTAGATTTAGCGCTTTCAGGCCTATGTCGTCAGGCCACCACATAGTTCAGATGTACTGCTTTTAGGCCTATGTTGTCAGGCCCCATACTCTAGCTTCTTATAACTTCAGCATCATAAAAAGTCAAACCTTGTAGGACTCTCACATAGCCCCTGTAACCCTAGGGACATGGTGATTCTAAGGTCATCATGGCACTCATCTCGGACATAATCTGTTTACATCTTTACCCATTTCTTACCATGAAAAGACAGAAAATATTTCTCGTATTATCTGATAAGAAAATGAGTAAAGAGGGGAAAACTGTAAACACCCAATTATGTCCGAGACCCATTTTAAGATAATTAAAGAAAAAGATTCAAATTCAAAACTAATACAAAATTAAAATCTGAAGATAAAGAAAACAGCAAACAGAAAACAGATAAAGAAAACGAGAAAACGAAAAAACGAAAAAAACGGAAAACGAAAACAAAAAGAAAACGAAAATGTAAAATACAATCGGTGCATAAACGTACAAAAAGAGACAATAAAATTTTTCTGAAAGAGAAAAAAAACAAAATCATTTTGTAAAGTAGACCTAAATCAAAAAAAAATAATAGTAAAAAATAATTGAAACAACAAAAATAAAAAATATACATATATCTGGAATTAACAAAAATAATAAAAAAGATTAAAAGAGAAATTTGGAAATAAGAATTTAAAGAAAATTAATAATAATAATCAAAATTTAAAACTGAAAAATTAAAAGGAAATCTGGAAAATTAACAAATATATATATATATATATAATAAATCTGGAATTAACAAGAATAAAAAAAAGAGAATTAAAAGAAAATCCAGAAATAAAATGATAAAAATTTAAAAAGCTAAAAATAAAAAAAAACAATTGAAAATTGGAAATAGAAAATAATAATAAAACATAATAAGTAAAACAAATTGAAAAAAGAAATGAAAGAAACGGACAAAATTAGAAAAAAACGAAAGGCATAATAGGGGGCAGAGATGGTTTTCTGAGTGGATAAAAAGGGGTTGCCTAGAAGCTTTGCAGGGTTTTTTTTTTGGAAGGAGAAGCTTGACGAATACAAACTTGAGAACGGGCAATCACATTGGAGAAAATCGGGAGAAGGAGAGTGCTAGTACTGAGGCGAAGAATCGAGCATAGCAAGGAGAGCAAGGGAGAAGAAAGGAGCGACGAAACTCTCCATCTAAAGCACCCTTGAAGTTCAAGACTGAAAGGGGAAGAAGGAGGAGGTCGAGGATCCCAGATTCTTGGTGGAAATACGATCGAATTCACGCCGCAGGTTAGTGTCATTCCAAGCGTATCAGCCCTCCTTTCTCGTTTTCCTCTGAAATAATATGCCTAATAAAAGTTAGAAATGGAGGCTCTGTTTCTTGCAAGAAAGTGTTTCGGTTTCTTGCACATTGGGTTTCTTGCATATATTTGATTTCTGGCGCTTTTAATTTAACCCTCATTATTGGATCGGCTGGTTCAATGCCCACCCATTGTTTGAAAAATGCAAAAAGATAAGTCTGATACCTATATAATTAAACCCGAAACACCATGAGGGGAGGCCAAGAGCGACCTGTGTTTCTCTTGCCTCTTTGATCGTTTTACAGGGAAAGAGAGTCTAAGAAATGGGTTAAATCATCAAGGGTATGTTGGAGAGTAAGCTTATCCTCTGGATAGTGTATTAAGGTCGCGTATGTAGACTCCACAGGGTACGAATCAATGTCGACCATGCCACTCCCCACTAGTGTGGGTAATAATCGACCAAATTAGATTAATTCTCCCCTGTGCAACTGAAGTATGTCCCGACGTAACCCCTTCATCATAAATAATGCATGGCCCGGTGAATTAAACCATGAAGATAGGAAAGCTGACTTAGGTCTATGTAGGGGTTGAAGGTAACTTGAACCACTTAATCCGACTCAGATGAGCGACGTTCCAACATGCGTCCTGATTTGAGAAGGGTCTGAGGACCAACTGGACACCTATGTAAATAAGGATCACCTGATAGCATGAAGGAATCCAAGCTCTCCTTATACACCTCACACAAAGATAGATATAAATCATAGTTCTTGAGCAGGGCCAGGTAGGTAACATGAATTCCTTCAGAAAGTATAGACCAAAACTCTAATGAGACACGATGGTTCTCTAAGGGCATAATCTGGTTGTTATATAAAGAGAGGTCAGGATTGATGTTTGGGTGTTGTGTCACAATGTAAACCACGGGTCGCTGTGTCGAAGTGAATATTGGGAGGTTAACTATTGATAACATGCTATTAACATACAGGAGGAGAAGGGATGCCATTCCCAAATTATGGAAAACACAAGAGCGAATGGTAGGTTCGAACTATGGGGATGTGGACATCCCGAAGTTGAAGCCATCAAGGGTTATGGGAAGTAATCGCATTAGCCAATAGTAATATGCATTATGCATGGTACTCCTACTAGTTGTCCAATAGGAAATCAGAGTCTTGCATGTATGAATTAGGCACGAATAGTAACGGAGACCAGGGTGTAAATTTGAAGGCGAAGAAGTCGACAAACATACCCTTATATAATTTACCAAGCCTTAAGGCCGAAGGTGGCCAACTCCCATATATAGATCACCTATGTACCTCTCGAAATTGAATGCAACCTATTGAGGCGTGGTTTCTGCGCAAGTTCAAGGATTAAACCAGACGCCTATATAAATAAGGCTCACTTAATGGTTGAGAAGAGAGGATAGGGGGGGTCGATTTAGGTATTTTCAAAGGTTGGGGGTCTGCACCGAGGGGCATGCTCATGCGTGAGACGTTCGCGCGACCAATGAAAGTAAGGTAACTAGGGGGATCCCCTGGCAAGTACTGTTAAGACTAATCCATCCATATCCCTGTGCATATAACCTTGGTGGAGAGGAGGAAGATCACGAAGAGTGTGCTGGCCCCAGTGGTAAAGTGATATGCTTGCAAACCCCCAGACATGGCTTCGAGCCCCATGTACAACATTTGTTTTGTTCAATTCATTACCTTGCTGTGATAAAATTACCATACGCCCCCATCCAATCACCATTATACCCCATAAATAACTAAAAGTTTTTTAAAATAATAATAAAAATTCCAGAAATTCAAAAATTAATTAATAAAATTTCAAAAAAATCATAAAAAATTAATAAAATTTCAAAAATTATTTTTAATAAAATTTTTCTAAAATATAATTCAACAAAAATAAAAGTAAATCTTTTCAAAAAAATTTAAATGTTTAAATTATTAATTTTTTTTAAAATATAAAAAATTAAATTATGATTTTAATAAAAAATAATATAATCGAAAGTTAAATTAAAAAATTTAATTAATATAAAATAAACTTTATATTATTAATTTTTATATATTTAAATAATTATTTTATATTTTATCTATTCAAATAATTATTTTTTATTTTTTTTGTTCATAAAATATTATAATGTTATTTGGATTATTTAAAAAATAAAAAAATAATAATAAATAAATGGAAAAATAAATACTAAAATAAAAAAAAATATTTATATAAATAAAGAAAAATAAATATTTTATTATTATTTAGATAAATAAAATAAATAAAATAAATAAATAAATAAATAAATATCAATAATATTTAAAGTTAATCGAGAGGAAACAGCGGCTGCATCCAATGACGTCGGCGGATCTAAAGCAATCCCTTCGCATATGAGGTCATGGGAACCTCACCTCTGATAGTGCTGTATACAGAGGAAGTAGCAAGCGCAGCGAAGAAGTGGTTCCATACCTTGACAGATAATGTTTTATTTATACATATTTTTAAAAAATAGATTTTAATTAAAAATAATTTTGTTATTATATTTTTTATTAACATAATATTTATTTTTTAAAAATATTTAATAATTTAAACTAAAAAATAATTTTTTTCTTATTTTCTTTTCTCTTAAAAATAAAAATATTTTCATAAATTTTACAAAATTTAAAATTTTTTATATATAAAATAAATACTAACAAACAGAAAATTTATCCAAATTCTAAAAATAGAAAAGGGTGCGTAAATTCTTTCATGTCAATCCAAATTCTAAAAATAGAAAAGGGTGCGTAAATTCCTTCATGTCAAAAACGGGTAAGGGTGCCGTGTGAAAAAGACAACTCAGGGCGGGGTCCACATAGCAGAAAAGGGCATCATTAGTTATTTATTATTACTCCCATTCAAGTGGACGGTTCCATGGTTTAGATGGACCATCTGTTGAGTCAAATTAAAATTTTAGAATATATTTTTATTTAATTTTAAAAACAATAAATAAATTTTAGAACTTTAATTTTGGAATGAAAAAATACATTCTAAAATTAAAATTATAGAATAAAAAATATATTTTAAAATCTTAATTTCATAATATATTTTAAAAATTTATTTAGAATATAAAAAATATATTTAAAATTAAAATTTTACAAATTCTTTTTTATATATTTATCGAAAGATAAAAATTAAAATTAAAAAATAAAAAATGATACGAATAGGAAAAAATTACAAAAAATAATACCAAAATAAATTGGATTGCCAACTCCTCTAATGATGAAAAGATCCCTCCAAAATTAAAATAAGTCTAGAAAATGCATCTCAGCGTGCAAGAAATTCCGCGGGAGCAAACCATGGTACTTGTGAAGTTAGTAGCTAGTTTGTTCAGGAATATCACCATTAATGATAAAGTCAAGTCAATTCCACTATGTCAAGGAATAGTTTTTTAAATCTTATCATAGTACTTCTGTACAAATTTATCAGTAATGAAGTCAAGTCAATTGCACTATGTCAAGGAATAATTCTAATCATATTACAGTAGTTTTGTACAAATTTTTCTTACCAAATAAAAAAAATTAAATATAGTTTATGTTTTCAAAATATTAAATATAGTTACTTTTTATTTTAATACTTACACTAGACTAAAATACATATTTTGATAAAGTATTTTTACAAAATTAAATAATCTAATAAATTTTTATTAAAATTATGATAGAAATGCAATAATTACACTTTTGATAAAAAAATTTTGTTTTAAAGCATTATTTTCGTTAAAAAATTAAAACTTTTTTAATTAATATTTTAAACATCATCAAACATAAGATTAATTAGTAGGGGATTGATTTACTTAACTAGATGATTTTGGATTTAAATTTTAGATATGTAACTTTATTAAATACTTATATAATGTTCCGATTTTTTAATTTTTTTTACAAATTACTCAATAACATTGAGTAACTAGGATTCACTAAGTGAGATTAAATAGTTAAAATCCATAATTAAAGGTAAGAATAATATTAAATAAGTTAAACAATTTTATTTAGAGTTAAACAGTTATTAATTATCCAATTTTTATTTAATCAATATATATAATTAGTGCTTAATTAGGTGAGTTAATTTTATTAATGAAGATAAACATTTTTAAATACTTAACTACATGAGTAAGTGTGTTTAAAAAATCCTGTTAAGGAAGCGAGGTAATGAGAAATTTTAATTAATATAATTTAATCATTAATTCTTTAATAGGATTAATTTATTTTTATTTTAAAATTATAAAATTCTAGATTTGATCTCACATTTTAAAATTATTAATTTTGATCTGTTGTTTTTCATAAAATAGATTAGTTTTAGTTTTCAAAATAATCAATGTTTATGTTGATAAAGGATTGAAATTAATCTATTTTAAAATAATAAAATATTAAATTAATATTTTGAAAATAAAAAATTAAAAATTTTAAAAACTAAAAATATATTAATCCTATTAAAATGATTCAATTAAAAAAATTAATAATTAATTATATAGATTAATCTCATTAATTATAATTAACATACACCAATTATTAATTCGCACAATTACTCAAAAATTTAACTCTAATTCTAAGAGTCATATACATTCCAATGAAAGTAGATATTTATATTAAACTTAATCAAGATAATACATAAATAAATTTTTATTAAAAAATAAAAAAAATTATAAGCATAAATTATATATAATCATATCTTAATTAATTTAACTCTAATTCTAAGAATCCTATACATTCCAATAAAAATAGATATTTATATTAAATTTAATCAAGATAATATATAAATAAATTTTTACTAAAAGATAAAAGTTTTCCTATAAGCATAGATTATATATGACCATATCTTAATTAAAAAAGCATCAAGACCTTTTCTTTTGTAGTAATGATCATCCACTCTCATCTTAAAAAAAAATTAACTTTTAAAAGTTAAAAATATGAGAACTCTTATATTTTCTCTCCATTATATTTAACTTAAAAAGTAATTTTTTATTTTCTTCTCATTTTTAATTTAACCACAATTCTCACAACTTTCTCTAATAAAGTTAATATATTTTTTAAAATTATAAAATTTTAAATTTGATCTTTCATTTTTAATTTTTTATTTTAATCTTTTAATTTTTAAAATAAATTACATTTAATTTCTAAACTAACCTATATTTAACATATCAACGATGAGAAACTAAAATAAATCTATTTTAAAAATAAAAGATTTAAATTAATTATTTTAAAAATTAAAAATTAAAAATTTTAAACTTTTAAAAAAATTAAAACATATAAATAATTCTAATTAACATGACCTAATTAAGACAATTAGTGATTAATTATATAAATTAATCTTATTAACTTTGATTAACACACACCAATTACTAATTAGAATAATTACTCATAAAAATTAAACTCTAATCCTAAGAGTCATATACATTTGAATAAAAATATAAATTTATATTAAATTTAATTAAAAGTAATGTAAAAATAATTTTTCATTAAATTTTTTTTTATTAAACTTAAGGTACATATGAACATGTCTTGACTTAAAGAGCATCCAATTCCTTATGAGGTTATGGTCATCCACATTTTTTCAAGAAGAAAATCCTAGCTCTCAAAAATTAAAAATTTTATAAACTTTTATATTTTTCCTTCATTTTATTTAACCTAAGAATAAAAATAACTTGTTTACTTTCTTCTCTTTTTTAAGCTAGCTGCAACTCTTTCTCCTTTTTCATTTTCTCTTTTCATGTTTTTTTAATATCTCGAAATATTTATTTATTTCCATGCTGCCAAACTCTTTTTCCTTCAAAAACACCTCATCTTCTCAGTCTATCCATACTAATCCAAATTCTCCTTTTTATAATATTAAGTAAAATACAATAAGCCTTCACTTTCTCTCTTCAAGATAAAAAAAAAACTCAATGTAATAAGGAAAAACATATTCTTTCTTAAAGTTAAATAAGCCTCAAGAAATCTTCAATCAAGTAGGATGTTTTTGTCTAACCTAACATTCATTCTATTGCATGAAAATGGTGTTTGTTGGTTTATATCTCCTTATTCTTAACTCCCCTTAATATGAACATGAGCATCATATAAAAAAAGAATGATCATTTGAAAGATCCTCTATAAGGAATGAGAGGTCAAATACCTAGAAATATGACCAAGTGTTGGAACAATCACTTCAACCTGTCATCAAGGAAGTGCAAAAAGGGAACTACGTTGATCCAAACCTGATAAGTCATGGAAGGAGGAGGAAAACTTGGATCGATCATGGAGGAAATCATAGGAAATGGATACAATTTTGTGGAGGAAAATTGGAGAAGAAGTTCCAAAAATAAGCTAGGTTGAAGGCACGTTCCTTGGAGGAGATAAACCATAAAATCCACCATATAGGATTCCAAGGATAAGGAAGTGCTCCACCTTGAAGCTAGACTAAGAAGGAGAATTCGAGAGAATTTCCTTAACTATAAAATCTAACTTTGAAAATATGATTGAAAGTGTGGAAAATGAAGTGTATGAAGCCTATATATATAGGCCAAGAAAGGGGCAACTTCAAGCTCCTAAAACCATGCATCGTAAGCCTCTAAATAGGCTTGGATTTAGTCCAAAATTCAAGTCTCAATGCTCCCTTCTATGTAGCCCCTAATTGGCCTAAATGAACCCAATTTATTAGCCTATGAAATACTCAACAAATGGGCCCTAAGCCTTTACAAGTATGACCCTTTAATTCTAAGCACAAAAGAGAACTTATTTCTATATTAGTTACAATGAAAAATTCCTAAACTAAGTGAGAAGCCTTCATGATGGTGATCTCCACATCATCTCCTCCTTCTTTGAAAGCATTCATCCTTGAATATATAGAATCTTCATCATCTACAAAAATAAAGGCCACAATTAAGAAGAGAAGATGTTATTAATGTGAGAATGAAAGAAAATGTATGGATCAAATACTGACCTCTTGAGTCTTGCAAACAGTTGGAACACCAAGTAAACAAAATGGATTAAGAATAAGAGATTAATATTATCCAAAACCTCATAGGTATTAACAAAAATTCAACATGTAAATTTATGAGATTTAATTATTTTTATTTTTATTATGCTTACAGAAGGATTATCCCAAGAATCTAAGGTATCTATTTTAAGACATAAGGTGTTTCTTAAAGGATTCTCTTTCCTAAGCCTCCTAAGCAATGAATGAGGCCAACATAAAGATGAATGAGTTAGCAACCTCTCATGGAATGAAAAGAGATTCAATCAACCTACTTAAAGACTCCTTATATATATGGCTAAAACTAAAGGAGGATCTTCTCAAAGATGATGTCATTTTGGGCATGGAGGATTAGAGGAATGAGTTTGACCCACATCTTCATCTTGAAATCATGGTACTCATGCAGTAACTGAGGTTGTTGAGCATGTTGATGATGTCAAGGTTGCTATTGATGTTGGACATGTTGAGCCTGAAAATGTTGATGCCAATGTTGGTGTTCAACATGAGTCATTTCCATAAGGTCTGTCCAATATGTTCGTGCTTCAATCATACGAGGATCACATTGCTTGTTTCTTATGGCTGGGTAAGGTAATAGTTATTATTGTGTGTATTTCTTGAATGGTTAAAATGAAGTATGAAGTCATTATATAATTGATTTATGTGGTTATGATTATGTTTTAGAGGAATGTGATGCCCTTAAGTTGGTGATCCATGCAAGGAAGATGAAGGAAGCAAAAGATCAATATATATGTGACATTGTATGAGATTTTGGTTTAGAACCACTAGTATATTGCAATCATTCCAATGTTTATGGAGGATTGATCTCTACTTTTTCCAAGAGGCGGTCTAGGGACACATGCAACTTTCACTTGCCTATGGGAGTGTTGATCATCAACCTTAATGACGTGTCTTCAATTATCAAAGTGGATAATGAGGTTGATTTATCCAATAATAATAAATATCATTCAAAAGTAAGGGAAATAAAAATGACTAATAAACCTTACATAAATAGGGTGTATAATTAAATTAATTCGTCATAGTATCAATAAATTTTTTAAGATTATCCATAAATAATGAACTCCATATTTTCATCCTCGTAGCATACGATTCCTCCCACATACGAGCATTGTCATGATAATATCTACGCCATTACAAAGAAGTTGGAGAGATTGGAGATTCATCTACTAAGAACACCTACAAGGATAGATATTATCATCAAAGCCTATTGGTCATTAAACATATGAACTTAATTTGTTGCACTCATACCTGTACAAAATAATAATTGTTAATAAATCTGGTACAAACCATACAATGAAACTGAGGTGTTGCTAGTTCACCTCTAAGCGAAAAAAATATCATTGATCCATGCATCGAGATATGGATAAGAATAACATTATATTTGGAAGCAATTATATAGCCCATATCAAGAATGGTCATCCATTTATTTAAACACACTATTTTTTCACCTCCAACAAATAAATAATTTCGTAATTGGGTATATCTTTCCTCATTTTCAAAGAGTTGGACATACTCAAAACGAAACTGTGCAAGTTCTCGCATTAAATCAATACGGATTTGAGCCCACGACTTCTCACCTTTACCTAACAATGTTGCAATTGAACGATACCCACGATTTCCATCTATCTCAACATCAATAATGCGTTCAATGTACTTATGTAGTTAAATGGAATTTGGAAAAGAATTTGCATTTCCTTTTTTTGCTTAGAACTCTGGTGCTTACTATCCACATATACTTTGGGTGATGTGTTTTCATGGTGAGAGGCGGCCTCCATTAATTTGGCCATTTGTTCCTTCAATGTTTTCACCTCATTTTTCAGTTCCTTATTTTGTCGTTCCAACTCATCCATGATTTTTGATTGTGAACGAGTCTTATAAGGATGCTGAGAAAACTATCTTTTTTCAGTTTTTCTATTAAATTAATTTAGGATCATTCCACTCCCTGTGTTGTCTTATTTCATTTCAGGAAGGACTAGATTGTTAAGAAATCCCTGACTTGGAAAAACATGAATGCTCCAATGAGTATCAAAATTAGAAAGGTATGAGATGATTTTCTAAATCTCCTTTTTAATTGATAAATTTATTTAATGAATGGATGAATGTAATGTTCAAATGCACAAATAATTAAAGATTTGAAAGTTGACCATCTCTTTGAAATTTGCATGATCAAATGATCTGTTGCTCCATTATTTTGATTTTCTCTTTTCCAGCAACTTGATCTTCTAATAGTTTCCTTAAAAAATTTATTTTGCTAAAGTTTTTCTAGGTTTTTTTTCACTCTTTCTAATGTTACTTTTTTCTATTTTATTTCAAATTTTCATATCCTCTTTTTTTGAATTTTTTTAAAAAATTTTGCTAATTTTTCCAATCTAATTTATTAATTCGAGAGATTTTTCAAATTCTTTTTCTAAATTTTCTCTCCTCTTAGGAAATTTTTTATTTTTGAAATTTTAATTTAGATAAGTTTGGGCAAAAAATTTGCCCCAGTTTAATTAGTTACTGTGAGAAATTATTCTTGAATTTTCCCTCATTTTGTTTTTCTATTTTTCTGTTTTGTTTTTTTTTATCAAATTTATTTATTTTCTAATTTGTTCCTTTGTTTCTCTAATTTGAATCGATTTTGAGTTTTAATATTTTGTGTGTTTAAAATAAATTTGCCCTTTTTGGTGTCTTAGGTGAGGTGACATGTGATATAGATATAAGATTCTTCTGATATATGCATCTCACATAAGGTGGTTTGTAATCCTGGGAGTTTGAAGGTCACTAGAGCCAAGTTCTAATTCCTGGTGCTTGCTACAACCGTAGAGAATGCTACTAGTTGCAAGGCACCAAGAAAAAGACGCACTCTAGTTGGGGCTTTCATGATAGCCAAACGGGACGTATATCCTAAGTGACACCATTAGACCCCCTTTATTCCTAGGTTTCACTCAGACCCGGGTGTCAAGCCCCACTCATGTTATGCATGTAGGACTACGATGCGTGGTAGGCATATGAACATTTGGATTATATCCTGCAAGTGAAACACAATAGATATATACATGTCTTCTATCCTAAGGTGAGAAATATACAAATTTGAATTAATCATGAATATAAGTATGATGTCATAAAATAAAGGAAAACGGTAAATAAATAGAAAGGGATCAACATGTTACACACTCAATTTGAAATAGGGCTTGACTCTCTAAAATCCCCAGTGAAGTCACCATCTGTCATAACCGTAATTACAATGAAATGATGAACTTGCTAGAATTTTTAGAAAGAATTTAATTGATTGTAGAGCCGCCACCAAATTTTATTTTTAAAGGAAAAATATTTGGAAAAACCATAACTTGAGGTAGAAATCTAGCTTCGGGAGTCGGTTACGAGTAGGGAAGGTATTAGGCACCCTACTCGCCCGTTCCAAAGAACGGTACCCTTAAACTGAGTGTGTGATTTTGATATTTTTGAAAACTGTTTGATCCCTTTAAATAGAATAGAAATAAATAGGTTTGAAAAATAGCTTGACAGAACTTGATCCTACTCCTACGTATTCCCTGGAGTAATGGGAAATTCAAGGCTACGTAGTTCTGGTTTAAGAGACTTGATTTCTTGGGAAATATAAGGGTGATTTCAGGCAAAAATTGACTTTTTGAATGAAGTTAGTTAAAACAGCAATTTTCCAAAATCACATGCTTGCAAAATCCAAACCGTCGTAAGCCACGTTTGAATTTTCACGAATTAAAATACGGAATAGTAGAGAACGCTACCTGTTTGTATTAGAACCCGTTACACGAATTTCAAAAAATACAAAAACAAACTTATTTAAAACAGACATTTTTTGAATGGAGTTAATAAAATAGCGATTTTTTAAAATCACGTGTTTTCAAGATACAAACCTTTGTAAGCCGTATTTCAATCTTCATGAATTAAAATACGGAACAGTAGAGAACGCTACCTGTTCGTATTAGAACCTGTTACACGAATTTCAGAAAATGCGAAAACAAACATTTTTAAAACAGACATTTTTTTAACAAAGTTAGTAAAAATAGTAATTTTCTAAAATTAAATGCTTTCAAAATCCTAACTTTCATAACCCGCGTTTGAATTTGCACGAATTAAAATACGGAACAGTAGAGAACACTACCTGCTCATATTAAAAACTGTTGCACGAATTTCAGAAAATTTGAAAGATATATTTTCCTTGTTTCTTAAAAAAAATTGCTTTATATATCAACTTTTGAATCAAATTTACCTCGAGAAATGACTAATTTTGACTTATGGAATGTATTGGGTTTGACCTAATTTACAAATAAAAGAAAATCAAAAATTGAAGGCAATGGATGATATTGATATTTCTTGTTTGAGAATTTTGGTTTGATTTTTGGAACATTAACTTTAAATAAGATTTACTTTAAGAATGGGATAATTTGATTCATGAGGCATATTGGGCTTGACCCAAATTAGGGATAAAAGAAAACTCAAAGTCAAAGGCAATGGGCTTGACCCAAAATTAAAGGCAATAGGTTTGACCCAAATTCATTTTGCCTTAAGAAAAATTAATTTACTTTTAAGAGGTATATTAGACTTGACCCAAATTAAGGATTTAAAGGAAATAAATAGAAGAATTTATGTTGGTTAAATAGGTTAATGGGTATTATTTATTTTATTCAAAAAATTGGTGTTGGTATTCATTATTTGACAATTTAGCAACCAATTTTTTTATCATGTGTTTAGGCCCAATTAGCATGGCCCGATTATAAGGGCAGCTAGCGTGGCCCAAATATGATATGTGGCATGGGCCAATTGAAAGGCAGCACTTTGACCCATTATGATATGGGGCATGGCCCCATTGCTGCCCAATGACCATGAACTAGCATATGAGTGAATTTAAAACAAATGGTCACATGCGATAATCGAACTTGGTACCTAGTGGTTATAGGCGGTGAGCTAACCACTAAGTTGGGCTTCCAACTTAGACTTAGCACTCCTGAAAATTAACTTAATTAAACTGGGGCAGGAGTCATATGAGCTCCATGTGGCTGCAGCAGGGGTATTAAGACATCCAAGCCAATAACTAACATGACCAATAATTAAACACTAGTAAGTCCACATTTTTTCTGCTACAGTGATATCCAATTGGAGATTCCTCCACCCCTTATAATGGAGCTAAAACTAAATTACCCCTTGATGATTGCTTGGCTTTCTATTTTGTTTAAGGCTTACATCTTTCTATCATAGGGAGAAATCTGCAAAATTATGCAAATTAGGGGGAAGGCAGTGCCAGTTTTAGGATGGTGAATTGGAAGGATTACCAAGACTTATTTGTTGCACCCTATCGAGGCTACCATTCATGCTAATCTTTCTATCATCATACACATCTTGCAGGTACACCACCTATCCTAACATTATACTATTCAGTTCAGCCTCATGGGTAAATGCCTATCCTGAGACTACCCTGGGCAGATTTGGAAAGCAACAAGTATGGAACAAGGCTAATAAGAAATGGAACGACATCAACTCCCAGTGCCTTAGCCTCTTTGCACTCTTTAGTTTTTTCCTGGGCTAAACCTATGTGCCTACATAATCTGGTTTAGACTCTTGATCTAAGTCATGGATCTAGTTAACTTCACTTCTCGCGATTACTGGTTATAGATTCATGAAGGTAATTTTGCTAACATGTAACACTCTCTGTCCACACCTAACCTAGCTCAAGGAATGCTCCCAATCAACCTCAACATTACTACTTCTTTGGTTATCCTATTAATTCTTGATAGCATGATATTGAAGATAAGGAGTCTGAATTGAGGAAATTGATGAGTGACTTTTGGCGTCATTACAGTTCATGAAAACAATTTTTTAAGCTTGTTCTACAACAAGAATGAATCTTATACTCTAATCAAGAAGAGAAGTAAATAAATTGATGCTAATAAATACCAGCAAGAAATCCAAGACCGATTCAAGAACATTTCTATTTTGCATAAAGGTGATTAAAGCATTTAGAATCTTACGTGGAAATTTGTAGAGAAAAGAGGATGCCTATTATGAGCTTTGGTTATGGAAAGATTGACACAGTGGTGTAGTTTCAGTCAAAAATGGCGGAATCCTACTTCTCGACTAGCTAAGAATGATAACCAAAAGGAGAGAAAGAGAACCTTTCAGAGGAGGAGAATTTCTGAGGTCCAAGCCCCCCCAAATGAGAGCTAGAGAGGATCCTTTTATAGTTTCCAAATAACAATTTGTTAACCGTTTCCTAACCAAAGCTGAAATGGTTATGTAAGGGCCTTACTCCCTAGCGTGGTCCCCCTCTCTTTTCCTTCTTATCGTTCACATGGCTGAGCCTTTTGCCACCTTCTTGGGCTCAATTTTTCCTACTTATTCTTTCTTTTTTTTGGCTATTATTATTATTTTCTTTTTTTAGCCTTCTTTTTATCTTTATTTGTTTATTTTTTATTCGTTTCTTCTTCTTTCTTTTTTTTGCTATTATTAGTTTTATTTTCCTTTTCTTTATTTGATTTATTATTATTATCGTTATTTTTATTTGCTAAATTTAATTAATTAAAAATAATAATTTAATTTCAGACTTAAGTGTTCACAAAGGGTTTAGAGAACAAAACTTAAGTTTTGGAGATTGTTTTGGAGCAAGTGTTTATGCTTAAAGCTTCAAAGTTGGAAGCTTTAGGCTTAAGGGTACTTTTGGTGGAAGGTAGACAATGATGATAGATTAGAGAAGTAAGTGTTTTGAGAGCCAAATTGAAACAAATGGATATGTGAAAGCCTTAGAGAGCATTTGGCCAACTAAGGGCATAAAGAGGAAATCACTTTTAATTTTGTTTAAGTGTAATAAATTAACCTAAGATACATCCTTATCTAAGAGTTAACCATGGTTCATGTGACTTAAGTAGGGTTTTGTGACTTAACCATAGTTTATGTGACCTAACTATGGTTCTTGTGACTTAATCATGGTTTATGTGACTTAACCATGTTTACATTCTCTCTCTTACATTTATAACTTTTATCTTTTATTCATTAATTCTATGGATCATCATTATTTTTAACCATGATTCATATGACTTAATCATGGTTAAGATCTTTTTCTCTCTCTACATTTATTATTTTGTCTTGTAGTACCATTAATACATGCTTACTTAATATCTTATCATCTTGAGATTCATACTCATTTATGATAAGTCCCGTTATTTGTCAAATCACCTAGAAAAATTTTCATAGATAAATACTAAGTACGGGGCTTTATTGGTAATTTTTGTCTTGGTTTATCTCTTCATGACAAATGATATTTTGGTAATTATTAGGAAATCTAGATTTTTTGTGAGGTCTTTAAGTTTTTATCCTAAGGTTTCTACCTTTTTTCTGCAATTAATTTTATTCTAATGAAATTATTATAATTATTGAGAAGTTCTAAATTCTTTAGAGATCTCTAAACTTCTGTTCTAAGGTTTCTATCCTTTATTTGCAGTTAGTTTTACCTTAGAGGTAGTTTGATACTTTCTCCAAGAATTCTTAATTTTCCTGAGATTTCTCTATATCTTTTACATCTATCTCATGTTTTTATTTAGAAATATTAATTTATAATTCATAAAATTAAGTAGAAATTTTTTGGGATGTTTCATTATACATATGCACTTGAGGTTTATTGTGCAAAATTTAGAATTTAAAAGTAAAATATTCATTTATGTATATGTATATGTATATATATATATATATATATATATATATAATATGTATAACATAAATATGTATAGTTTGCAAAATTAATCATCAAAATTATGGTTTAATTAGTAAATTTAAATAGTTTTTAATTGAGAAAAAATTTATAAATAAGAAATAAAGAAATGTGAAATTTGTCAAAATAGAAAAATGATCAAATTAGGTATTGAATAGCTTTGGCTAGTCATCCACTAAACAAGGTACCAAACGGACAAATATTAATTTAAGGAAAGGTTGAAGATTAGTGGTCCATTTAGACGAGTAAATAAATTTTGTGACTTTTCTCATTTGAATAAAATGAGAAATGGCATTGCTAGGATTCAAACTTGAGGTGTATTACTTACATCAAGCAAGTGAACCATTCAAGTAAGATCTCATAGTTGTGATTAATGTGCAAAGAAAATATTAAAAACTGGTAGCCTAGTTGTGAATTTAGACTCAACAACTTTGGTTTAGTTTTTGGGAATTTCTTTTTGCACTTCTTCCCCCTCCATTTCACTTTCTGCACACCCTTCATGTAAAAGGATAAAATTATTCCTAAAAAGAGAAAATGACAAAATTATCCTTATCTTCATTAATTTAAGTTGATGGATGTAGGAACCCGGGGAGGTTTCTCTTCTCTTCTCTTCTTCAACTTCAAACAAGTAAAAAATGTATTAGTTCACCAAATGGATTGAATAATTTATTATTGTGATAGTTGTGGATTGCATTTCGCATATCAAAGTGTTGAGGTTTAAAGAAAATACATTTTCCTGAGGCAAGGTGGAAATGAATTTTGTACGTAACATCTGAAAATGTAAATCCAGGATATTTGGATTTCTTTCTAGAAAATCATATCCAGGAGACAAATTGCAGAATCTAGAAACTGCGTGTCTGTAAGTCTATTTGGGTTCCAGATGTCGATTTACAAAACATTAAGTTAGTATTCCAACTTATTTTTTTCGGAGTATTAAATGAACATTCTAGAAATTGACTTTTGCAACCCAAATAGGCTTCCAAACAAGTAGCTTTTAAAATCTCTAATTTGTTTTCAAGATACGTGTTTCCAAAATGTAAATAAATTAGTTTTGGATATGTATATCCAGAACTATTAAATTGTACCAATGCCTAAACTTGATTTTTTTTATTATTAGAAATAGATCTTGAAGAATCTTTATTTTGGTCTTATTCAAATGAAGTTGATATGCCAATTTTTATGAAAGATGATGAAGAAGTAAATAAAAAATTTGAAATTAAGTTTTTTCATTTTTTTTATACAAATGTTATAACTTTCATTTATTTATTTTTGTGTTTGTGTTCATAGTAGAATTATCTTTGAAGGAAAATAAAATCGCAATCATAAATAAGAATGCAGATTATAGTTATGCATTCACGATTGATATGGTAAATGGATTAAGAATTTAGTGATTAAGTTACAATGTTTCCATGTTATTTAATTAAATTATCCAATGTCTTCATGATTAGGTGCTTCCTTGACGTGATCATTTATTAAATTGGGCTAGAGTTGTGGGTAAAGATAATGAGTTTGTTGTTGTCATTGTTAGATAAGACAAATATGGTATTAGACGAAAGATAATATTAATATTAGGTTCTAAAAGAAGGGGAAAATATAGACAATATAAAAATGAGTTAGCTCACAAGATGACTAGAATTAAAAAATGTGGGTGTCCCTTTAGACCAAGAGGTGGACTGTTGAGAAATGGTGAAGGTTGGAAGGTTAGTGTTGTATGTGGATTTAACAACTATGATATAGGTGAAACGTTAGAAGGTCATGCATATGTTGGTGGACTAAGTGGGGGAAGAGATGTCTTTACTTGGTGAAATGACAGAGTTTGGTAAAAGTAAAAAAATATTTTATTAACATTAAAAGATCATAATGTACATAATGTGACCAATATCAAGAAAGTGTATAATGCTCGTCAAGCATATCGAAACTCAGAAAGAGGACCCAAAACAAAAATTCAACATCTGGTGAAGTCAATAGAATGTTACAAATATGTGTATTGACATAGAAAGGTTGAAATGTCTAATGTCATGCAAGATAGGTTTTGGATATATCCAGATATTATTAAATTATTGAATGCATTTCGTATTGTTTTGATGATTGATAACATATATAGAACTAACAAATATCAACTACCATTATTGGAAATTGTTGGTGTAACCTTAATAAAATTGACATTCTTTGTGGATTTTGCTTATTTGAAGTCTGAGCATGCAGATAACTTTATATGGGCATGACAAAAGTTAAGGGGGTTATTTGTGAAAGATGAATCAATCCCCCAAGTTATTGTCACAAATAGAGATATCCCATTGATGAATGCCATTGAAATAATATTTCCAAGTTCAAGACATTTGTTATGTCAATAGCATGTATCTAAAACTGTTAAGGTCAAATGCAATTTGTTAGTTTCACCAACTGAGAAATAAGATTGTGTAATGGATGCATAAGTTAGTATGGTAGATTATCTGATTGTAACCGACTATGAGGAGCATGTGAGTAATATAGAGAGCATTTGTTCATATTTTCCTACTTTAACAAAACATGGTTAACTCATTATAAGGATAACTTTGTCAATTGTTGGATAGAGAAGATGATGCATCTTGGAAATGTTACAAGTAACAAGTATGTTTTAAGTTTTGTTATTTTTTAAGTTAATTATTTTAATATGATTTCACCAAATAAGTATGTGTAACTTATGTTTATAGGATTAAGAGTGCACATGCGAGGTTGAAAATGTTTCTTCAAGATAGTAGAGGAAACCTTTGTTTATGTTGAGATGCCATGAACAATATGATTATTTTGCAACACAGTGAAATTAAGGCATCATTTTAGAAAAAAAAAATTGTAGTGAAGCATAGATTTAATAAGGGTTTCTATACCAAGTTACAGGGGTTTGTTTTGAAGAACACACTAAGTCACGTTATTGTTGAATATGAGCGAGTAAAATTTGTTGGTGTTGATAGTCCAATGTGTGGTTGTACTCTAAGAACAACACACGGATTACCATGTGCATGCGAACTAGCAAGGTTTACAATCATGGGAAATTTTGTACCATTACCGTTGATCCATACTCATTGGAGAAGGTTGACATTTGCTAACTAAGGAATAATAGAATTGTGGTTTGAGTTATCATTGGAAGTAGAGATAGAAGCGTTATATAAACAATTCTTGGCACTTGATTTTTGTGGCAAAATAACATTGAAGCGTAAACTACATGAGCTAGCATTTCCAAATACAACTTCAATATGTCCACCACCTAACAAAGTCAACCAAAGGGGCAATCAAGGGTAAGCAATTAAACAATGACCTATCACCCCTACTATCATATTCAATATCTGTTGGGATATATGTGCTGTTACTATTTTCATCCAAATTAGGTTCATTAAGCAAACCTATATCAACTTCCTCACCAATTCCATTCATATCAACAAGACTATCATCATAAACATCTGCATCAATATTCAACATAACATGAACGTCATGAAATTCATTGACATCTTGATATGCAATGTCATATTCAACCTAATTAACTACATTATTTGTGACCATACTGCGTGATTTTATCTTAATGATAGCTAACCAACCATGATGTCCATTTGGAAATAATGTATAATAAACTTGCTTAGCTTGTTGAGAAAATATGAACTGGTCAAAGTTTCTATATCTTTCTGATTGTTTGACTTGAACAATTCCATATTGATTTTCTTTGTCCTAAGATTAGGAGTATTATCAAACCAATCCCATTTAAAAAGAATTATCTTTTTATTGGGCATGCCAAGATATTCCAATTCAATAATATCAATCAAAATTCCAAAGAAATCATCTTCTAATTGACAATTGGTGCCTCGTACACATACACCATAGCTAGAAGTTTGCATGCCTTCACTCTATGTGTGGGTGTAAAATTTATATCCATTTATAAATGTAAATAGGCCATGATTGTACCATTTTTATTGGCCTCCAAACCAAACAAATAGAGAGTGGATCTTCAATTTGATTTTATGGATTTTGAACTTATAATAAACAAATTTACTTTGTTGAAATTGTAAATCATATTATGAAAATATAACACCATTTGAATAATGTATATCATAGGGGCATACATATTTTTTAAACCATTTAGAAAAATAAGAAGAAATTTCCTTATCAATTTGAGAGTTAGAAATACTAGGTTGAAATCCTCTTAAAAAACTAGCACACTTGTTAAAAAATAAAACATACACATGAAAATTAGATAATAAAATATTTTTTAAAGAATATTCAAATATTTAAAGATAATTTAAGCATCAACTTACTCTAGATATGATTCAACTTCCTAACAATTTAGAAGAATGTACAAGTGGGAAGCTTTCATGTCACGTTCTTCTAAGTAATATTAAATACATTTACCACTCCCATACCTTGGATAATATAAAATTAAAATTAGAGGATTCAATGAACTACCTTCCCCTCCAACATTACGTGACATTCTACTCCTTTAGGTATTTACATTCAATGTATAATAAAAAAAAAGTAAAAGTAGATGTTTCTTCCATTAAATGGGCTTGACGAATAGAACCCTCTGCCCTAGATTTGTTCTTAATCTTTTCTTTCAAGGAATGTAGAAACCTAAAAAGGAAAATGTAATTAAGTGAAACATATATTAAAAATATTATATAAAATTAGTAATGTATAAATAGGTTGATATGAAAATAAATAATACCTCTTAAATGGATACATCGAACGATATTGAACTAGACCTCCAACTTATGCTTCATAAGATAGGTGAATTGAAAGATGTTCCATTGAAGCAAAGAAGCTTTGAGGGAAGATAATCTCTAACTTGCACAATAACACTGGAATGGAAAATTCCATATCCATCAATTTGTTTATGTATAAAATTGTGCAAGTGAGTTCTCTAGAAAAGTAACTAGGCTCAAGAAGTGGTTTCCAAATAGCATTTAGTAAAGATTCAAATGCAATAGGATGTAATTGTTGCATAAATACATGACAATCATGAATTTTTGTTCCATGCAACTTTGTTTACACCATGGCAATACATCGACCTAAATTTGAAGCATATCCATCAGGAAATTTAAGTTGCTTAACCCACTGGCAAATAACTACTCTTTCAAACTTGTTAAATGCATATTTAGCTTTTGGTTTTACATACTTTCCACCATGAACCTCTTGTAAGTGAAGCTTCGACCGTCTACATATATTGGTTTAATCTATTCTCCCTTTATCTATATTCTTTGTCTTACCCTTAATATCCATATTGTGTCGAATACATTCATAAACACATTTATTTCAATGTGCATAACATTGATGTTATGACGAAGAAAATGTGTTTCCCGATAAGGTAACTTCCAAAATATACTTTTTTAGTTTAGTTATGATGTTCACAAAAACCAGGTGATTTTTGTCCTTCAAACTCCCTATGAATGAGAATTGCCAAGTTCTCTGCCAAAATTCTTTTTCGATCAAACGAGGGGGAGGAGAGAAGGTATCAACATAATTTTTCTTAAAATAATTTAATTTCTTTTGTAAGAATGATCACTTGGAAGGAATTGTCGATGACAGTAATAAAATGTATGCTTGCAACTTTTGGTGTAACCAACTAGCTTTTGATTGCTCTATACATATTGGACAAGCAAGTCTTTCTGTAGTTGACTAATCTGATAACATGTCGTAAGCAGGAAAGTCATTAATTTTCCACATAAAAGCTGCCTTCATTATGAAATTTTGTCTTAATGATACATCATATGCAACAACCCCATCATTCCACAAATTTATCAATTCCTCTATAAGAGGTTACATGTAAACATCAATATTACTTTTAGGATTATTTGGACCGAGAATAATGGTTGTAAGGAACATAAACTCCCTTTTCATGCATATCCCAGGTGGAAGATTGTATAGAGTTAAAACAATTGCCCAACATGAATATGTCTTGCCATATTGACCAAAAGGGGAAAAACCATCCACATATAATCCTAACCTTACATTTCGAGAATAATGAGAAAACTTTGGATATATCCTATCAAAATGCTTCCAAGCTCCTCCATCCAAAGGATGACATAATACACCATCCTCCCTCTGGTTCTCACCATGCTCCTCATCATCCCATCATTTGTGAGACGTAGTAGCCATTGAAGAGTACAATTGTTTCAATTTTAGGATAATGAGAAAATACCACATTTTTTTCTATGATATTTTTCTTTCAACACCCCTTCTATTAGTAATTTTATACCTTTCTTCACCATAAAACTTGAAACTTGTAATGCTTTCATCTGCATCGTCATTATAATAGAACATGCATCCATGTGGATAACTATCAATATTTATGAAATCCAATCCCAAACCTTTTATTGACTTCTTAGCATGATAAAAATTTGTAGGCATTTGGTTTCCACTAGGCATGGCCCTGCTTATAAACTAAACCCACCAATTAAATCTCTTTTCAGATTGATTTAAATCAAATTTTATGAATGCTTCCATCAAAGTTAACAATTATATGTAGTTTTGACATCCTCTATACAATGGAGCTTGTGCAGCTTCTAACATGTCATAAGATTTTTTAGCCTCTGGGTTTGGATCTTCCTCCAAGATTTCATGTCCTATTCCATCATCATCTTGTTGCATGACATTGCCAATTTGGGGTCCAACATGATCCATGATCATCTGCTCAAATGGATTGAATTCTTTCCTTCCATGACCATAATCATAATATGATTCTTCAATTGTAACAGGAGGATGTTGTGGCATGATTTTACCATGATTTTTCCAGTAATAGTAATTTTTCATAAATCCTTTCTCATAAAGATGTACGATCATATCATCTGCATAACAAAATTGTCTACATTGACCTTTCCTATAAGGACACCTCAATTTTGGATACCTTTCAAAGCTTTCCTGGTTAGTTGCAAATTGGATAAATTCATTAACCTCCTCTACAAATTCATGTCTCACATGTTTATTATGATCCAACCTGTTATACATCCATCATCGATTCTCAGGAATTTTCATCACTCGTAACTATATCAATAAAAACAATTGTTATTCCAAATCCTACGTCTAAATCTTACCACAAAAGTACCAATTTTTAAACACTATTTACATGTAAATTCATGGAAAACTAATTAAGAATGCTTACATAATGAAGTAAGCATGATCAACATTTTAGGCCTAAAAAATTCTACTTAAGGACATATGTTAAGCATATAATATAAAATTAATTGTTCATATGTGTCTCTCTTTGAAAATTTAAACCTTTGGAAAGTAGACATATATATATATATATATATATATATATATATATATATATATATATATATATATATAAATCTTTTACAATGTAATTAAGAATTATTTTTTGCAATATGATTAGATTAGTGATTTCTTTTTTTTTTTGCAGGAGAATTTGTATTTGTATAATCCATAAAAGACTTGGTATTTCTTTTTAAACTTTTTTATTGCAAGAAAGCATTAATCAATTATTATATAATTTGTAGTTCCTAAATAGCCTTAGTTATTTACTAGTATGATGCTTAAATAAGCTATTAAACCTTATCATATAATTTGTAATTATATTAATTTATAATAATTAGCAAAAATACATAGCTACATTTAATAAAAAAAGATAATTAAATTACTCCTCTATCATGTCTAGTTAATTAGCCTTATTATTACAAATTAGTATCATCAACTCTACATACATACTATAAAATATCATTTCGGCCACTATATATAACCTCACCATTATACATGTAACCAAAATAAATTTATTAGTGTTTAATGATAAAGTTATGGTTAACTAGTTTCTTAAACTCAAATAGTTCTTGCTCTCTTAAAGAGTGGGATCAAGGACTACTTTAGGCGAAGGCTCATAACTTCATTAGTTTATAAAGTTAGAATAGGATGTTTAAATATCCAGATTTTTCAACTTCATTTGTTATTTTGATTGTCCAAGGGTGTAGATATATTTTATACATATTTTTCAATTTCAATTATGTTTGGTTCCTACATGACCATAATCCCACTCCTATGAATGAGAGGTTTTTTACACAAGAAAAACCTATCGTCACTAGTTACAAGTATAAACAATCCATAATGACGAAAAAACTATCATATAAAAAACTTGCCAAATAATTTTTTAACTAGTTAATTGACATTGTGCATATTATCTTAACATGGATATATAACATCTTGAATTCAAAAACATAAGAAAAGAAAAAAAATCACCTAGTAGTTGTTTATGCAATCCCTGTAATCAACCTTTTCAGTTCAGCTTGCTTCTAGATGTTCATAATGAGAAAGAAAACTTGAATACCAAATATTGCACAAAAAACCTATGTTGTAATGGCAGGCACCTAAAAAAGTATGCATGTAAGTGAGAAAAGAGAAAGTACCACTACCTACATGGATTTAGATAATAAATTTGAAGGTGATGTACCTCCACAAAGTGACAAATATATAAACATTTACAGGTTATTAAACAGTCTAAAATCAGGTTATTAAAATTCCACTAAGAGATTGACTTCACTCACATTCCTTGTTGTCTTCTAGATAGGGGCAATATGTTGGAATGCTCAATTAGATTCCAAAAGATGTGATCGAAAATACCAGAAATCTAAGAAAAAAAAAGATACAAATTAAATCAATAACTCAAATTATATCAACAAATATACTAAAAATAATTTAATAATATTAATATATTATTAAATTAGTTTAGAAATAATAATGATGGAATTGAGATTATATGTTAGAAATAAATGATACTCATTTAGAATTATGAATAAATACTAGAAGTCTAAATTTATATCAATAAAATCAAATATTATTAGGTAGTTACATATAAATTTTAAGCAAGTTTGACAGATTGTAAGTCTTTTAGATTACATGCAACTAGAGACACATGTTTTAAGTTATTATCTAGCATCCGATCAGCTGATAGATTCTTCTCATATGTACTCCCCGTGTAAAAAAGAATGTAATTGTTAATAAAATAGGCCAATTGGTCCTTTCATAATTATAATAAACTTGAACTATTAAGTTACATATCTAATATATAATCTATTATGAAAACATATAATCTCAAATGGGTTACCTATCACAAATTTTATATAAAAAATATTTAATTAAATTTCTTCTACTATCCCGACCATATCCAAGAATTATAACAAAATTCTTATGAATTGTAGAGTTTGGTGCCTTCATTGAGAATTATAATCACTAACATTAAAAATATAAGTACAACTAAAGATCCTAATGTAACAATAATAGATATGATCTTTCTGGAAAGTGACTGATATGTCTCTCTATGGACTTAGGAATAATCCCTTTCAAGTTATTCTGAGAAAGATCTCCGGAACTAAGATGATTAAGCTTTGCTAATGTTTCAAGGATTTCATCTTTTAAATAATTTCATGAGAGGTTTAAGCTTTGAAGCAAGCCCATATGAGTAAAAGATTTTGTAGGAATAGAGTCTGAAATACTATTTCCTATAAAAGTGAAGATTGAACAGATTTCTACACCCAAAAGGTGTCTTAGGAATGAAACTTGAAATGGAACACATTTCTAACAAATTCAACTCAAGATTCTACCTTCATTCATCCATTCACTTAACATTAGTGGCTCTCAAGGATTATATACCTGCTAATAACCCTTTGTGACGTGATTTTTTCATTTTTCATTTCCTAAGGATCATTCCAAGGATTACGTAGTTGACCATTGGGTTCTAGCAAGGAAGCATGATAATTGGAACCAAGGATGTCACAGCCTAGTTTTAACACTATTACAACGGTATGAAAAATGGCTTTGTTGTTAATTTAAACAAGATGAGGACAAATAGAAACAAAAGAACTCCATACCTAGATTCCAATTAAGGTAGTTCTACTTTAGTTTGATTTTAAGAACTTTACTATACAAGTCATCATATTTCAGGAACAACATCAATTATAGCAAGCCAGAGATTTATTTTATAATTTTCTAAATTGAAATTTCAATTTTAAGACTATAACTTTTTGCATGTAACTTTTCGTTAGTAACTCCTATTTCAAGCAATTATCTATACATGATTCTAATCTTACTACTTCATGAGAAAAACTACTCAACCTATATCCTCATTATTTAATTACAAAATATATATCATATTATTATTAAAATAAATATTTTAAAATAAAAATAAATTCACTCAACTTACATTCACCCTACTGGCTACAAACTTCAACGTTTATCTCTAGTTGCATTATTCTTATTTTTCATAGAAGATGAAGGAAAGAGGCACAAAATATACACAAATCCACTCAGCTTATGTTTCAAGTCAAAACCAAGACAAAATTAAAATAACATCAACAAAACACAAATAGTAACAACCAATAGAAAGAATCAAATAAAAAATGAAAGTGAACAAGAATGACATGGAAAGAAAAAGAAAAGAGAGTACTAGAAACAGCTAAAATCCAAAATGTGGTTAGGTTTCCACTCACCACAGGTTAGGTAATGTTTCAATTCCACAAGCCTTCATAAAAGGAAAGATATAGAAGCATACGTGAGAGAAGAAAGCCATGGATGAGTTCAATTGGAAAAAATATTTTGGCACCAATTTATATACAATGCCTTTGCTTTAAATGGCCACGGATAATAGATAACACAAACCACACCAAACAAGATGTTTGAATCGTAGATTCAATGTCCAAAAAGTAAGAGTATATGGAGAATGAATAGGGGAGAATGAGAGAAAGTAGAGCTCTATTTCTTTTGGTTAAGGTTCACAAATTGAGAAGAAGGGAGAAACTGAAGTCAAAAGCAGGAGGAAATTAAATTTTTTGACACAGAATAGATCGATCTCCAAATCAAAATATTTAATATGAATTTGATCAATAATTTAGTTATCGAATTTAGTTAAGCTTTTTATGTTTTCTTTTTGAGATCGAATAATTGTAAACACCCAATTATGTCTGAGGCCCCACTTTTGAAATTAATTAATTTAATATGTACATAAATAAATAACTAAATAAATAAAAAGCATAAAATAAAATAAAAAAGAAAATCGAAAAATGGAAACAAAAAGTAATACAATAAAGTAATGATAAATAAAGAAAAATGAAAGAAATAAAAATAGAAAAATAACTAAACAGAAAATCAATAAATAAACAAAATAACAACAAATAAAAGGGAGATGTTGAGAAAAATAGATAAAAATAGAACAAATAAAACTTACCAAAAAATCAAAGAAAATAGATAAGAAATAATACTAGAAAAGAAAAAAAAAACAAAAAAAAAAAAAAAAAAAAATAAAAAATAAAAAAAATAAAAAATAAAAAAATAAAAATATAATAATAAAAATGAAAATCTGGAATTAAATACAAATTAAAAATAGAAAATTAAAGAAAATAAAGAAGAAAATAAAACGAATCAAAATAAAAAAAGAAAATGAAAACTATATAATTAAAGAATTGAAAATTAACTAAAAATAATAAAAACCAAGAAATGAAATTAATATATATATATATATATATATATATATATATATATATATATGTATGTATATATATTAAAAGCAAATAAGAAAAGAGAAAAGGGGGAAAATTTCAAAAAAACAGAAAAAAAGATTAGAAAAAGGGAAAAACGGATTTTAGCAAATAAGAAAAGTCGAAAGGAAGGAATATAAAAAGAGGAGGCCAAGTATCAAGGGGGGTTCGACTTTTCTCACAGGGAAAAAGGAAGTGATTCTTACTAAGAGAGTTTCTGGAGATTTCTCACGGAGGATCCAAGAGAGGAAGGATCAGAATTTCCGATCAACTCCGTCGTTGATTTCTGCTTCGGCTCCGTGACAGGTTAGTTCTCCATCCATTCTGCATCATGAGCGATATGGAAACCTAGAATAGCTTGATTAAAATCACTGGTATGCATGTAATGTATATGGCCGCATGCATGTTGACTCCATCCTCTCGAGTAATTAAGAATGGAAGATCTCAAATAGTTCTTGGTCGAATCTTGTTTTTATGAATGAGAAACAACCTACATGGTGTTTGTGATAATTATACAACCTATGAAGACACTCCTGTTGTTCTGAATTGAATGCATGAATACATAATCGTTAGCCATAAGGAATAGGTAGCTAAGTAGGGTTCTTGAACAAGAAATGAGAGAGTCTGTAAAGATGAACCTCGATACTATAGATAGAGAAACTCCGTTGATGTAACAGCAGGCCCATGGCAGGGTGAGTACGCCTCCGTTTCCAGGATCTGTATGTCACACTTTAAGAATGATAGAACTCTAGTCTCTGTTCTCGAGAGTCGATCGAGCGGAGTCAAGTAATGAGAACATGACGTAGGTTGTATGGCACTCTACATAATGCTTGCAAGTAGTAGTGTAAACAGGGGAGCCATATACTGAGTTTAGAGAGGTAGTGAGGCTCAGTTGGGTTTGAAGGACCAAAAACACCTAAGGATCTCCGTTCACCTGTGCTACGGCACGCCATGAAGAGATGATCGCGTCCCCTATTTTTCCATAGTATATTTAGAAGAGGAATAATCCAGCAGAGTAGGAAAGGGAAAGATCAAGAGGAGGAATCTTTTTCTTGGCCACAGAAATCAAAGACGAGAGACGGAGATGGCACTAGCATGACCTAAAAAAGACTCTGTAAGGTGAGGGCTGGAGATGGCTTCGGAAGCTAGGGGTAGGGATACAACTCGTCATCCTAGAAGGTCCAATTGGCCTCTGTATTTCTTTGCTTTCAGACAAGGCTCTCTATTTCTATAGAGAGAGAGGTCAAGAACCACATGTGATTCCATTGCTCATTGACAATCGAACTCTGCTTCATTCGGCTTGAGAAGTTTGATCGTGTCTTCATCTCGCACGGTGCTCATTGAGAATTGGGTGAACAACGGTTAGTCGGCTTCATGAGACAGATGTATAGAGGCCCGTTTCTCTGTCTTCAAGATCAAAGCGCCGTCTCCAATAACAGGGCCAAATGCATGGGGGCAGTGAGACTACACATGTTTTAGGGACTGTGCCTGGTGCAAGAAGATTTGGTTGATGTCGCATGCAAGTAAACCAATATCCTTGAAGCGGCAGCATGGAGAAGACCTATTGTTGGGAGTGATATTGAGCTTTCATAGGGCTTGTGCAGGTAGTAATATAGTTGTCCTCTGGGGTAGTGAAGGGGGTTAACCTGCAGCCTAGGAACGATGTGTAGTGGTCCTGAATGGCAATATGCCCAGACTATAGAAGACAAGGGTTGCTCTAAACCCTAATATCAAACCTCCAATTTGGCGTAGAAATTCTGGATTGGCGCTTACTCTTTCAAGCAGTTTCATGGCTATGGTTCATATTGCTGGAAAAGAAGCTCGGTAGGAGAGGCTAAGGTTGATTAACAAGCCTATTAGATTTGCTTTGTCCATTACATACACCACCGACGCATCACCGCAGGCTCCACGTTCTATTTGGAACAAGCCCGTGAAATGTTTTGTCTAGGATACCGTCTAATCAAGCCTCAAGTCTGTCATAAAGAGGAAATCAAGGGTGCTAGAGAAGATCCACCGAATTCCTCGTTCTTGCATTAGGCTGCCTCATCTCAAAAATAGGGACCCCACACAGTGCTATCTCCAGCAGCAGAGGAGCTTACCTCAGCTGAGATGTTGTTTCCAAGGCAGGGGAGAGGCTCAGTTTAGCAGGTCTTATCTAAAGCGTTTCTCAGCAGGACAGAATCAGAGCTAGGTTGCTGAGCGTCCAACTAGAGTAAAGGAGGTAGTGATCAATTCCTTGACAGATCCTCTGTTGTGAGTAGCAAGCGCCTAAGGAGATACAAGTGGACGTTAAGCCAAGTATATGGTGCTAAGACGCATAAAAAAGGCGGGAAGTAGTGGTGTTCATCTCTCAGGAGCCAGGCCAAGAAAATAGGAAACATGTAGAGGCAGCAAGGTACTGAAATAATGTCTCTCACTTGGACGCCCATGACGATGTAAAACCTGCAAAACTGCATGCATGCAACTACATGTGCCAAGGGGGAGTTGAAGGATTCTTCAAATCAGTTCCAGGCTTCCCAAACCAATCAGCGTTTTGGTTTAATAGATGGCGCGTCGCCAAGACCCGTTGGAGCCTAGTTCAAACCTCCGCGCATGACTATTTGTTTGAATCCCCATGGTAATGGTTCGAGAGTTTTGGGAATTAGTGGACTCCTTTTCTGCACTTGATTGTAAGACCACAAGCTTGAACAATTCGTGATCAGGCCTTCGGTTCATCCAGCTCAAGGTAAGGAATTGTCAAGATGACATCACGATCAGACAAACGTTTAGTTCCCACGTTGCATGCAATTAAACCAATACACTTGGAATGTGAGACATTAATTGGGTCCCACCACTAACTTCAGTTTCCTCATTTCAGACTTCACTAATACTTAGTTAAAATCACAGGCGCTAGATTCGATCCTTGACCCTCTGGTAGAGTGATAATAAATTTCACCCCAGTCATGAATAAGTATTCATGCATGAGGGTAGATGCCCAAGACGATGTTTGAGCCACGGCAAAGCCCATACAGCCCCTGTAAAACCTTAACACGTGGTTACAAATTCTAGGCCATACAAAAGGTCAGATTGGAAGCAGATATGGGACCCTCTGATAGAGCCACTTGGAAGGGTGAGAAGGTCATGTGCATACAGACATAGCAAACTAAAAGGACAATAGGCCAATAAATTTGAGTGGTTCAAATGGTTGAAGGCTTAGCTTGTGAACTCACTACCAACGGTTCTAACCCCACATCCTGCATTTTCAATCCCTCTAGTAAAAAGGCATCCTGTAAATTACATGCAAGTCCCCATAATTCCACTAAATTACATGCAAGTCCCCATAATTCCACTAAATTACATGAAAGTCCCCATTATTCCACTAAATCGCACATGCAGCCCCCATAATCCCACTAATTACAAATAGAACCCCATACTTCCCCTAATTTTAATTCTGCCCCCATAATTCCCAATAATTGCAATTGGGCCCATCTTTCTTTTTGGTTTTATCATTCTTCGGTTCTTTTCTCTTACAAAATAAAAATCTTGCTTGGCATTTCTTAATCTCATGCGACGAGCTCTAAACACGAACTGGTAGCTTTTTCTGTTGTTCACTGTCTAGAAATTCATATGGGTCCAAGTGCAAGCGTAGTTGTCTTGGGCCCTGTGCATATGTAGATTGGGATTTCCCTTCCCTTTTTTACAAAATAAAAGTCTTGTTTTGCGATTCTTAATCTCACGCGACGAGCTCTAAACACGAACTGGTAGCTTTTTCTACTGTTCGTTGTTTAGAGATTCGTATGGGTCCAAGTGCAGCCGTAGTTGTCTTGGGCCCTGTGCATATGTGGATTAGGATCGCCCTCCTGTTTTTTTCCTTCTCACAAAATAAAATCTTATTTTCTTAATCTCACGCGACGAGCTCCAAGCACGAACTGGTAGCTTTTTTTGCTGTCCGATGTTTGGAGATTCGTACGACCCAAGTGCAACCGTAGTTATCTTGGACCCTGTGCATATGTAGATTAGGAATCCTTCTAAAAATGTTTTCCAAAACAACATGTTCATTTTCAAATACTTCTCTCTCAAGCATTTTCGAAGGTCAAGCCTTCAAATCAAACCAGAACTACGTAAGCCTTGAGTTTCCCATTGCACCGGGGAATACGTAGGAGCAGGATCAAGTCCTATCAGGCTAACCTCCATCAAGCTATTTATTTTCACATTAATTAAGGGATCAAACATTTTCAAAAATTACACTCAGTTCAAGGGTACCGTTCTTTGGAACGGGCGAGTGGGATGCCTAACACCTTCCCCATTCGTAACCGACTCCCGAACTTAGAATCTTATCCTCAATTTAGGGTTTTTCCAAATCTTTTTCCTTAAATAAAAATTTGGTGGCGACTCCACACAAATCAAATAAATCTATTTTTGAAATTTTAGCAAGTCCGTCGTCTCGTTGGAATTACGGTTGCAACAATAATTAGTTGCTAATTCAGTGGCTATGAAATTAAATAAATTTTTTTGGTCTTTAGCGTTAATAGTCACCAACTCAGTTACAATTAATGACTGAAATTATGTAGTCACAAAATTTGGTTGCTAATCATATTTTTTTTGTGGATATCACAAAATAATGTTACAAATCATAAGTCCTTGATGGAATAATAAGGTTATTTATTCTTTTTATTTTTCCCTTTTCATAAGTTAGATACTTATCAACAATCATTATACTTGATTTCTTCTTTATCTTTTACGTTGTAGCTTTGTATAAAAGGAGTCTTACTATTGGATAGAGGTTGTATGTTAAAGTCTTCACCCAGTTGTTCTTCTATTGCTTTCCCCTATATAACACCATAAAACCTAAAGGATAGTATCACCGCTCCAACAACACTTAAATGTTCGAAACAAGAAAAGTAAATGTCAAAGTGCATAACAAAAATAATCAAATATTTGTTACCTTTAATACTTCAAATTGATTCTAATTTTCAAGAATTGAATTTCCTAACGAAGAAAGGGAATGAATTTCTTATGTTCCAACATATAGTCCATCACCAAAGGAATATAACATTCAAAGAGGCAACAATGAATATGGACAAAGGATTAAAACTTGATATATAAGTTGGGTCTTCAAGATGTAGGCCCCAAATGTGAACTAAATGACTTAGGTCTGTGCAGAAGAAATCCTACATGAAGTAGTGGTGAATTTCAGTTTTTATTCTTTTTCATGGCTTCATTACCCCCTTCAATCCTATTGTTACCAGGTTGCAAAAAATGTGTGCATCATGTAAGTCATACATTTACCATGGATGAAGATCTTGGATGTACTCGAATTAAAGTTCAATGCAGAGATAATGACCAAAATATTAAGGTACAGTGCACAAAGACAATGTAAATAAGTTTCATCCTATTTCAATAAACTACTATATTGTATGAGTAGTATGACACAAGAAAATCTCAGGTATCATTTGAGTCATGTCTGATGAGTTGCATACATTGCATGAAGAAGGTGGGAAAGGCCTGCAAATGATTTCACTATAACAGAATCTCTTAATAGCTGAGGAGGAAAGCAGCAAGTAAACACAATCAAAGTGTTGGTAGAAACTGAGGCCTCATGTGTGATTAATAAACTTGATGGATGGGGATTTTTTTGCTAACAAAATGAGTCTTTCCTAATTGCAGTAGGAGGCACTGTTGAAGAAAGTTTTGCTCAAGCTAAAACATGAGTTCATGCTAGTGCGAAGATAAAAATGGAAAGTTTCTTCAAAATTTTGAACTAGGTGAAATAAAATTTAGGCATAAATATCAAACAAGATAAAATTTAAAGAAATATGTAAATGAAAATTGAAAAGTAATGATAACAAACAAGGAGAAAAGTCATGTTGTTCAAGCAAAATGTATAATACAAATTCAACAGTGTTAGCCTTCCAACCTACAACAAACCCAAACCACTGTTTTAGTACACATAAATAAGAAGAAACTAAAGGAATAAACAAAGCCTACTAAACCAACATTTTGTAATTGGACTAGGATCTTCATAGAACCCATCAACTTTTGCAAAAAGCCCACTTGACTCTTTGGGAGGCTTGGCATGAGATATCCCCAGCAACCTTGTGTTTCAATTTTGCTCTTTAAAAATAACATTTGGTAATTTCCTTCTACAACTGGCTCAAAAAAGTTGTGAGTACACAAACAATCCACTACACTTTTATTTGAATAAAAAATTAATTAAAACAAAGGTAGCATTTGGAAGAGGAGAATAATCAAATAGGTGGCGTGCGTTTTCCATACCAATGAGAAGAATGAGGCGTTTGGCAAGGGTAAGGAAGTGAGGAGTGACAATTTCTTTATACAATGTTTGAGAAATTATCAACCAATTAGGAGTTAGAGAGGTAGCTCTTGACATAAATTAGCAAAGCATAACAAACAAAACATAAATATAGTACAAAAGTATCAAATTAAGCAACAAACAATAAACCTTAGCTTGATTTCCAAAAAATGTTTATTGTTGGACTTTGAATAAGTGGAGAAATAAATAAGAAACACGTTATACACAATATTTACATGTACAAAATAGAAGAGATAAAGAACCCTAAAGCTTTGTACCTAAATCAAGCCCTTGAGATTAATCTTGCACCAAAGAAAGACGACTCAATGGTGCATTGTGTTGGAGAAGGAAGGCTTGAGAGAGTTAGCGTGTGTGTGAAAGTCAAAAAGAAATTTAAAAAGAAATATATCTTTGACATCAACTAAGGTTCTTAAACAAAGAAGGTAATAATGTAAAAAAAAAGAAGCAATTACTTCATTTTAAGAACCACAACTAACTTTGAATTTTCTTACGATTAGATGAATCGCAACAAACAAAATGCAGGTAAAATCATCTTTTCTTGTAGTGATAAAGCTAAGAACTTGGACCTTAAAACTTAAAACAATCTTAAACTTCAATTATAATGGTCATGGTCCCCAGGACTTTAAGTTGATGGAAAAAAAGAATTAAACTTGAGAATTAAAGATTGGACTTTTATGCCTAAAAGGAAAACAAAAGGACTTATGAACTTAGAAAATGTAAGAACATATTTATTAAGTCACTTGACTTTAGATTTAAGAGTTATGATGGAAAAGTTGGTAAAATTGTTATATTGGTGGAAGATTAGTTGTTCCGACATGACCTTGTTCATGAGGAAGAAAAGATTAAAAAATTAAATTATATGATAATTAATATCATCCATAATTTTTATCATAAAAGATTCACACATGAAACTTGGAGAAATTAAATTAAGAGACTTTGATGAGTAGATATATTCATTCGACCATAGCTCCACAGATAATACTTTAAGAAAAATAATCTTTTGGGACAATCAAAATAAATTTAGTGACCTTTAAAACACATATAGGCCATTTGGCCATACCTTATAAAAAGGGTGTATGGGAGTTAAAAATTTCTAAAGACTAATTGGTCTAAGAACTTAAGCTAAATTCTCAAGAAAACAACTTCTAAGGATAAAGAAAAATGGAGGAAAATCCCTTAGAAGATATTAAGGCTATTCAACCAATGAGAATTAAAGCTTCACTAATAAGATTTAGTAAACAAGCACTAGAGAAAAGGAAAGGTTGAATGAAACCTAGAAGGAATGAGTAATATAGGTTTCCATTGAGAAACTTATCATAAAACATCAAGAATGTTCACAACTTCAACAACTTTAAGAAAAGTGTGCATGTTGTCCAAAATTTCAAGGCCATGCCTAAGAAAAGAATTTTACTAAGGAAATGAACTTTTGAATAACTATTTATATCCTATTTATCATGATGATACTTGAGTATGTCTATTTATGCATAAGTGTGCTATGTGTTATCTTGAATAGTGTAAGGAATTGATGTGAACTTATGGTTCCATATTTTAATGAATTATGTGAGAATTGAATGATTTGAATGTTATATGTACATACCATATTGCTGGATATTGAGCATGCATGTTATTAGAAAGACTTAAAATGGAACCTAATAAATCAAAATATTACTAAAGAAGAACCTTATGGAAAAACTTAACACTACTCTTAGTGTGCTAAGTCCAAGACTTGTGCACACTTAGAAGGTGAAGGTCATTATATGATGAAGTCCCAGGTCTTCAAAATCCTTCTATTATGAAGTTGTGGGTCTTCAAAAAATTTATGATGGTGACGATTATCAAGGAATGAGCTCATGTCCAAAGAATAGAAGGTAAATTAGTACACAGATGGAAGATATTATTTGACTAAATTCTGAATAATATGCGTTATATGAAATTGTCATTGAGACAGTGACTAGAGAATGGGAATATTTATGATTAAGGAATAGAATGAATAAGAGTCAAATGATATCTATGAAATGATGAAAAGATGATATGAAGAATGAATAAGTAGTTTGATATGTAATGTTTCATGAGTATGAGACTTAAGAAATCAATAAAATGTATGCTTGCATGATATGAATTCCTTGCTATCACTAAAAGGAAACCACTTTTGATAAATGTTGTTTTTGAAAGTAATAATTGAGCATATTCGCTTATCACTTTTTTTTATGAATAAATTGAAGTGACTGGGTCAGAAATGATGATATTAACCTCAGGGTAGATGCTTGCTCAGAAATTTCAATTTCTCATACCCCCATTTCTTTTACTAGATTTTAGTAATGTCATTCGGCATGATGGTATTTTACATTGAACTATGTAACATGAACTAATATTTTAGTGCCCACGGATTAGTAATCTCAGCTCAAACCAATCTACGAGTCTATTTCTTGTTCGAGCAGATCTTTGTAACTTCAATATTAAGCTGGGGATTCTATATAACCGATTTAGCCATGTCCTTGGAGGAATTTCATATGGATGTAAAGCTTCCACCATCCCTGGGATTTCAAGCTCCTCCAATATTATCGGTGGAAGTGGTGGCTTCATCAAATAGTAAGAGTGATCCCCTCACTCCATCGCATTATCATAGCCCATCTCATGTATGGTCATCCAAGGAAAGTTCACCTTATGACCTGCCACCACCTAACAACGTTTATCAAAGATACTTTATGGCAGAATATTTCTCAATTGACAACAACATGTGGTTGGTGTCATGGATTACTAGTCATTAAAGCACTAAAGGACTCATCAGGAGCCTTAAACTATAATATATGTTAGTTGTGCATAAATTGTATATCAAGTTTTATATCTATGAATGTATATTATGTTAAGTATATGAATGTGAGTGTTAAAAAAATTAATTAGTAAGAGTGATGATGTTTTAACATTTATTATCCATTATGTTAAATGATGCAACCAGGCTCAATTTCAACAAATGTTTTAGACAAAAAAATTATACCATATTTTCAGTAACAATATTTTATAAAGAAGTTATGTATCATAAAATAACAAACTAGTAATAAATCTATAGTACGACTTAGACCATAAGACAGCTATGATTATTAGGATGTTACAAACATAACCATTCTACCAATTTATTTTCATTATTATTTTTTTATGAGTGAAAGCTTCACTTGTTGTACAAATATTAATTGTTTCTATTCTTTTTAGATCTCTAATTGGTTATATTTTATCTTATGTAAATTTATTTTTTTTCATGTAAATATTCAACCCATTCTTAAGATTACAAAAAATAAATTTTAAATAAATAATTTATACTTTCTAAATTTCATGCAACGACTTCAAATACAGACGTGTAGCATACCCTTTCGTCTTTTGTTTAAAGAATCGTATATGTTCAAGTACAACCTTCTTTTGCCTTTAACCTTGTGCATATATGGATTTAGAATATTTTAATATTAAAATAAATTATTAAAATGAATATTTGTGGAATAAATCCAATATAAATTCACCTTTACTTTTTCTATCTTAAAATAATTTCTATATCTTTTAATTCTAAATCTCACGTAATAAATTCTAAATACAGACATGTAACACACCTTATCATCTAGTATTTTAAAAATTATATAGGTTCAAGTGTAGCCTTTGTTTATTTTGAATCTTGTGCATATTTGGGTTTGAAATATTATTTATAGATTATATTTTTTAGGTTGTTATTTTGCTTGAAATATTATTTAGGTTGTTATTTTGCTTGAGATAAGTAATTGTGTGAATTTTCATAATTCCTTTTGTGTCCCTTTATATATATATATATATATATATATACATATTCCTTTTTTCATTTTTTCTTTTCACAACCTAAATATACTTTTATATTTTCTTATATAAAATTTTTTCTTATTTTATCTTTCATATATGTGTTCACTTTGTGTTTCTAACACCATACCAATTACTTTCCAAGGATCAAGATGTCATAAAAAGTTTGGATCATGATAAGAACTTTGAGAACTTATCAATTCCACTGCAAACTTCGACCAAGATAACCTAATTTATAGATGAGGAGGGAGTTATTGAAGAGGTCACATAATTTCTTGAACAGTCTGAGTAAGAATTCAAGATGAATGACGAAGAGGTACAAAATGACATGACTTTGAGTTCCTCTTTGCACTATAGGCTTTGTAGGAGCGAGAATTAAACCATCAAGACAAAATTCATTTTGATAACACTTATCCTCTTTTTAATTTGATCCATTAATTTAATAAATTTTATATTAATTAATTAATTAATTAATTAATTTACTTGTTTATTTATTCATTCGTTCCAAAATAAATTGTTTCTTCATATTTTATTTAAAGGGTAAAATAAATAATTTTAAAATTATCACTAATTTGTACAAATTGATCTAAGGTAACCACCACATGAGGATGGATGTATTAGGGGTGTTATGAGATTAAATTTCACTCTTCCTTATGCATACATCGATTCCTAAACTAATCTTAGATTTTTTAGATCATTTTTATTATTTGATTGAAATAAAAGGTTTCCAACTTTTCTAATTTAAAATAAAATTAGTGCTAGCTTTATTTTCTTTCCATAGCTAAACATCTTTTAATTTTTTCGCCTTCCATTGCGACCTAGGTCATTATAGTTGGTATGTGAGAGAATGAGTTGCTCATACTGTTAGGAAAGTGTGAACATCTTCCATGAGTGTGAATGAATCCAACTTTTTGTTATAACCGAAAGATAATATGACATGTAATTCAATTTCTATTTGATTTTTTTTTATTATTTTGACTACATGGATGAAACAAAAAGGTGAGATAAAGGGAGAGAATGGGTGAATGTATTTATGCAATCTAAAAAATTGGAGAGAAAATTTGGTGGGTATGGTATTACTCGGTTAGATATTTTAAACACACAAAAAGAGACTTATTTTACAAATTTACACTTTTTTTTCAACTTCTAAATTTAATAAAAGAAAAATATTTTAGGATTTTACTAAAAAAAATAATTTATGGTTTATGTCTTTAATTACAATATTTATTATTAGAGGAAAAATGTGTCAGAAAAAATTGGATAATGACAATTTGCCCCTACTTTACTCATTTTTTATCAGAAGATATAAAGAATATTGATTCTTATATTTTTGAGGTAAGAAATGAGTAAATATTCTAAAACAATTGCATCCAAGACGAGAAAAGATAAACATGGCATGAATTTGGAACGTAGACAAAGAGAATGTATAAAATTTTTTTGTGTAAGCTAACAAGAAAGATTAAAAATATGACATGGTTAGAAAACCCAAAGCATAACATGTCAATGAACACAAAAGGATATAAAATCCTGAGTTTTAAAGGTCACTAAATTTATTTTTATTGTCCCAAAAGATTATTTTTCTTAAAATATTATCTTAGGAGCTACAACTGAATGAATATATTTATCCATCAAAGTCTCTTAATTTAATTTCTTCTGGTTTCATATGTGAATCTTTTATAATAAAAATTATGGATGATATTTATTATCATATAATTTAAATATTTAAGTATTTTCTTTCTTATGAACAAGGCCATGGCCAAATGACTAATCTTCTACAAAGATAATATTTTTACCAACTTTTACCACTATAACCCTTAGATCTAAAGTCAAGCATTTTTAATAAATTTGATTTTATCTCAAGTCCACCAATTCCTTGCAAAATTTTTGTCCTTCGGTATAGTGTGGAATATTTTATTTTCTAAATCCACAAGTCCTTTGCTTTGCCTTTTAGGCATAAAGGTCCAATTTTTAATTCTCAAGTTTAATCTTCTTTTGGCTTCCATTTAAAATTTTTGGGACCATGACCATTATAGTCAAAGTTTAAGGTTCTTTAAGTTTTAAGGTCCAAGTCCTTAGCTTTATGTGATAAAAAGGACAAACATTCAAGTTTAGATAAAATATGACAACATAGCTTCACTTTAAGCTCAAATAAGGTAAGATTCACAAGATCTACTCTAAATTCTAAACCATCTCCACTTGAGCACCTTCCAAAGTTGAATAAAATTTCTCAAATCTACCCAAAACTTTTGAAAATTATTTTTTAGAAGATTTAACTCATTAAAATGATTAAGAAGTTCCAATAAACACTTTAAACCATTAAAGCCTCACTTTGAACTCTTAAAAATTATTTAAAAATTAGAAATGATTGTTTTAAGATATTAGGATAGTGTTAAACAAAATAATGCTCAAGGAACATAGATCTTAGAGTTTAAAGAAGAGATCCACAAGGAAGAAGAAGAATAGCTCAAAAAAGAAATCATAGAAAGTTTAAAGGGAAGAACATCATACCCTGTTGCGATAGAAATGATTCTTAGTGAGTTTTATGATGATGATACACCTTCTTAGTGGTCTTAAAACGAAATTTCTTCAAAAAGGATGGAGGAATTTTTTTTTGTTTACTTAGACTATGGCTTAAGCTTCAAGGATGGAAACCTAAACTTGGTTATATCTTGGTTTAGGAAAAGTTGAAATTGGAAGCTTGATTTGGGAAACTTGGCTAAGTGTTTGGATGAGTGTTTATGAGACAATATAGATAACCTTCACCCTTAGTAAAATTCGATTATTTATGGTTACTTATGAATTTAATTTTTAACCAAGAGTAAAATGGTCATTTTACTTAAAATTTTACTTTTTAAAATTATTCTAAATTATGAAACCTTATCTTTTAAGATTAACTATAGTTTAATTTCATCTAATCATAGTTAAATTTTAACCAAACTATGACTAATTTTTCTCTCTTCATTATAATTTCTGTCTTGTAGTGGATTATGACATGGATGACTCACCTCTAACATTTATGGCATGCCTACTCAATAATTCCTTTCTCTAGAAAAATGTGCTTGCAGATAAGCATGAACTGCAGGTCTCTACCAACAATTTTTTACTACCCGACCTATTAGGAGCATTTTGGTTATTTAAAAAAATTTTATAAAAAATTTTCTAAATTTTATTTCTAAAGCTTCTAATCTTTGATTAGTCCTAGTTTATTTCTATGTCATTTACATGTTTTCTAGGATAATATAACACTCATCAAAAATTTAAATTTTTTGTAAGTACTTTAATTGTTTCATCGTAAAATCTTTTTTTTATCTATTATTAATTTCTTTCAGGTGTATTATAAAAACTATTATTAAGTTCTAGGTTTGTTGAAGGTTTCTAAGCTTTTATTTTGAGTCGTTTATATTTTATCTATTGTTATTTTTAACCTAGAATCATTTTTATCATTTTCCAAAATATTTTTAATTTTTCTACAATCTTTCAACTTTTTAATTTCTATTTTCATTTACTTCTTAGAAATATTATTTTATAGTTTATGCAATTTATCAGGGAGACTTTGAAGTGTTACCATGTTACCAAGTATTAACCTACCGCCATCTTGATTTTTTTTAAGTATTCAATGTATAAACACTCAACTTAATTTTACTTCAAATATAGAGCTAACCCAACTTGTTTTCAATTAATTTAATTTGATTTGACTCAAAGCTTAGTTAAGAAAAGGAAGAACTTTAATTATTTTCCCAAAATTCAATTAGCAAAACTTTTAGTGGAATTACCATTACACTCTTGCTAACCTCGACTCATTATCATTAAGCATAGAAACAATCAGTCATTAGAAATAAAAATCGCATGCTGCCCATAATTTAGTAGATTTTGCAAAGTTCCATTCCGTTTTTACCAAACAGCAACCTGCCCCATTTTTTTATTACAACCACAACCATCAAGACTTCATTAGGATGAAATTGGTAGCACATCCAAACAAGAGTTTAAAGATTAACATTATTTTACATACAAGCATTGTGTGTGTACATCGGGTGCGAGTTTGGATGGAAATGCACGTACTATGGTGATTACTAATATGCGTGACCATTGTGAATGTTGGTGAGTAAGATCCTGTGAGTGTGCATTGGGAGATGCTCACCTTCGAGAAATGAAGAGAATGATGATTTCCCGAGCCCCATGTGTGGTTGAGAGTGGATGGCATGGGAGATGAGAACCGAATATGTTGCTGTGAAAGAGTGATGAACTTGTTGTATGGAGAGAACAGAGAGAATTTATGTGTGGTTAATGGCGCTCCATTGTTACCTTTTATGTGTATTTGGGAGCAAGAAAGAGAGTGAAAAATGGGGACGTCCAAGGGAGGATAAAGTGGGTCTAGGTTTTGCTTGTTGTTAGGGTGTGGTGTTTTTGTTTATGCTCCAAGTATGAGGGGCTGTGTAACTAAGATAAAATTGGGTGCTAGCTAGTGTTGTGAGTGGTTAGTGAATTAACAAGAGAGAAGGTAAAGAGGAAGTGTTGTATGTTTGGGTGAAAGAATGTTGCTAGGGTTAGTATGAATAGTTGTGCCCAGCCTTGAGAGCTCGATGGGAGAGCCATAGCAGGAATGAGGCGAGTCTGATTATAAACATTTCCAGGAGAGGACGTGCTTTTTGAGGATGTTATTTACATGAGGGGGATATTATGAGCGTTGTATGGGAACCGCAAGGAAGCCTGTTGCTGTGCAAGATAATTCCCAGACGATAAAGGAGAGCCCTTACGGGTTTGGGAATGTTTTCGTCTTTTAGTATGTGAGTTGGAGAATAGGAGTGAATATCCAACAGCTAGAAGATGGGAGAATCACACTATGTGTGCCTAACATGGGGGAGAATTGTTATTGCTTGCTTCTTTTCTTAGCCAGAGAGAGGTGGCTAAGCTACATGGTGTCTACTCCCCTTTGTATGCCCGGTGGAGAGAAATACCGAGGAGGGAGAGAGAAAATGAATGGCAAAAAAAAGGGCCCCATAAGTGTGTGATATGTTGTTACTCTATGGGAAAGAGAAGACTGAGGCATCGTATGTGAGTGGTAAGCCTTGTCTCTTCGAGAATGAGAGCGTGCTATTTATGTGAGTGGGTGAGGGTATAGGGTAGCATGTGAATGTGGTGCTGGATGTTATGCGAGTGGAAAGAGAAAAGGGATGTTGGATATAACTGAAATTAAGGATAGAACTAATTAGTCATCGATTGATTAGAATGCTATTATTAGCATATATTTTGGGATAGCTATAAATATTTATTTTAGAAATAATTTGTACATATTTTTAAAAGTTAGTTTGGCTAATTTTTTTTTATTTTAGGAATATAATTTTATTTTCTATTTTTCTAAATTTATATAACTATATATTTAAAATTATTATGTAACTCATTGTTTTTCATGAAATAAGATTATCAATTCATCAATAATTGTTTTTCATGAAATAAGATTATCAATTCATCAATAATTTACATGATATTAGAGCAGTTCTAAATTTAAAAAAGAAACTCATTTTTTCATAACTAAAGAAACAATTTAGTCATAAACCTAAATTCAAAAACAATGATTGGTGGCACTATTAGTATAACCAATAACATTATTTTCTATCCATCATTGGCTATAAAATAAATGGCTAAAACTACATTCAATGATCACGATCTATCTAGATTTTCCTTCAAGGAAAGGAAAAGGAACAATATATCACCGATGAGGATATAAAATCAAAAAAGATGGACCTAGTCACCCAAAATGAAAACTTGAAACAGTTTAGTCATGTCTTAGCTATTGAATTTGAAGACCACTAAAACAGGGGAAATCTTTATGTAGCTCAGTTGTAAAGATATGGAATGTTGTCAAGGAGACTTACTCAAATACTAACACACTTTACTACTGTCTTAGCCTAAAAAGGTAATCCTCGCTTGCCTTATTTATTGAAAAGGAAAAAAATAACTCATGAATCATTGACTCTAGAGCATGATTAGGAATATTTCATTGTTTGATAAATACTTTCCCTACAATGACAATTTATATGAATAGCTGATGGCACAAACACAAAAGTGACTAGTAAAGGCTCTATAATTATCTCTCAAGACATTACTCTTTACTCTATCCTTTATGTTTCATATTTAGATTGTAACCTTTTGTCCATTACTAAATCAACAAAAGACCTAAATTGTATCACTAAATTTTTGTTTTACATGTGTGAATTTCATGATTTGGATTTGAGGAGGAAGATTGGCAATGCTGAGGAATATACAGGGCTCTATTTCCTTCGAGTTGGTGATCCCAAGGAGAAAGGCAACACTACAACCATGCTACAACGATTGGTGATGAAAATATAGAAGACAAAGTCATGTTATGGCATATCGTTCAAGACAACCAAACTTTATGTATCTTGAGAATTTATTTCCATCATTTTTCGATAAAAGTTTGAAATTGTTTCAATGTAAAATTTCCCAATTATCCAAACACTCATGGAGCCATTATCCTTCCCAAACCTATAAACCATCTAAACATTTTCCCTTAATTCATAGTGATGTTTGGGGACTCTCTCGAATTAAAAATATAATAGGTGTAAGATGGTTTGTGACTTTTGTAGATTACCAGATTGAAATTACTTGGTGTTTCTAATGAGAGAAATATCTGAAGTGGAAATTTTTTTGAGAACTTTCATAACATGATACAGAACCAATTCCAAACCAAAATCCAAGTCCTCAAAACAAATAATGGTCTTAAATTCTATCACTAATCCTCCAATTCATACTTGCTCACACATGGAATACTGCATTAAATCACTCGAATAGAATGAGATTGTACAATAGAAAAATAGGTACCTTATAGAAGTTACAAAGTCCCTCATGCTATCATCAAATGTACCACACCATTTTTGGAAAGAAGCTGTCCTCATAGCAACCCTCTTATTAAACAGAATGTCTTTGAAAACTCTCAATTTCCAAACCCCTAGCTAAACCCTCGTGTCTCTGTTTATCCAAAAATCAAACTTCTATCCTCTATTCCTCCCAAAATATTTGGCTACACTACATTTGTGTATGACCACCAACATAATAAAGGAAAATTGGAACCAAACTCCTCGAAGTGCATCTTCCTAGGTTACCCACCCAACAAGAAGAGATATAAATGCTACTTCCTTACTACACAAAAAGTTTACCATTTGATGGATGTCACATTTTTTGAGACTAACCTTATTACCCTGAAGTTGGCATTTAGGGGGGATACAAGGAAGCTTAGTCGAATCCCAACCATAGGGGAAAAGAGCAAAATTTTAGATTGTAGTCGTAGAAGTAGAACTTGTAGTTATAGAACCAACAATTGTAGAACCTATAGTTGCATAACAAACATATATAAAACCAACATCAACAGCTAAATCCACTAATCAATAAGGAACATAATTATTGGTGTATTCAAGGAATAAGAAAAATCCAAGAAAGGAAAAAATCTACACATCCCCAAGACTAAACCAAAATTCTGACTAGAATTCATATTTGAAAATTCCACCAAGTAATTTTTCTCCTAACCCTAAACTTACCAAATTAATAATGAAAATTGCCTAGATGAGATGATCTTTACCTACCAATTTCTTTAAGGAAAGGGATGACATCATGCACTCAACACCCAATTAGCAATCATGTATCTTATGAAAAGTTATCATAGAAATATAAGACATTCATTACAAATTTGGATAATGTAAAACTCCTATGAGATGTCCAAGAAGTTGTCCAACATACTGAATGAAAGGATACAATGAAAGAAAAATTTAAAGCTTTAAAGAAAAATGGCATATGGAAGTATGTGGAGCTGTCAAAAGGAAAGAAACTAGTGAGGTGTAAATAGATCTTCTCAATTAAGCATAATGCAGATGAGAGTGTGAGTAGGTACAAAGTCTTCCTAGTGGCCAAGTGTGAGTAGGTACAAAGTTTTCCTAGTGGCCAAGGGCTTCACACAATCTTATAGGATAGATTATGAGAAAATATTTATGCCAGTTGCAAAACTTAATTTTGTACATGTCATATTCTTCCTAATAATAAACCTAGATTTGTCCCTTTACCAAATAGATATTAAAAATGCCTTCCTGAATAAAAACTTGAAGAAGAGGTGTACATGAAGATACCCTTGGAGTTGAAACTTTTAAGATAGCTGGAAAAGCAGGCAAGCTTCAAAGGTCTCTCTCTATTATGGTCTAAAGCAATCCCATGGGCATGATTTGGTAAACTAACCTATATTGTTAAGGATCATGGCTTTAGCTAATTCCAAATAAACCACATGAAAATTTTGTTAAGCACTCTAAAGAAGGAAAAATGAAAATTTTTATATTCTATGTGGATGACATCCTAATTTCAGTGGATGATAAAGAAGAAAGAGACAAGTTGAAGAAGGTTCTAGTCAAGGAATTTGAAATCAAGGACCTTAGACACCTAAAGTATTTTCTTGGGATGTAGGTTGCTTGCTTCAAACATGCAATCTTTGTATCTTAAAGAAAATATGTGTTGGATATTTTAGAAGAAACAAGGATGTTGGGGTATGGGCCAACAAACATGCCTATGGAACCTAATGCGAAGCTTGTAAAGGGAAGATAGCCCCCTTACCGACAAGGAAAGATACCAAAGATTGGTTGAAAAATTAATTTATCTAACTCACACTCGACCAGGACATTAGTTATTTGTGAGTATGGTAAGTTGGTTCATAAAATAAAAATCATATGAGAGGTGTTAACCGAATTCTTCAATACCTTAAAAAGAAATTTGGAAGAGGCCTTCACTTCAATAAGAATTCAAAAAAATGGGTGAAAGTTTTCACAAATGTTAATTGGGTTGGTTCACTAATTGATCAAAAGTGAACCAGTGGATATTACATATATATGTAGGAAAATTTGGTCATATAGAGTAATATGGAACAATCAGTGGTTGCAAGGAGTAGTGTAAATACAAAATTTAGGTCAATGGTCCATGAAATTTGTGAAAAAATTTGATTGCAAAAAATGTTTAAGGAACTTTGACCGTTGAAAATTTGTGCAATAAAACTCTTATGTAACAATAAGGAAATTATTAATATTGCTAAGAATCGTATCGATCATGATAGGACAAAACATGTGGAGATAAACAAACACTTCATAAAAAAAAAAATAGATAGTAGAATCATTAAACTAGAATTCACACTTTCATGTCACCAAGATACATGCATACTCAATAAAGGTTTTCACAAGACAACTTATGAGAGTTTAAAATCTAAGTTAGGTATGATAGACATCTACTGCCCAACTTGAAGGAGGTGTTAAATACTGTAATTAAGGATAAAATTAATTAATTATTAATTAATTGTTGCACTATTATTAGCATATATTCTAGGCTAATTATAAATATCTATTTTAAGAATTATTTGTATATATTTTTAGGATTTATAATTTTGTTAATTTTTTTTCTATTATAGAAATAATTTTATTTTATTTTCTTTTTTAAATTTATGTAATTATGTATTTAAATTTATTGTGTAACTCATTGTTTGTTATGCAATGAAATCAATTCATCAATATTTTATGATGATTTTTATCACATTGTTTTTGTTGGTATGTGAGAGAATGGATTGCTCATATTGTTAGAAAAGTGTGAATATCTTACATTAATATGAATGAATCCAACTTTTTGTTATAATCAAAAGATAAGAGGTCATGTGATTTAATTTATATTTGATTTGATTTGATTTTTATTAAATAAATAAAACAAAAGGTAAGATAAAGAGAGAATGAGTGAATGCATTTAGAGAGAAAGTGGGTTAGGTACAGTATTATTAGGTTAGGTATTTTACTTGTTTTACAAATTTACATTTTATTTTCTAACTTCTAAACTTTTTAATAAAAGCAAAATATCTTTAAGTATTTGCTAAAACAAATAATTAATGGTTTAAATCTTTAATTTTTACTATATTTATTATTAGAGGAAGGTCTCAATAAAATTGGATAAATGTGTGTATAAATTTTTATCTACATATATATAAAATTATAAATTTACAATCTTTATTTGTAATCACAACAAATTATAGATAAAATAATATAATTCTATGTAACTATAATCTATAATAATATTCAAATTTTTATGATTATTTATTTCAAATAATAGATGATAAATATGTATCATGTAAAATAAATATATATTTATAAATATTTTATATTTAATAATAAATTTTATTTATCATTATAGATAAAAATTATTATAATTCATAATATCATTTTATATTAAAAATAATATTTTAAATTTAGAAATGCATAAGATTGGTAATAAAAGTACTTATCCTCTAAAATGTAATAAAAGTGCTTACATCCACCTATTATGATTTGATACGTAAAATTTTTAAAAAAAATATATAAAGATAATTTTATTTTAATAAAAAATGAAATTGATTCATTCCAGGTAAATTTAAAAATTAGATAAATTTTAAAATATAATTTTATTAAAATAATATTTTAGATTCCTTGATGCATTTGATAAAAAAAAAAAAAAGTGAGTGAATGAAAGTGTGTTTCTATGAAATTGGACGAAAGTGGAAACGTGAAAAAGACAATGATAGTAGTAATATGAGTAGGAAAATCATAACAGTACAGAGAATGAGAGATTCTTTCAAAGAGAAGGAAACAAATATTTAAAACGGATGATATTTTTAATCAATCACATTAAAATCTTTGAACTTTCTAATATCTTCTAAAATTCTAGGAACTATTTTCATTTGTAATGTATATTTTAGCAATACAAAGTTTAGGCTAGGTAAGCAAGAACACCCACTAAAGGTGCAGCAGTAGCAGTTGTTGGTTCAGCAAGCTGGTAATCACCCCTAATATCTTGATAATTATCCTTATCATCTGAGCTCACAATAGCACCTTCCAATATATTGGGATTTGGTGCATTTTTATCGAACCACTCATCAAAACCACCTTTACATGTTACTATTTCTTTATCTTTTTTGATTGATACAATTGATGCTCCTCTGTGATGAATTTGTTGGGGAAAATTTGACCCGTATCCTACCATGTAACTCATTCTTTTAGGGTTAGAACCCAATATGTAGTCCACCTATATAATTGTCATTATTAATTAGCAAGAAAAGAAATGTCATATTTTCACAGATTTGGTATATATAGAACATAAAATGAAGGAACAAATTTGAAAGTAGTATTAAGATTAATTATACGAATAAGATATATTAATCTTTAAAATTTTAAAAATTTATTATATATATTTAATTTTATATAATATTATTTATTTAATTTTTAGTGTAATTATAATTAAAAAAATCAGAAATAAATGTTTTGTGAACTAAGAAAATAAATATGTTGATTACCTGAGAGCGAACAAGAGAGGTGAGATCAGAAGGAGTAACAGCTCCACCACTACATTGGAGGGACGCTTTGTTTGAAGATAAATATTTGGAATAAACTGACATTGAAAATGTAGCAGTTGCAACGTATTGATTATTGTTCCATGGCAAAAACCATAAAAGACCCCCAGGTGTTTTCAGCACATTTTGGCTTGATTTCTGCGCACAAGAACATAGAAATTGCTCTGCTTGTGACTTATATTGTACCCATATCCCTGATGCCTCCACTTTACCTTCCAAAACAAGCTGCATGGCCAACATGCAATTAAGTTTCGGGTAATTAGCTCAAGTTTTATTGAAATAACCAAATAGTAAAATAATGTTATTCAATATTGATCGAAAATGGGTGATAGTGATACCTTTGCAGCAAGAATCTGTGCACCTGTGAACTTATCATCCCAACTAAACACTGTTCTTACACCACCAGTGTCTCCTGATCCTCCCAGGAAATCAAGGTAGCTCTTACTATTGGTCGCACGATGAAGCCATGCTGCTGCCCATAGTAATTCGTCCTGTTTTATAATCAGATTTAATTCGTGGATATTAGAAACACAATATTCATGTATTTGTGGTTTTAATTTAGAGCAAAAATAATTGAGATATATTACCTTGTATCCACTACTGGAATATATCTTCTGTGCTTCTGGGATGCTATTTGAATAGATGCCTTGATGATCGTTTGCAAAGGAAAACAACTGGAACCAAAAAAGAATGGTAATAATTATCTTCAGAAATTGAGTTACGAGACTCAGAAAAAAAGGAACTAAAATAAAGAATACTTGAGTTGCATGTAGTAGGAGATTGGAGGCATAGTTTTTGTCCACAGATTTAAACGCTATGGAAGCAGAAGCCAAAGCAGCGGCAGTTTCAGCAGCAAGATCGGAGCCTGGATTATTTTCATCGATCCGATAGGTAGTGCGAGGTGTTGTCATATCCTCTGGCCTTTGCCAACACTGATGATCAGAATCAGGATCACCAATTTCTCCATACAAAACGTTTGGTTTTGTGTGTGCTTTTATAAAATAGTCTGTTCCCCATTTTATTGCTCTCAGTGCATTTTCTAACTCATTTTGTCTTTCCAGTTCCTCTCTGAACTCTATTGTGCTCCATGAAAGCATTGTTATTGTAAATGCAAATGGAAACCCAAGCTTCAGGTTATCCCCAGCATCGTAGTATCCTCCCACAAGGTCAATCTGCCATCCGTTAAAGTTTTTTGTGCATGTCACAATTCCAATTAATGATAAATTATTAGACGAGGTTCAACTTATACCAATCAAAATTGGTCTTTTATATATATTTCTTCCTTGTTAATCGGCATTCATTTAATTCATTCAAAATTTTTTATCAAAAAATATAATTTGGTATCATTTTCTTTTCAAAAATGAAGAAAAAGATAAAGTGTAAAACATCACTCATTAATAATCTTACTCCAGAATTTTGTCCATCTGTAAGTCCCGAGTCTCCTCGCCAGGTTACTCTTTGGTTCGAAGGTAACTTTCCTGAACGTTGACCCTCAAAGTACAGCAAAGATTTTGTGAGTGCTGTTCCATAGTCAGCACAGACCACATTGTTAATTAGAGAAAAACAACAAAGAAGGGTGAAGATTGAGGTCCAGCTTAATGTCATGATTGTTGCGGGGCAAGAAGCAATCCTATTTGATGCTACTTTTGACTAGTTGTTTCCCATCGACAAAACCTCATCACCCATATTTAAAGCATGCATCAACAATTATAATTTCCTATTTTAAAACAATCTTCTTAGTTATGTTATGTAATAATTTATTTTCTAAATTGATTAGAACAAATTGATAATTTTATGAATTATATCATCTTTATGATAATAATTTTTAACTAACGAAGAAAATCACAATCCAGAAAATTAATATTCTCAAGATTTTAAATGCCTTTCATTTTGGTTTATTTAGTACCTATTTTACTATGTTAAAAAATATATACTAAAAGAATGTTCTAGTGCATAGCATGAATTCAGAATCCAATAAATTTACATACTTAAGATTCTAATATATTTTTTGACTTTATTAATATTAGTTCTTAAAAATATTTATAATTAAAAAATTATTATATTAAAAACTAAAAGTATAATAAATATATTGAATATAAAAATATTAATTTTAAATATTTTTTAAAAGATAATACTAATAAAGGTGAACAAGGACATAATTTGTTGAATTTTATTAATATTAGTCTTTATAAAATATTTAAAATAAATATTTCTAGTAAAAAAGTATTAATAATACGAAAACTAAAAATATAAATATTTTTTAGTAAATTTTTTTAAAAAATTATCAATAAGCCAAAGTAGAAGAAATTTTGTTACAATAATCATTTTAAATCGTTATTTTAAGGTTAATACTAATAAAGCTGAACTAGAACATATTTTTTTTATTTTTTTAATATTAATCCTTAAATTTTTTAAATTTAATAAATTTTTACTATATAAAATATTTATTTTAAGTTTATTTAATAATATATTTCAGCTATATAAATGATAAAATAATTAATTAATTTTGTAAAACTCTTTTAACTTCATTTAGAAATGGTAAATTTTTTTAATAATTTCTAATAATTTTAAATGATACTTTAATTTATATTAAATATTTTAATTATTCACTAAAATTATTATAATATTTTTATTTTTAATTAAAGATAAAAATAAATAAAACCGTTTGATCTATAATTTGATTAAAGTCTAACTTTATTTGATTTATATATTTATTTTAATATATTATATTATATAATATTAATATATTTATATAATTTATTAAAATTAAAATTTTTAATTTAAAAAAATTATTTATAAAAAAATTTAATATTTATTATAAAAATTATATACATTACTTTAATTTTAAAATAAATATTTTCATATTTTATTCCATACCGTTATAAATAACTTGAGTCTGCTTTTATAAATAACCAGTAAAAAATAACATATAATCTTTTATTAATTTTTTATATTGTAAAGTTATGAGTTATTAATTAAAATTTATTAAATCAGATTTTTAATCAATTAATAATATATAAAAGATAAAACTATCTTCATATATTTAAAAAATTCTTTAATTTTTATTTATTGTCATTACAAATAAGATAACAACATAAAATTATTTAGAATTTGAAAGGAATCAATGATAATTGCCAAATAAACTTTTTATTAAATGTTGATTCCAAATAATTTCTGTTTTAATAATATAAAAAATTTATTTTAGAAATAATTTTAAAAGATAAATACTAACAATTTTAATTTTAAAAAAATTACATTTATAAAAAATATCTGTTGATAAATATTTTAATCATCAAAATTAATATATTTTTATATCAGAAAATATCAATATATTTCTATTAATTTAATATTTTATATAAAAAAATATCAATCAAAAGTCTATTTTTTTAGTAAATGATGCGAAAATTATCATTCATAAAGTTCATGAATTTGATTATAATTAGCTATTGTTTCTTTTTTCTACTTTAAAAGTTTTAATAAAGATGTTAAGTCGTTTTCTAATATATATTTATTTTAATTTCTTTCCATAAACAGGTGATTTATTTTTATAATTATGGAGATTCTTAATCTGTTTAGTAAATAAAATAGGATAAAATAGAATAGGATATAAATGTGTAAAATATAATATAATTTAATTTATAACATGTTTTTTTTATTCAGATGAAAACTTAGATAATATTACATTATGATATCCTATTTTTGCATGAATCACTATATGATGGGATATGAATATTGAAATCTATTATCATGTTTTTAAAATAAAATATAATTTATTAAAAAGTTTTATTTAATATTTATAACTTCAATAGAAATAATTAAAAAAATTAAAAAATATGATATCCTAACTATATTTTAAAAAATCAGAAAATAAACATTAAAGATGAGAAGCAATCGGAAAGAAAAAGATGCATTAACATGAGATAGAGAGAATCAGACAAGAGAGATGAAAGAAAAAAAAAGTGTTAACAAGTTGGATAATATAATAAAAATAATAACAACAAAGTAATTAAAAGAACAAGAAATGAATAAAATAATTTATCTTATTATGTTTGTTTGTTGTAGATCAAGATAATAAATTAGATAATATTATATTATTTTATTCTATATTTAAGATAAAATAAATAATAATAATGTATGATATTTATTATATTTAAATGATAAAATTATCTTTTTATTATAATTAAATATAAATTTATTAAAAATAATTTTTAATTTAATATTTATAACATTTGAATAAAAAACAATTAAAATATATCATATCTCACTACACATAAATGTTACTTTTGATACACAGAAATGTAATTTCTACCGGTTAAGAACAACCACAATTTATCACGTATGTTTTAAGAAAACACCAGTTTTATGGATGTCAAAAAGAGTTTTCGCAAAAATTATAAACTTATCTAGTGATCAGTATATAAGTCTATAATTTTACTAACACTAACATCAATTTTAATTATTTTATGAATACAAATAAAATATGACAATAATTAATAAATGTTAATATTTATTATATTTATAATCAAAATTAATTTATAAAATATTAATATTTATATATATATATATATGTATATTATATATTAATTTAATTTTTTATTTTTTTAATTGAAATATATATATATATATATATATATATATATATATATATATATATATATATATATATATATATATATATATAGGAGAGATTAAATTATTTTAGAAGTAACTTTGTTTAAAGTTATTTTACTTAATAATTTTATAAAAATTAAATTTTATTAATTTAACCATTAAATTAATAAATTATATTATATAAATTATTTTATAAAAATAATATTTTATTAAATAAATTTAAATTAACGGATATTATAAGAGATATATTTTTTATTAATTTAAATTTATTTTTTTAAAATATTAAATTTTTTAAAATTTTATAAAATTTTATAAAATAATCTATATAATATAATCTATTAATTTAACAGTTAGATTGATAAAATTTAATTTTTATAAAAATTATTAAACAAAATAATTGAAATAACTTTATTTTTTCTTTTATATATATATATATATATATATATATAATTTTACCATTTAAAAAAAACTTTAGGGTTAAATAATTTTCTTGTGTGTACATAATTGAAGTGGTACCGGCATATATCCGCAAGTCAGTATCCTTATGTCTTTCTTGTTCAGCTATGCGTTAATCCATCTATCCAAATTCAAGAGTCTGGTGGGATATATTCTATGAGCCTCTTTGATAAAGCTAAAGATTGTATTCTATTTTTGCTATGTGTTTCGGAACCAATCATTCCCCAAAAGGACTCATTTCATATGCCCACCAATTTTTTTATCAATTACTTGTAATGTAACCTTCAAACTCTTTTATTTCTCATTGATTTCCCTATCAAAGAGCTTGTACAACTTGTTATCATCATCATCTGTGGCTTCAACTTTATCCTTAGCACTTTGTTTTCTTCCTTCTGCACAATTTCACAAGTATTGTCATAAAAATATGTAAGATTATGTTACATAACATACAAGTCATGTGCGTTGTATTTGTACCATTTTTGCATAATTCATAAAAAGGAGCTTAATTTCAATTAACTTTTGAGTAATATAATTATCAAAAGTAACAATCATACATATCGTACAGTCCCAATGTTTGACAGAACCAACATTTTTCCCGTCACCTTCATGCACTTTAGCTCCATGTACTCTTTCTGTGGAAGTATTAGGAACCCGATGAAGTTGCTTTCTAAAGATGTTGCAGAGCATACCTGCAAATGCTTGAATCGTTATTTAAGTCTCCATTTTCCCACTTAGAGCCATGTCTGTACTCTCTAAAATGCACAGAGCTAAAAAGAGGAAACAAGATGCTTTTTAATGAAGAAAAGTCATTTCCTTAAATAGAAGATTTTGGGTGACTAAGTCTTTGTCTAATATATATTTGAAAAATTAATCATTATTTCTTTATAGAAATACAATTTTAATAGGAAAAGATCGATGATAAAGAGAACAAACGATTCAAATGGCTAGGCCTTCAACAACTTTCACCAAGAATGAGTTTGCCACTGAAAAGAAGAAAATAGTTATATTAAAATTGATGGAAGATAATTTTAAATTTTTTGTAATTTGAAGATGGTTCTTCAATAAAGGGAAAAAGGCATAGAGTTAAATTTTTTAAAACTAAATTTATTATTGGAAAAATTGAAGAGACAATACAAAGAAGGTTGTATTTATAATATTCTATTTAACAACCTACTAATCATTAAAAAAAATTTAACTATCCATATTTCTAACCGTCCTCTTCAAGTAGTTGATAATGATATACTATTATCGGCTTGAATTATGGCCAAAAACTTGAATCAAGTCGTTTCTAAGCCTCTGTAGACTTTTTCTATACTCTTTCTATGAGATTATGTAAGCCTTTTGAAGAGATTCCCCTCAACCGTTAGATTGTCCTTCTTGTTTTTTTAAAAATCGCAATCTGACCGTTCATCTACTTTTATCATCAACATCTTGAGGCTCAAATCTAACGATGGAGCAGAGGTGATTTGTTCCCTACTCAGTTTCATAGTGTGGTTACAAAACATGATATGTAGAATTTTCTTTTTCTCCATTTTCACTTTAATTCCATTCTTCTCTTTTTTCCTCATCCTTTTCCTCGGCCTTCGGTTATTTTTTGTCTGAGTCGATGCGACGGAGGTGACTTTCCCAACCAAGTCTTCGAACAATTCAAATTTGTAAACTTGGTACTCATTCAAATATATGGAGCTCCACAACTTGTTGTGTCAGCCTTATGATCACAGTTGAAGAACTAGAATTGTCCTTCGATCAATTCAAATTTGTAAACTTGGTACTTATTCAAATCTATGGAGCACCAGGACTTGTTGTGTCGCCTTATGATCATAATTAAAGAATTAGAATTGTCCTTCAATTGTTGAAGCCTCATGATGGAGGCAGCGTTATCGAGAATTTTAGATCCTTTAAGGATGTAACCTTCCTTCTGTGCAGGGTAGATGAACTTGTTCTCTAACAAATTGTGCCAAATGAAGCCATTTTTATAACTCCATTTGGCAGACCAAGAGTACATGGTACCCGTGCTTTTCCTTAAGAAGAGGTTCAAGCAATTGATTATATCTTTAAGGCAAAGTTCGTGAGGAGAGGAGAGACAGGCTTCCATGAAATTTGTTGCCAAATTAACGTCATCAACCTTCACAATATCTATTGCTGAAACTTTAGGTGGTTTTGGCCCAATTATAGGTGAGTATCCATTTACTTCTAAAATAGCTTGGCATTGACAACATTTAGGATGAAGGGTGACATGAAGCACGACTTGTTTTTCCCTGAATGCTTGTAGTCACAGAATTTTGAAAATTCTTTACTATAACCAAAGTCACCAAAGAAGAAGGGAGATTAAACTGGTTTCCATTTTGATTTGTTTTTTCCAAAACTAGTGGAAGAACAAAGAGTTTTGCTTTTATTGATCTTGTTCATATTAATATGAAATGGGTTAAACTGTCTTTCTTTCTTGTCCAATCTTCATAGATGGGAAATGATAAATGAATGTGGAGATAAGAAGAAGGTTGATAGAGTAATGGAAAGATAGTGGGAAGATGTTGCACAATATGAGGTGGAGGGGCTTATCAAAGTGACGTTGAGCTCCATTGAAGCTTTGATACTATGTTGCAATTTGAAGGTGGTTCTTCATAAAAAGGAAGAAGGAATAGGGCCAAATTGTAACTCCTGTAATTTAAAAATAACTTTTAGTAAAATACAAAAATAGGAATAAGAGTAAAAAATAGAGAAATTAAAAAATTTAGTGTAAATAATAAAAATGTCCTACATTAGAATAACTTAAATAATACGTAGGAAAAATATAAAATTAGAATAACTTAAATAATACGTAGGAAAAATATAAAACAAAAGGTAAAATAAATTTTAAGGAAATTAGAAAACATTAAGGATAATTGAAAAGTTATGGGAAAAGATTAGTAATAAAGAAAGGATAAAAAAGTCCTTAAAAGATTCTAAAAACATCCAAAGGACTAAACTATTTACATAAAAATAACAAATAACCTTGGAATAACTTAAGAACGGACCAATAAATGTTAAAAATTTTGGAGGAACAAGTTCGGAACCTCTTGAGTAATTTTAAGAAAAATTACAAAAATGCCCCTAAAAAACTAAGAGGGCAAGAAAATGTGAAGTAAAAGCTAGAAGTGGACGTAAATCATTTGCAAGAAAGTTCCATGGGTAAAATATGGTGGTGACACCCTCTTTATTGCATATAAGACAAAAAGTATAAATATAAAAATTTCTTTAACCATGGTTAAGGTTAACTAACCTTATTTAATTAAAATTAACCATACTTAGGATAAGTTAAACTTGATTAGTGATAAATTTAAACATGATTAGCACTAATCTAATCCTTAAAGGATAATTTCTCATATTTTTAATTATTTTAGAAAATGAAAATTACATGTAAAATTACCAAAATGTCCTTAAGTGGAAAATTAATTCCTAAGTTACCCTAACTTGACCGAATTCACTAAGGCAATGGGGTGGCTCATTTGCAGCAGTTTTATAATCCTTAAAAACTTATAGAATTATCTAAACACTCCCAAAGTTGAATCTAATCCAAAAACCCCAAAATTTCACCTTAAGTCTAAGCTTTCATCTTTAAAGTTTAAGCTAAAATCAACTTCTAATCACCAAGCCCCACTACCACCGCTAGGGATGAAAGTAGGCCGAGCCGAGTTAAGCTTTAAGTGTTCAAGCCTAGCCTGTTTAAAAATTTTGAGGCTTGAGTCTGAGCCTATTACCTGTTAAAGGCTTTTTTTTTTTTCTGTCAAGGCCTGGCATGATTTAAAGCCTATAAGGCCTATAAGCCTGTTTAAAAGCCTACATAAAAAAAATTAGTAAATAGACTTAAAGCCTATAAATAATTGATTAAAAAAGGCTTGAAAACTTAAACCATATAAGATAAAAAGGCCATTAAATAGGCCTAAAACATATATATATATATATATATATATATATATATATTAATATTATGTAAATAAAATATAAATAAATATTATATAAATATAATATATTAAAATAAATATATAATATCTAAATATAAATAGGCCCCTGAATAGGTTAAATAGGCTTTTTTATAAGCCTAGTCCTGACTTGTATCTAAAAAGGTTTTTTAACAAGCCTGAGCTTATCTATTTATTAAACGAGCCGAGCCAAGTTAGGCTTTAAACGAGCCGAGTCATAGGCCTTGTCGGACGGCCTTGTTCACTTCCATCCCTAACCACCTCTAAGAGATATTTTGTGGACCACTAAGGAGGGATCAATATTAGCCATAAAATTCCCACAAAAACCCATCATCAAGTCTCCATCAAGTAGGATTTTACTACATGTGTTTTTAAGCTTTAAATCTTGATTTCTATGGTTTATTTTCTTCTTTTTGTGGATCCTTTCTCCAAGTTCCATGGATCTCATTTTGTTTAAATTCATGAGAGCTTAAAACTACCTTTAAATGGTTAAATATGAGCATCATCCATTTTTAGTGATTTGTGAGAGTTAAAGTGAAGTTTTGATGGATTAAAGTGCTTCTATCCACCTTAGAATTAATTTAATTGGTTAAAATTTCTTAAAAATAAATTTTGATGATTTGGGAAGATTTGAGAGGTTATGAAACTTTTTTTTAAAGTGTTCATGGTATGAGATGGATGGATCTTGAAGTAGATCTAGTGGATCTACACTTATTTGCCTTAAAAAAATATTATCTTGAAGATTTTTATGCTTAAAGCTTGAAGCTTGATGACTTTCTTAATATTATGAAGTTATGTGCTAAGATGTCCGGATAAAACCCTTGAGCTTAAAGACTTAAAATACTATGAAAAATTATATCATAAGTCCTATAAGCTTGATTTGGACATAGATATAAAATCTCCTAAGAATAAGTTGGAATTTTGGAACCAAAAATGGAACAAATTTCATAAGACACATATGACTTTCCTTAACCATGATCCATGTTACAGATTAAGAACAACGAATTTAAGTGTTAATGGTGCTACAAGTTCATAAAATCATGGAACAAAGGTCATATGAGAATAAATTTAAAAAGATAACCTTAGGTGATCAAAGTGAGCATTTGACCACCTTCACTAAGAATGGAGTAAAAACTCTAAAAAAATTTAAGGTGGTATGAACTAATAGATTAAATCTTAATTGGTGTAAATTAACTCTTAAGAGAAGAAGAATTGAACCAAAATACCCTAGAACTAAAGGGAGTGCATTCGACCACTCCTTGGTTAATTAAGAAAATATGAGTTTAAAATCTTGATTAGGGTTAATTAAGGACCTTTAGTTTGTAAATAAGAAGAATTAAAAGTGTAAGGAAGTTTTAGGAATGGTGTGGGTGACCATTCAACCATGATGGCTATAATAGATTAAATTAAGTTAAATCATGATTAGGATTAAGCTTGACTCAAAAATATCTGAGTGGATGATTAAAAATAAATTTTGGTATAGTGAAGGGGTACATGAACAGTCGGACCATACCTCTAAGAATTAAGAAGTCTTAAAAATTTCTAAGCTTGATAATATTTAATGGCCTAAATCTTAACTAGAAAGATTCATCAATTTAAGTAAAGATAAGGTGAACTATGATGCCTTGGAAGCTAGGTATAACATTCGACCACCTTATGCTTAATTAACGAAGAATGAATATGAAATCTTGGTTAAGGTACATTAAGGATCTTTGTCAAGTAAAAGAAAAAGATTAATGGTTTAAGAGAAGCTTGCCAATGGTATGGGTACCATTCGGCCAAGTGTGACTAAATGTATGCGAGTAGGTTAAAATCTTGCTAACACATAATCCTTAAATCTAATTTAAATAGGTTATGCATAAGACATGCAAATTCAGGCATATAAAAAGTAAATGAATCAAGAGGTGCCATTCGTCCACCTAAGAAAAACATTCTAAGTATCATGATTTTCATAAAAATATATGAAATTACTTATCCTTTGAGAAAATAAAAGGTTGTGAGATAACTTAGAAGGATGGGTGGAATAATTCCAATGAGTGATTCATCATAAAATGTTATGAATTAAATAAGTTGGACATGTATGAATATATGTGATTATGTTGTCCAAGATTAAATGATAAGCATAAGTAAGTCTTAATTTAGAAGATAACTATATGCTTGAGAATGTTAAGCCAACTTATGTACTTGTTTATGAATGCATAAAGTATACTGTGAGATGAATGATGATTACTCATTAATATTTAAAGAATGATGTCATATATGATAATCATGTTGTGATTGATCTGTGAATATGTGCATGTCATATTGGTTGAATATTGATTGAGCATGCATGATTTTCTTGAAGCCTTTAAAAATGAACCTAATTGGTTAAGGGATTATTAAAGAAAGAACTTATGTGAAAATTTAAACTACTCTTAGTGTGTCTTGTGCACATCTAGTGGGAAAAAGGGTTCTACTGAAAAGGAGACAAAAGGATTCTCCACAAATTCCTCTATTATGAAGAGTTAGGTCTTCAATATTTAAGATAGTGACGACCATCTAGAAATGAGTTCATATCCGTAAGAATAGAAGGTAGAGTAATAGAGCCAGTGAAAGGATATTGTTTGACTAACTAATACTTGTATGCCTATGTCTTAAAATTTCACCAATAGAGTGAAACAGAAAAGAGAAGAGAAGAGTTATATTGAGACATAGAAGAAACAATAGTTAAATAATATCTATGTTGTGATCTTGATAATTATAATGTTTAAATAATTTATGTGCTCATTTGAGATGATATTTTTTTACTATTATTGCATGCCTATGTCTTAAAATTTTACCAAGAGAGTGAAATATAGAAGAGAGAGAGAGAGAGAGAGAGAGAGAGAGAGAGAGAGAGAGAGAGAGATTATGTTGAGACATAGAGGAGATAATAGTCAAACCATGCTTATGATGTGCTTCCAAAGATTTATTATGTTTAAGCAATTTATGTGCTTAATTATGATGATACTATTTGACTAATATGACTGTATGCACATGTCTTAATTATCACTAAAAATGTTATAGAGATAAATGAGAAGCCTACACCTTAGATTAGATTAATAATTGTAAAACGTAGATCAATTATGAGATTTATCTAAAAAGAGTAGGAAACAATAAGAAATTATAGACACTCTTATAAACACTTACTACGAGAATGACATTATCATAAGAGGATACATTGTAGCCCACAAACAATGGCAAAAGAAGAAGAAGAAGAATTTGCTATCAAATCATGTTATAAATGGTAGACAAAGGCATAAACAACTAACTAAAAAAGTAATATTTCCATGCAATCCATTCCCCGTTGCTTTCTTGTGGACAAGAAATAATTCAAGACTTGTTTCCAACAAATAAAGATATATCTCAAACCTATAAATCCCTTTATTCCAACAAATTATTGTTAGACCACATATGTTCAAGGTTAAAAGAAAATTGTTTCATTATATTAGATTTCATAGTCCAAATTAACATTTTCACATGGAAATTTGTTGTGCTTATATTCAACTCAACTCAAATTATCCAATATCATAGAAGTTGCAGAGTATACACATCAAAACATACAAATGCTCTTACATCTTTAGAAATACAAATCCTAATGGAAATATATGTTATTAGAAGATTTGATAGTTAATAACTTCTACAATGCATCTAGAATTTTTTTTCTCATATTCAAATAAGTGGAAAATACAAGAAGAAAGCTAACCATTGAGCCTTTCATGTATAAAGTTAGTAGTAGCTACATGTGTGAAAAAAATATTTTGTAGAATTTACATAATCACAAGAACAAAATTTGTATGAGATATAAGGAACATGTGTCTGTTGAAATATAGTGATATCAATAACCATTCTACTACAAGAGTTTCCTAGAGCATAAATGATAATTTATAAGTGCCATAGAAAATAGAGCAGCAATATTCAATATGTACTTGAAAGTACTTTATATGATCTAGAGAGGTTTATTTATTGGTGGATTTCTTATAATATAATTAAAAATAATTTTAAATATATTTTCATATGTAGTAGGTACTGAAAATAACTAACTACTTCAATGATGGGTTAAAGAGAATCTTAGAGTTACTAAGTGAAGGAACTAATCTCTATGCTATAGTAAAGTCTATGTACATCATATATAAACATAAGCATATATCATATACTGGTCTTACATAACAGGACAAAAGATGCAGAAGAATTTAGCATTGACCCTTTATCTTTAATAAAAAAAAAGAGAGAGAAAGAGAAAGAAAGAAAATTAATTCTTAATGATAAGGCATGCTCCAAGTGTTGCTTACTATGTTAGATAACTCATTGAACTTACTGTATCTCTTCCATCTACTATTTTGGAGGAAAACATTCATCTCACTTCAATCTTGTAAGAATCATACACCACACCAATTTCCATTCAAATTAGCACTCCACCCCCACCTTCTTAACAAATACTTCATGCCACTAAGTTATATTCTAACAAAATAGAAAAATATAAGAAAAAAAAGGAACAAAAATAGCATGTAGAAAGCAAAAATAGGCAACTAGAAAATAAGAAGAGTTCCTAACAATTAAAAAAAAGAATAAAATAATTTTCAAAGTAAACTTCTCCTTTTCCACACTTATGGTATGCTTAGATTGGGGGAAGGAGGAAAGAAGGAAGGGAGGAGGAAAGAAAAAGAGATGTGAAAAGTCTTTCCGCCATTTGTTTTATGCATGGAAACATGAGAAAAGGAATCAATTTCCATGGACCCACACAAAAATTGATCCCCTCCTTTTAGGTGAGAAAGTAAGGGGAGAGAAATTTTTTTTTTAGTTTTTATTTATGTTAAATTGTTAAAATTTTTATTTTTAAAAAATTTAAAAATAAAAGTTATATTAATAAAAAATATATAATAAAAATTAAATTTTTACAGTTAAATTTTATTTTTCTAAATTTATATAAAGTAAAATTTATACTACTAATATTTTTCCCCCTTTTTTCCATCCATCCAAAAAAGAAGTGGTCCCTTCCCTTTCTTTCCTTCTTATTTTCCAAGTGATCCAAGCAAAGAATTAAAATATACATTGTCCTCAATGAAGCCACAAAAATGAAAACAATAATATGGACAAATTGCAAATAAAAGTATGGAAAGAGAAGGAGGCTTCCTGAAAAATTAATCGAGGCCTATAACATCTCTATACTCATCTCCTGGGTCAAGTGGTGGCTTTACAGTGAGCGGTAACTCAATCTTAAGGTATAGTGACTTGAGCATAAATCTACTTGAATGAGACATATACTCCACTTACCACATCAACATCTGAAACATAAAAGGAAACATTAATTAATTCATTTAATATTTTAATATTTGGTGGCTTAGGTGGAGGTTCAGGTGAAAGCCTAGGTGGGAAGCTCCAAAAAGGGTTGTTGTAGTATAGAAGGGAATGTTGCAACGTTTAATTCAACATAATAATAATTAATGTGTTCACCATACAACCTCACCCATTTTATTACTTTTCACAACACTGTGAGGAAATTGAAGAGGAAAGTAATGTTCTTGCTCATCATATGCTGCACTACGGAGGGAACGAACTATAGTTGGATCTTTGTTGAATAAGCCCCTGGTTAAATTTGCATCTCCTTATCTACAACCTCTTCATACCCAGCTTGTTGCAAACTAAACATTGCATCAATAATTTCATTAGTCCTAAAAGTATTAGCACTTAGATTTTTACAATTCTCATCAGCCTATGTAAGCATATTTTTAGATCCTTAACATTACAATTGGTTGAATGAATTGGCTAGTTGCCTAGTCTTATTCTTCAAGTTTTGTAGACTAACTTTTTTCCTATGCTGGAATAGAAAGTCATTCACTTGCATCTGCTTCGTTAACTAATCTAAAGTATGTTAAAGAGTTGCATTATGTTGCATAGGAGATGGTTGGTATATAGAGCTCGATATTATAGTGGATTGAAAAGATGGTTGTTGTTTCCAAAATTTAATGGGGTAAGTCGCATAGAGTTATTTTGCCATATCAGATTTGGATGAATGCTCCATTCACGATACTTGTTACAAGGTAAACTATAACTCTGCTCTTGAGACCCATTGTGGTAGGAATTTTATGCATAAGCCTATGAGAGTACTATAACCTTCTTGCAATATAGGATAAGAATTAGCAGGATGATAAAAGGAATTGAAAATATCACATGCTTTGACAAGAGTTGCAACATAGGGTTATTTTACAACATAAGGTTGTTGTAGTTGACTCAATCATCTATCTCACCAAGAATGTAAGCTCTTCCAAGGTAGTCATAGACATGCTACTGATATGCTTAAAGGTATTAGAATTCATATATATAAAATTAGTATGTCAACAACACCTACAACATCTAAGCATACAACATTGGCACAAAAAAATAAAAAGAAGCTAGATACAAAAAACTAAAATTGATAAAAAAAAAATGAAAATGAATCAAGCAAACCTAATTTTAAATGGGAAAAGCACCTAAAATATCCTAAAAATATGATAATAAACACTAAAATTTCAAGTCAAAATTCAATTCCTAACTATGTAAGCTATAGATGGAAAAACAATAAAAATAACCCAAAAATAAATAAAATGACAAAAAAACATGAATTTTGCAAAGAACTATGGAATTTGGGCATTTCAGGGTTACTAGAAATAAAATGGAAGTTGTATCATGGCTAATAGAACCACTCAAAATTTTCCAAATTTTGGAAAACATAAACGAAAAAAAAAACCACACAAAAATAAAAAATAAAAAATAGAATAGAAGATTAATATGAAATTAAACACAACCAAATTGGACCAAAGGTCTCTGGCAATGATGTCAATTTGACAATCAATGTAGTGGTCGGGTCAAAATAAAATAAAAATAATATAAATATAGTACAAGGCACAACCTTGGTTGTCTCTCAAGAACCTTGGCAAAACTTGGTTGAATTCAAGTTAAAAATAAGAAAATATTGTTTTTTATTTTTAATAGAGAAAAGCATAATGCAAATTAGTAAAACTAAATATTTCAAAAATTGATTAACTCACTAGTTCAATTCATAAGTGGGATTATCATAGGTTCAAAAAGATAGTTCTTAAAACTATTTCATCTCTTTTTGGGTTGATTCAATCAAGGAACTGATAATTAAACTCATGATTTTTTACTAGAATAAGAATCCAAAATTTAAATTAATTCATGTTGAAATAATTAAGCAACACCTGAAGAAGCCCCCAAATCAATTCTAAAAATAAAAATCACCAAACTCTATGAGAAAATCATATTTTTTATTTGGGATAAGCACCCAGAATTTGAATTCATTCATATTCATACAATTAAGCATCACCCAAAATGATATGATGTGAGTACCAAGTTAAGCAAAAAAAGAGATCATTTAAAAGATTCTCTACAAGGAATGAGAAGTCCTATGACAAGAAATAGGACCAAACGTATGTAATAAGCACTTCAAGATATCATAAAGGAGGTTCAAGAATAATACTATATGGATCCAAACCTAAATCCAACATGGATTAATTTATGTAGTCATATTATTGAAGATCTTAAATGATAAGGTTGATGTAATTGATTTGCTGTAGATTACATTAGGATTTGATATTTATTTACAAGTTATTTATTTTAAATTATTTTCAAATCAAATTAAGATTCTAGATTAATTTACAATTTAATTAGGATTTCATATTTGTTTCCTTTTTATTAGATTTTATCCATAATTAGGTCAATTAGGCTATCTATATAATATGAGTTAGGAATTCAGTGAAAAGATAGATTTTGATGAATAATATTATTTCTCTTTTAGAGTTTTTATCTTTGTTTGAGTTAATTCCTTTGGTTCTTGGGCAAAGAATTACCCTTGATAAAGTTAATTCTTTTGGCAAGTCACGGTAAGGGTCACATTCCCCTTGATAACTTTGGTGCTCTCTAGTAGGTCACAATTTGTGTCGGGTTCCTTTATCTTACCATATCCTGATTCTCAAGACGTTTCAATTATCGTTTCTACATTCCGATTCATTCATGTAGGGTGAATCATATCATTTGGCATCAAAGCTTTGGCTCTTGGAATCAAGTGTCATTTATCCCTTATTTTATTTTATTCATGTCTTTCTTGTTTTTCATTATCATTCTTGTTCTCGTTTATCTTTTGGTTTATCCTCTTTTATTACCTACCACGTAAATTCTCTAAAAAAACAAAATAACTATATCTTTGTCTCTTGCAATATTAAAGTTCATGTCTACAAAATATTGCATAGATAAGTGAAAAAAGTTGTGATAGAAATTCAAAAAAAAAAGAATTCAAGAAAATTTGATATTAAAAAAACATTTCAATCTTGTTTAGTATAACATTTGAGTTCTTATTTCTTTGGCTAGTATACCTTATGCTATTCATCTTATGTGTTCGTGACTATTTCATAATCTGTTGGAAAATCAACTTGTGGAGTTCTTGGTTCAAGGGCTTATAAGGAGAATCGAGAGGTAAAAAACAAGAGTTGGTGAAAGCATTATAGAATAAGTCAATTCGAGTGTAAGCACAAGTGAAGAGTGTCAATTTGTAGCATTGCCAACATGAGTGGTGAACTCCTTCAAAATGAAACGAATCTAAAAATATTTAAAAAATTAGTTCAATATCAATTCCAACAATTGAACAAAAGGTTGGAGGACATGGAGGATTGGTTAAGGAGGAGGTCTCGGGTTTCTCGTCGAAGTAGTCCCCAAAAATTACTTCACCTTGATGAAGAAGTAGATTAGAGGGAGAACTTAGAATCAGACAATGGAAGTTTCAGAGAAAGAAGACGATATCGATAAGAAAGGGATAATAATTTGGGAAGTATTAAATTATCCTTTCCACCATTCCAAGGAAATAATGAATCTAAAACTTATCTTAAGTGGGAAAGAAAAGTGGAGCATGTGTTTGATGATGTATTTCCTAAAGAACCACCAAAATTTTTTTCTCCTATAAGAGGCATTGAACATCAAATTATTTTATCCTTGGCGCTATGATTCCAAATCGACTAGCCTATAGACTAGTCCTGAAGAGGCCTAGGAGATTTAAAGGCAAGTAAAGGAGTTGATGCAGAAAGGCTATGTGAGGAAAGTCTTAGCCCATGTGTGGTTCCTATTATCTTGGTGCCAAAGAAGGATGGGATCTGATGCATCTGTGTGAATTGTAGAGTCATCAACAAGATTACGGTAAAATATTGATATCCTATTCCGAGGTTAGATGATTTACTAGATGAGCTATATGACTCTTGTTTATTCTCTAAAATTGATTTAAAAAATGTATATCACCAAATTTGTATGAAGGAGGATGATGAGTGGAAGACTGCTTTTGAAACAAAATATGGATTATATGAGTGGGTTGTCATATCATTTGGTATTTCTAATGCACCGAGTACCTTCATGAGATTGATGCATCATATTTTGCAAACTTTTATTGGAAAATATTTTGTTATCTATTTTGATAATATTTTAATATATCGTAAGACAATGCATGGACACTTAGATCACTTATGTATTGTGTGTACTACTTTATAAAGCCATCAATTGCATGTTAATCTTGAAAATCTGCACTTTTTGTACAGAATCAGTTGTCTTCTTAGGATTTATTGTAAGTTCTCAAGAAGTTAGTGTTGATGAAGAAAAAGTTAAGGCAATTAGATAACACGCCTACAAATGCTAATGAGATAAGAAGCTTCCATGGTTTAGCAAGTTTTTATAGGAGGTTTGTATAAAATTTTAGTTCTATAACTAGCCCTTTAAATGAACTTGTTAACAAAATGTTAATTTTAAATGGGATAAGAAATATGAACAAGCTCTTAATTTTCTAAAGGATAAGTTAACCAATGCCCCCGTGTTAAATTTACTTAATTTTGATAAATTTTTTGAGATTGAATGTGATGCCTCTGGAGTGGGTATAGGAGTTGTTTTAATGCAAGATTCCAAACCTGTGACATATTTTAGTGAGAAATTTAGTGGAGTGAGGATCAACTATCCAACCTATGTTAAGGAGCTCTATGCCTTGGTGAGAGCCTTACAAACTTGGGAACATTATCTTTGGTCAAGAGAATTTGTCATCCATTCTCATCATCTCAACTTGAAGTTTTTCAAGTCCTAAGGTAAGCTCCACAAAAGACATGTCAAGTGGCTAGAATTTATTGAGATGTTTCCTTATGTAATCAAGTATAAAAAGGGAAAAGAAAACATTATAAATGATGCTCTGTCATGAAGGTATGTATTACTTACAACTCTACAAACCAAATTACTTGAACTTGAATTACTAAAAACCATGTATGCTGATGATATTAAATTTGGACAATTGTGGGAAGCGTGTTATAACCATGGTTTTGAAGATTATTTTAAGCAAGATGGATATTTATTTAAGAAAAATAAATTGTGTATAGCTAAGTGTAGCATAAGGGATAAGCTTATTAGAGAGGCGAATGAGGGAGGATTAATGGGACACTTTGACATTCAAAAATCTTATGTTTTACATGAACATTTTTTTGGCCAAAAATGAAACATGATGTTAAACTTATTTGTGAAAAATGTATTACTTGTTTACGAGCAAAATCTAAGGTAATGCCTCATGGCTTGTATACACCCTTTCTTATTCCTGAATATCCCTTTATTGATATTTTTATAGATTTTGTATTGTGGCTGCCTAGGACCTTAAAAGGAAAAAATGGTATTTTTGTGTTTGTAGATAGGTTTAGCAAAATGGCACATTTTATTTCCTGTTCTAAAACTAATGATGCCACTCATATTGCTGATTTATTTTTCAAAGAGATTGTATGTTTGCATCACTTACCTAAAACTATTGTAAGTGATCGGGATGTTAAATTTCTTAGTCCCTTTTGGAGAACCTTATAGGGTAAGTTTGCCACTAAATTTTTATTCTCTACTATGACCCATCCATAAACAAATGGACAAAATAAAGTTGTGAATATAACTTTAAGCACCTTATTACATACTATAATTCAAAAATAATTTAAAAGATTGGGATAATTGTTTGTCTCATGTCGAATTTGCATATAATAGGGTTGTTCATACATCTACTTCCTTTTCACCTTTTGAGGTTGTATATGGATTTAATCATTTATCATCTTTAGATGTTTTACCATTTCCTACTAATGAATCTCTTAATTTGGATGGTATGGGTTCACTTGGGAAAGGAGCGGTTTCCAAGTCAAAAAGGTTCCAAACTACACCCCAAAGGAGATGGTCCATTTCAAGTGATTGGAAATATCAACGATAATGCCTATAAAATCAACCTTCTAAGTAGCTACATTAATGTGAATGCCACTTTCAATGTTTTCTATTTATCCTTATTTGATGCAGGTGATCTTCAAGATTCAAAGATGAATTCTCTCGAAAAAGAGGGAATGATGTGAACTTGAGCACCATGTAATCAAAAGATATCATCTAAAAGATTCTCTACATGGAATTAAAGGTCCTATGATAAGAAATAGGACCAAACGTATGGACCAAACTTATGAAACAAGAACTTTAAGATCTGATAAAAGAGGTTCAAGAAAAAGACTACGTGAATCCAAACCCAAATCCAACATGGGTTAATTTATGTAGTCATATTATTGAAGACCTTAAGTGATAAGTTGATGATTTGTAATTGATTTGCTATAGATTGCATTAGGATTTGATATTTATTTACAATTTATTTGTTTTAAATTATTTGCAAATCAAATTAAGATTCTAGATTGATTTGAAATTTAATTAGGATTTCATATTTTTTCCTGTTTATTATATTTTCTCTATATTTAGGTCGATTAGGTTATCTATATAATAGGAGTTAGGAATTCAGTGAAAAGATGGATTTTGATGAATAATAATATTTCTCTTTGAGAGTTTTTATCTTTGGGTGAGTTGACTCCTTTGGTTCTTGGGCAAAGAACTATCCTTGATGATGTTGGTTCTTTTGGTAGGTCGCGGTAAGGGTCACGTTCCTCTTGATAACTTCGGTGCTCTCTAGCAGATTGAATTTTGTGTCGAGTTCCTTTATCTTATCATATCATAATTCTCAAGATGTTCCAATTTTCGCTTCCGCATTCCGATTCATTTATGTAGGGTGAATCATATCAGGAAATCCCCAAATTAATTCTAAAGAATCCAAATCACCAAATCTTATAGGACAATCCTATAACCCTTTTTAATTTTCGCATAAAAATTAAAGAATTAAATAGATCCTAAATTTACAATCGTAGCACACAAGATGAAATTAATCTAAGCATTCAGTTTCACAATTACAAACAACAAATGAAATCATTTAAAAGGGATGAAGAAGAAATTGCAATAGAATTTCACTTTAAAAATAAAACCTCAAATCCCTTACTTATAATTTAAAACTAGCAAGCCAACCAAATCCATGAAATTTTAATAAAATCAAGAAAGAATAAGAAATAAATTCAAAATGAAACTTTATTTAGAATTTGAGATATGTCTCGGCATTTCTACAATCTATTAGGGTCTCCCTTTTTATAGACCAAGTCTATCTATTTAAATTAAAAATTTATATCAAGATAAAAACTGAATCAATTATCTTAAAGAATCATAAATAGCCTTCAAGAATAAGTTCCCTTGTCCTTTTAGGTTTACAATTGAATTCCTTATTTACTCTTCCATTTGAATTCAAATTGTGCGAAAAACATGGGTTCTTTTTGTTACGCCTATGTTCGTGAATTTTTATATGCATATTTGTAGCCGAGTTAGGGTTTTTACTCTGAGTAAATGTTGTAGAAAAATTCATCATAAGCTTTAGAAATTAACCTCATCTATGTAGCCTTAGATATACCCATTTTATTAGAGCATGTTTAGGCTGTTTGGACAGAAACTCTAAGTCATGGTTTGACCCAATGAACATCCTGATCCATTTTGGCTAGGATACATAAACATACATTTAATTTTAGGATTTTGTCTCATATTTTCAGTGTGTCTAAACTTACTCCAATATCAATTTTATAGCCCAAGATATGGCCTGCACAATGAACAAAGGTCAGAAGGCGAGCAAATTCAAAAAATTAACCAATTTTATCACTCAAACCCAATGAAATCCAATAGCCTAAAATTCACTCCAAATAATAGAATTATACATGTTTAAAATATAATTAGGCCCAACACAATAAAAATAAGTGTACAAAAATTCATTTATCAACTTTAAATTGAACAAGGAAGATTGTTTGGAAAAGAGGCTACAACCAAGATGGTCATTTGTTTTCTTCTTCAATCTTTCCAACTTCATCTTCTTCATTCATAGCTCTCACTCCAATTTCACCTTATCAACCCCTATTTCCATATAACAAAGAGTAGCTAGGAAACAACTGAGGAATTAATAGAATAAAAAGATAAACTAGAAATAAAAAGGAAAATGGAAAAAGTTAGTTATGATTACAAGCACACATCAATCTTTAAAGAAGGAATTCTTTTTATATTAGAAACACAGTGAAGAAAATATTTCTCTAAAAATTGAAATCAATACACGATGGAATAGAGAGAAAAAGCTGGATACAAAGCATATAAAGTGAAAATACCAGGAAACAAGTAAGGCTTTGAGGCAAGCAAAGGTCATTGAAGAACCAACATCAATGTCCATGGAAGCATTACATTGAAATGAATTGAATTAGCAAAATAAGGATGGAAATAGAAGAGATACAAAATTGAAATTAAAATGGAAAAGAGAATAGAGTAGTGGAAGTAGAGATCAAACAAGAAATTGACCTTATCGGTATTGGGGTTGCTAGTGAGGAGAACTTGGAGGGAGTTACGAAGCATGATCCTTTTGTGATCCCTCTTATCAATATGAGCTTTCATATTCTCCACATTTTCTTAACAAGGAGTTCTCTTCGATTCTCCTCTAGAAATTACCATCAAAGCATAAAGATTCAAGGAGTTTTACTATACCTTATATTATTGGTGATTCCTATTTTGATAAAGCTTTGTGTGACTTAAACATTATTATTAGTCTAATTCTTTTATCTATTTTTATAAGGTTATGTATGAATGAATCCAAACCTATCACTATATCTTTGTAATTTGCAGATGGGACCGTTGCATACCCAAGAAGACAATGGAGAATATTTAGGTGAAAGTGGATAAGTTCATTTCCCCTAGGGACTTGATTGTGATTTATATGGAGGAAGATATAATGATTTCATTGATCTTGGGAAGACCCTTCTTATCCATCGGAAGGACCATAATTGATGTGCAATAGAGGAAAATACCGTAAGACTTGATGATGAGGAAGTTATGCTTAGAGTTTTTGATGCCTTAAACATCCAAAAAAATTGATTCTTGTAATATTATAAATTCTTTAGAAGTCTCACCTTCATTGATTTTTCCCTTTGTACAGGATGTTTATATTGAAGATTCTTCAAAGAAGCTCTAGTCTAAGGGTTCATGTCATAAGTGACTTCGAGGAAGTTACAGAAGAATTAATGGCCTTAGAGGTTGGTATACCCAATGAGGTTAGAAAGACACGTAATGAATTTGATGCTATAGAGTGCTGTGGAATATCTAAGCCTAAGTTGTTAGTTGAAGAACCTTGTGTGCTTGAACTCACCCTCCCTTCTTCTCTTCCTATTATTATCTTTGTTAATCTTATAAAAACTATGAAAGATAAAATGATGAAAGCCTTAAGAGAAAATAAAGAATCATTTGGATGGTACATTCATGACATAAAAAGCATAAGCGTTATAATTTTCACCCATAATATAAATATGAAGGAGGAATATAAGCCAAGGATGCAATCACAAAGATGGCTGAACCCAAGCATTAAGGAAGAAGTTAAGAAGGAGGTTATTAAGCTCCTTGATGCAAGTATAGTTTATCACTTTTATGACAGTACTTGGGTGAGTCCTATGCACGTTGTCCCTAAGTAGGGAGGCATTCCAGTTGCGGAAAATGATTAGAAAGAGATAATCACAGTAAGAAATGTAACTGATTGGCGGGTATGTATTGATTATAGAAAGCTAAATGAGGCTACCCATAAAATCACTTTTCTCTTCCTTTTATTAATCAAATGTAGAGAAATTTTCATGATTATGAATTCTATTATTGTTTGGATGGTTATTTCGGTTACATGCAAATACATGTAACTCTTGAGGATCAAGAGAAAACTATTTTTATATGTCCCTTTGGTATGTTAGCATATAAGAGAATACCCTTTAGTTTGTGTAATGTACCTGCTACTTTTCGAAGTTGCATGATGTCTATCTTTTCTAACTTACTAGAGGATTACCTGAAAGTTTTTCTCGATGAATTTTTTGTTTATGATCCTTTTTTGATAAATGTTTATAGAATTTAGGGCAGGTATTAATTAGATATAAAAAAAATCAACTTGGTTCCTAATTGAAAAAGATGTCAATTCATGGTAAATAAATGTATTATCTTGGGGCAAAAGATATCTAAATAGGGCATTGAGGTTAATCTAACTAAGGTTGAGGTAATCATTAAACGTCCCCATCCAAATAAGGTGTTAGGAGTTTTCTTGGACATGGTAACTTTTATACGATGTGTATAAAAGATTTTTCAATAATTGCAATACCTCTTTCCTCCTTTATTAATGAAGGAGGCCTCCTATCATGATTTCCTTTTATTTCACTTTGCCCTTTGAACTAATGTGTGATGCTAGTGGTACAGTTGTAGGAGCATTTTTGGAGCAAAAATAGAAGAATATGTTATGGATCATCTATTATGCATACCACCTACCTAGCCCTTGGTATGAAAATTTGGTTAACTATTTGACTAGTAATATCTTTCCCCATAATTTTTCTCATATTCACAGCATAAGAAATTTATTTCTAGCACTAAACACTATTTGTAGGAGGAACCTTATTTATTTAAAATTTATAGGGATAAATTGATTAGAAGATGCATGTCTAAGGGTTGTGCATTTATTATGCGTATAAAGTTTTACCAACGGGCAAGTGCACCCATTTGTATAGAAAGGGGTATTTAAAATCCTTAATATCGTGCCATAAAGACTATTTCAAAAATCTTTAAAAAAATGATTGAATCCTAACTTTTGAGCCAACCAGTAAATAGGTTTTTTAGGAAATATTTACAATAAATATATGTAAACACACAATTATGTCTGAGGCCTCCTTTTTTAAATTAATGTGCAAATAATTTAAATAATAGGAAACAAAATAGATGTTGAAAAGGAAATAACAATATTTGAAACAAATCATAAACAATCATCAGAAAAGCAGATAAAATGCAAAAAGCGGAAAAATTAGAAAAAGAAAAAGCCTAAAAATAAAAGAAAACGAAAAATAAATATTTACAAGAATTAACAAAATAAAATATGAAAATAAAAAATATAATAATAATAATAATAAAATAATAGCAATAATAAAGAAAAATGGTAAATTGCTAAAATCTGAAAAAAATAAAAAATAAAAAGTAAAGAGAAATAAAAATAAAATAATAATAATAAAAAAAGGGAAATTAAAGAACAAATAAAAAATGCTAAATAAATAGAAAAAATAAAAAGAAAAAAATAAAAAAGGTGAAAAAAGGTGAAAAAAGAAAATTGAAAAAAAATGAAAAATTAAATAACAAAGGGTACATAAAAGCTGAAAAATCAAAAATAGGAAACAAAAATTTTGAAATCAAGGGGTTAGCTTTTGGCTCCTGGAAAGGGGATGGCTTTTGGTCCTTTGAAAGAACTTGGCCCTTGCCAAGAGAGAGGGGGCGGGCTTTTGGCTCTTTGAAAGAGCTTGACCCTTGCCAAGAAGGGGAGGTGTCTATATATACCTACAAACAGAAAAAGAAGGGGTCTTTTTTCCTTCTTGACATTTTTTGGGAAGAAATCGGGGACCAACGCAGAGAGGAGGAGCACTTGGAGTCTTAGGGGGAAGAGGATTTTTCAGAATTTTTGAAAGGAGAACCTAGGAGACTCTCTACCTCTTCCTTCAAACTAGTTCTTCATCACTTTCCAATCGAGGTTGGATCCCACTTTTATTCTGCTTAAGTTTCTTGCTTCTTCTCGGATTTCCGAGCTCATTTTCGTCTCTGGTTTTCGTTTTAATTTTTGATTGGTCAAATGATCTCTGATTTTGATGATTTTTGTTGAGTTCTCTTATTATTTCTCTCTAGTTTCTGTAATGATATTATTTGTCTAATTTGGATCTGAAGTGAAATTTATATCACCAGATTACCAAAGCATGTTCGTCTTGGTGTGCAAATGAACCTAGCTTGTTTGATTTTTGCATAACTTGCTCATTTCTGATTGGATTTATGTCAAACTTGTTTTGTTTGATTCCTATAATCCATATATTTCAATTTATTGGTTTTATTTTTCAGATCTACTAAAAAATAGTTTCTAAAAATTCTGAGATTTGAATTCAAATTTTGGCACCAAAATCTTGTGTGTTCTTGAGGTTGATCTTCATCTCTGTTTTTTGTTTTGTTTTTAATCGGTCAAATGATCTCCGATTTCCCTGATTTTTGTTTATTTTTCTTCTTATTTCTCTCTAGTTTCTGGAATGATATTATTTTTACAATTTGGATCAGAAATGAAATTTTAATCTCCTGATTACCAGAGCATGTTCATCTTGGTGCACAAATTAACCTAGCATGTTTGATTTGTGCATAACTTTCTCATTTATGGTTGGATTTATGTCAAACTTGTTTTGTTTGATTCCTATGATCCATATATTTCAATTAATTGGTTTTAATTTTTCATATCTACCAAACAATAGTTTTTAAAAATTCTGACATTTGAATTCAAATTTTGGCGCCAAAAACTCTTGTGTTCTTGAAGTTGATCTTCGTCTCTGTTTTTCATTTTTGTTTTTAATTGGTCAAATGATCTCTGATTTTGGTGATTTTTATTGTGTTATCTTTGTCTTTCTATCTTGTTTCTGTAATGATATTATTTTTATAATTTGGATCTGAAATGAAATTTCTATCGCTTGATTACTGAAGCATGTGCGCAATTCTTTTTCCTTAACTTCAAATCAAGTCAAGTTTATGTTAAATCAAGTCCAATTCAAGCCCAATATTCAAAATAAATTATCCTTTTTGACTCCTTTCTTCAAATAAAATTAAATCAAACTTTGAGTTTAATCCTCCCCCTCTCAAATTTCCAGATCAACTTCAAATGATTTTCCTCAAAATTATCAAGTCCGAGTCAAGCTCATCCTTGATCAAGTCAAGTTTCAAAAACTCAAAATTAAATTCACTTCAAAACAAATTCCTTCTTCACATCAAGTCATTCCTTTTCTTATCTTTGTTATATTCAAATATAAAGTTCTTTTTCAAATGTTTTGGGAACTTCGGTCTCACGCAATAGGCTCTAAACGGAAAACTGGCGGTTTACCTGTTGTTCGACGTTTGGTAGCTTGTATGGGCCCCCGTGCTGCCTTAGGCACCTTGGACCTTGTGCATGAGTGGACTAAAGGCCCTTTTCAAAAATAAAGTTCTTTTTCAAATGTTTTGGGATCTTCGGTCTCACGCAACAGACTCTAAACAGGGAACCAGAGGTCCACCTGTTGTTCGACGTTTAGTAGTTCGTATGGGCCCCCGTGCTGCCTTAGCTGCCTCAGACCTTGTGCATGAGTGGACTAAAGGTCCTTTTAAAAAATAAAGTTCTTTTTCAAGGGTTTTGGGATCTTCGGTCTCACGTAACGAACTCTAAACGGGGGACTGGCGGTCCACTTGCTGTTCGACGTTTAGTAGTTTGTGTGGGCCCCCGTGCTGCCTTAGCCGCCTCAGACCTTGTGCATGAGTGGACTAAAGGTTCTTTTCAAAAACAAAGTTCTTTTTCAAGGGTTTTGGGATCTTTGGTCTCACGCAACGGACTCTAAACGGGGAACTGGTGGTTCACTTGCTATTCGACGTTTAGTAGTTCGTATGGGCCCCTATGCTTCCTTAGCCGCCTCGGACCTTGTGCATGAGTGGACTAAAGGCCCTTTTCAAAAATAAATTTCTTTTCAAGGGTTTTAGAATCTTTGGTTTCACGCAACAGGCTCTAAACGGGGAACTAGTGGTCCACCTGTTGTTCGACGTTTAGTAGCTCGTATGGCCCCCGTGCTGCCTTAGCCGCCTCGAACCTTGTACATGAGTGGACTAAAGGCCCTTTTCAAAAATAAAATTCTTTTTCAAATGTTTTGTGATCTTCGGTCTCACACAACGGGCTCTAAACGGGGAGCTGGCGGTCCACCTGTTGTTCGACGTTTAGTAGCTCGTATGGGCGCCCATGCTGCCTTAGCTGCCTCGGACCTTGTGCATGAATGGGCTGAAGGTTCCTCCAAAAAATGAAAATCTTTTCAAAGTATCATATTCCTTTTAAACTCCTCTGAAGGTCAAGCCTTCACAAACCAGAACTACGTAAGCCTTGAGTTTCCCATTGCACCGGGGAATACGTAGGAGCAGGATCAAGTCTTGTCAGGCTAACCTCCATCAATCTATTTATTTTCACATTAATTAAGGGATCAAACAATTTTCAAAAATTACACACTCAGTTTAAGGGTACCGTTCTTCGGAACAGGCAAATGGGGTGCCTAACACCTTCCCCAATCATAACCGACTCCCGAACCTAAATCTCTTCCTCGAGTCAGGGTTTTTTCTAAATCTTTTTCCCTTAAATAAAAATTTGGTGGCGACTCCACATTATCAATAAAATTCATTTTCAAAATTTTAGCAAGTTCGTCGTCTCGTCGGAATTATGGTTGCGACAATATAAAAAAATAAGAATAAGAAATTTAAAGGCAAAAGAACACAGACACAAATTCAATTTTGGAAAGGTATGGAACTTTGGTTTCCCTTTTAACTTTATTCAATTTCACCATAATCCCTTTTAAAGTCAATTGTTATCCAATCGTTCTCATTCTGTTACTGTCTAACGATCATGCAATAGTAATATTGTTTTCCTTAAGTTACTGCCCCCAATAATCATGCAAGGTATATAATTAAGAGAAGTATAAAGAACATTCAAACTTGTTAAGTTAATAACCGGTTAAAAAACAAGGATTCTGATTGATCCTCCAAAACTCTTAGATTCAATTTACCTTATAATTCCATTAATTAAGTAATTATACAATCACCTATCTCTTGATTAACTTAGAAATTAACAAGAGTAGTTAGTTATCACCAATTAATTAAGAATAACAAGGAAAACACAATTGAATAGAAACTTAATTATTCATAAAAGGGAAAAGGGGTTTAATTGTTTACATCATAATTTTTTCCAAAGTCCTATGATTTGGGGATAAGTTACACATAGAGAGATAAGATAAAAAAGAGCATACTAATCTAAAAAAATAATCCATAATCCTAACTCTAGAAAAAGAATGACAAAATCATAATACCGGCAAAGCTGGCAATAAGATGTTACAACTCGTACTATGAAAAAGTCTTTACCTTCAAAATTCTACGGGAGGATACCAGAATAAAGATAAGAATGAAATAGGTAGTAGAATGGTGTGCCTCTGGAGTATCGATAGGCTTGTGACCTGGAGATTGGTGTGGTGTGTTGAATGGTGTGGCAGAGCCTTGCTTTTATAGACGTATATTAGGGTTTCATTGTCGTGGACCGAGCTTGACCTAGTCGCTTCCTTAGCCATTGCAATCATTCTAAGTCATCATGCAGTACCGTAGGGTTGACTAGGATGTCTCATGCGTTATTAAGGTTGACATGACATTATCGCTCTAGATTTATTATCTTTTTATGCACTTTTTTTTTTCAAAACTTGCCTATTTTCGAATTCTCTGCTTAAGTTATCATTCCTACAAAATAAGAGAAATTAGGTGAAATTAAAATTAAATAATCTAAATTATATCTTATTAAAACTAATTTCTTGCAGATAAATTAACAAAATGGTGGTTTATTAAAGCAAACTCGTATTATCTTGAACTATTTCCATTCAAGAGAGGATGAAAGTCATTTTGGTTCGAATAGAACCATCCAAAAAGTTTTATAGTGTGGTTTCTTTTGTCCTACTTTCTTTAAGGATGCTTTTAATTTTGTAAAATCTTGTGATTGTTGTCAAAGGAGTGGTTATATGATGCCACTATCCATGACTGGTGAAAATCTATATCAATGAAGGTATGCTTCATGGAGTTTGGAGGTGAAGAAATGAAGAAGAAGATTTGAAGGATAAGATTAGAGCACTACTCTCGTAGGAGATAAGCTCCTTCTCTTCCACCTTGGAGGCCTAGGATAAGGAGGACCCTACTTGCAAATCCAACCAATAAAGGGAGAGAAAAGAAGACAGAAAACCTACTCTCAAATATAAAATTTACTTAATGACTAAAAATGTCCTAATACACTACATGACGACTATATATAGGTAAGGAAAAAGGCGGTAACTAAGGGATGATTTGGGGTTGAAATGGATCTACCCAAAGAGGAAAATTGGGCTTGGATGGAAGCTTAATTAGGATTTCTTTATCATTCTCCAATGCAGCCTCAAGTTGGGCTAAAGCGAGCCCAAAACCCATACTAGAAATATAGGAAAATTAGGACCCAAGCCTATATATATTTAGACCCTACTAGAACCTAAAGTATAAGAAAAGTTTACATCCTAGTATAAAGTATGGAGAGCCATAGGAAAAGTGTGTTGGTCTTGAGGGAGCTCCTATTGAATACCCAAGAAGACTTCCACCTCCTTCTGTAACTTCTTAGCTCTAGCTTTGGTGATGGGTCCAATGGACCCAACAATCCTTGTAGTTGAAACCTCCACATCATCTCCTTCCCTTTTGAAAGCATTCTTCCTCGAATATGTATGCTCATCATGATCTATAAGACAAGGACGTAATAAGTAGAGGAGATGTTATTAAGGAATGGAAACAAAGATAATGCTCAGATAAAATGTGAACCTCTTAAATTTTCCAAAAAATTGTAACATGTAATCGAAAAGATTTAGAAATAAGAGGTGGTAAGTAGCCAAAAACCCATAATCACCAAAAGTGTGAAATAGAAGACTAAGGACTTTATTGAGTTTGATGAGTGCATGATCCAGGTTTTGTGGGTACAAGAAAGCATGGTCATGCCTTAGGGTACTATTTAGAGGAATCATGTATAGAACTACCCTAGAAAATGATTGGGCCTTACACAGAGGTATCAAGCAAGTTATCTTCTTACCTGATTCCCATAACTCTAGTTGACCAAACACAACCGAATTATAGGCTTTGAGGTTTTCAATCAAAGTGAACGTCCTAAATGTAAAATGATAAAACAAGAACTTATGCATGATATGGAATCCAATCTCACTATGAGGCACACAAAAGGTAAGGGCCTAATCAAATGGATTGTTCTAGTCAAACAATCCTCACCAAACAAGGTAAAAATGATGCTCCAAGTACCTATGGTAGGTTGAGAAGTTTAGGCCTCTATGATGGCCATCTCCTAACTCCCTCTCATGGAGGATGTTTCTTTAACTATTGGAGTAAAAGAAACAATAAGTCTTAACTTAACAGGGAAGTGAAAGGTAATGGAGAATATAGGAAGAAGTTTTCTAACTAGGATAATTTTTCTCACTTCAACATTTTTTACAAATCTAACCCCACCTTCTTTCAAAAGAGAGTTGGAAACTCCCCTTATCTTTTCCCTTACATTTCTCTTTTTCTTTTGATCATTTTCAGTCTCCTTTATTTCTTCCAAAGTTTTGAATTTTCAAATTGAAAGTCCTTGTTGTCCCTAAATTTTCTAGGTTTGAAGTTTGATTCTTTCTTTCTATCAATCCATTCTTCTTGGGATGTGGATTTATATGAGGCGAATTAGCCCTTACTTTTTTTATTCATGTGTTGTTCCACTTTGAAGGCTTAGTGATATAAGTCATTAAGACTTAAATAGTGATGAAGCTTAACAATATCCTTAATTTCAAGTTTAAGGCCATCTAGGAACCTAGTCATGGTGGCTTCCTCACTTTTATTTAGATTATCCCTAATGACTATTATCTTCATTTCTTTATAATACTCATCCACACTTCTACGTCCCCGAGTTAGCTTCTGAAGCCGATTATGTACTTTCCTAAGGTAATAGGGAGGCACATATCTTCCTCTTATAATGTGCTTCATCTCACCCCAATCCCTAAGAGGTTAATACCTCTCTTTGTTTAGTTTATCCCACCAAATGAAGAAATAATCACTAAACTCAAGGGATGCTAACTTAACTTTATGTTCTTCTCTAATAAAGTAACTAGAGAAGAGTTTCTTTACCTTAAGTTCCTAATCAAGGTAAGCCTTAGGGTCATTCCCCCTTGGAATTCAAACACTTTTACCTTGACCCCATCCAAAGGTTATGGTGGTGGTTTCTATCCCTAGGATTTCTATCTCTAGAACTATGGTTTCTATTCTTATAGGTCCTATGCTTTGAGCTACTCGTATGGGTTCTATCCTTTACACTATCCCTATAAGAACTTCTATCTCCATGCCTTTAGATCCAATGCTTAGCAGGTTCCCTAGTTCTTGAAGGTTCCCTATTCTTGTTACCCCTATCCATGTCTACTTTATGTGAGGTTTCATTTGGTGTTCATGCCCTTGTTAGTAAGGGAGGCTTATCCCTTGAAGGTGAACTTTCTCTTTATGGAGATTGTATTCCTACGACCTCCATTGCTTCCAAAGAAGTTGACATCATCATTAGAGGTCTTCTCTTCACTATGATATTCCGCATTTCTAGATCCACTAGTTTTAATTTATCTTTGGCTTCTAGAATGTCCTTTAGAATTTCTTCTTTCTAGGTGATATAGTCTTTGCTATATGACATTAGTTTGGCTTTAAAACCTTCACTAACCTACAAACAAGTCAAACAAGTAGCACATAAATCTAAAGGTGAGCATAAAATAATTCAAAAATTTTAGGAATTGATACCTAACTAACCTTGCAAAAAGGAAATAAGTTAGTGCTAACAATTATGGCTAAAAGTCAAATAGCAATTAGCATCCCTTATGCCTTCGTGCATGCATCAAAATCACCACACAAAGAAAAAATGTCTTATTTGGTGAGTATTCTACACCAAAGCAACCGAATGGCCCCCTAAACCCAAATAATCATAAAAGGTTCATAAATGTACACAAAATTTTTCTAATTCCCTACACTAAACCTGAATACAAAAATCCTCCTAATTGTCTTGCTTTGACCTTCAACTTCAACTCTTCAAGTTGCTAAGTGTCAAGTTCCTTCTTAGCTTTATTTCCCCTTCCTTTCCTCCACCACTGAATCCTACAAAAACATACAAAAGAGAGGAGCAACCTTACTGTCTTTGCTTGGTTAGTGAAATAGAAAAAATTCTTCAGAATTCGATCACAACTTCACAAGTGTCTCACTCTTCCCCTCATTTGTACACACCACTAACCTAGCCTTTTCTCACACCAACTCACTTAATTTTAATTTCTTGTTCCATCCTTGTAAGGGGGAGAAACAAACTCATCCTTGGTCCTTGATGTTCCCAAAGTGAAAGGAGGAGAAATTTATTAAGAAATGAGATGGTGTGTGACAAAACTTTAGGAAATTTAAGGACAAGCAAGAAAAACTCAACATAAAGGAAAGAACACTCAAACAAATTATTTTAAGAAAAAACATTAGAGGCCAAGGAATTTAGACAAACTAAAATTAAAGGCTAAAAAGAAGGTAAGTGCACAAAAATAAATTCCTAGAAACTTAAGAGAAACATGCACATGCTTATGCAAGATAGGTAATGCTATTCGGCCAAGTAAAAAGAATCATGCACAAACTAAGTATTAAGACATAAAATTATAAAACCTATGGCCTAACATGAGTCATGAACAAATAAGCATGAAACACTTAAGATGATAGGCCTTTATGCAATGTCTTCTTCTATATACTTTTGTTTATTCTTTTCTTTTGTTTTCTCTTCTTTTCTTTAGTTCTTTCTGTTGTATTTTCTTTTGTTAATAGTTCTCTATAGTCCTTACAAAGGATTTTTCAACATCCTAAGTCCATGTAGTTAAATCTAATGCATTTGCGCTCTTCCTTACATAGGTATGGTAATCTAAGTCCAAGTATGTTTGTCCAAAAAACTCTAAGCCCAGCTCAACTCATAGAGGTCCAAAGGCATATTAAGTATCTTTTAATGATGTTAAAAAAATTTAATTAAGCACATACTTAATCACCAAGCCTTAAGTACTTAGATTATGCATGAATCAAGCTTAATCTAGCATTATGCATGCACATGATCATGCAACTCTTGGAAATTTAAAAGAGACAAACTAAAAAAAAAATAAACTTAAATTAAAAATAATTAGGACGATCAAAACACAATGGAATTAGACATAAATAAGTGCTACAAGATTTGGATCAAAATTTGATTCACATGAAGGGATATTTTGGCGCCAAGAAAATGCCTTCAAACTTAAAATTTTTTGGAAGGATCTGCACAAAATATACTAATTAAATGAAGGCTGGTGGTCAGATATTGAACATCAAATCAAGTTTGAGGTAAATTGGATGAGAATTGTTCAAGTTATGATAAAATTATGCACTCTGGGCAAAATTTGGCACGAGGATGAACATGCTCCAGTAATCAAACAATTGAAAACTCATTTCTCAACCAAATTAAACAAATGATAAAATTCCAAAAACTAAGAAATCACATAAATCCAAGCAAGGGAAGAGATGCTAAATTAGAGGGGATTTGAGGCTGAAATATATCCTCCCAAACAAAAGCAAATTGGGTTTTGATGGAAGCCGAATTAGGATGCCTTTATCATTCCTCAATGTAGTCTCAAGTTGGGCTAGAGTAGACCCAAAACCTGTACCAGAAATCCAAGGAAATTGGGGTCTAGGCCTATACATATTTGGATCCTACCAGAACCTACAAGAAAAATCTAAGTCCTAGTTTAAAGTATGGAGAACCATGAGAGAAATGTGTTGGGCCTAAGCGAGCTCCTCTTGAAGGCCCAAGAAGGCTTCCACCTCCTTCTGCAACTTCTTAGCTCTAGCCTTGGTGATGGATCCAATGGACCTAATGATCCTCTATAGCTGAGACCTCCATATCACAATATATCAAGAAAGTATGATCTTCCTAATAAACTACCATTCTATCATTTTATCTGCAAAATCTTAGGCATAATTATCATATGATTTAGCATAATTCATTTATAATTTAGCCTAATATCCCTTCTTTTGGAAGGAATGATCAAGAAGGTAGAGAATCCAAAAGTAGGTATATTTCAATCCCAAAAAAAAGTTCAAAAAGAGTATAAGAAGATAAGGAAGTGAAAAAGGACAAAAACGCCCCTTCAGTAGACCCAATGCAACCATGCAAACTTGCAGCACGCTGTGCCAGCATGAGGTTGCATGGTGCCAACTAAGCACAATCATGCTAAGATTAGGAGTGCTAAAAAATAATGCCATGTTAGTCCTAATGATACAGGAAGCATCTTAGTCAACGCTACAGTGTTGTAAAAAATCTAGAGTTCTTGTGATTGTTGAGAAGCTTTTAGGTAAAGCTCGATCTGTGACATCAGAAACCTTAATCATCAGCTATAAAAGAGAGGTTGTAATAGTTTGCTAAATCACCTATGTAGAATTCTATACAATTAAGCCTTAGGAGATCTAGGTTGACACTACTAAGATAAAAGTGCACAATTTATCTAGATTTACTCCTTTAACATATTCTTTGCTTCATATTAGCTCTTTTTGTTCAAATCATTATTGAAGACTTTTATTATTACTATAGCTTAGATATTTAACTTCAACTTTTGTGATCTCCAAATTTTCAAGGTAACCACTATAAAAGTAAGTTCCACATCATAGAGAGACCCAATAATCCTCATATGAATGCATTTGCTTTAATACATGCGCTATGACCTTTCTATCTCATAGTAATATCTAATTTATCCCATTACCAGAAACATCACCATAAATTCCAAATAATTTCCAATAATATCCAACCAACGAAAAATTCCTAATCTCAATAACATTCTTAGGTCTTTCCCACTCATTTCTTATCTTAATCGTTACCATGATCTACTGGAATTCCTTCTTCAAAAGTCATATATCCCAAAAATTGCACACTAGATATCTGAAAATCACACCTTAAATTTATCCTATATTTTCTTCTTTCTTCAACATATGAAATATCATTCTTGAAGAATCTTCATATTCCTCCATACTCTTTGAATAAATCAAAATATCATTTACTCAAAAATATAGGTATCTATCTTCCATAGTGACCTTACCCCATTACTCCTAAAACTCATGCAAGCTCATACTACCATTATTCATCTTACTAAATAAAGCTAGAGTGCTATAAGGTAATCCACTAGACTTCATAACGTCTTTTTTTTTTCTATAAGTTTCTCTCCTAGTTTATAGGTTCCACAAAGTTCTTGAACAACAGTTGTCACACTTTGCTTGTTTTAGGTTATGGCATCCAATACTCACAACGTCTACCAATCAATCTAATATGAGAGATAAAATCAATTAAAGTTTGGAATTAATCCACATAACCCATCCTCATATTTTTATCTTATTTCTAAGATAGTGACATAATGGCACACAAGAAAGCATGTTAGGCATGTTCCCTTAGGCCTATTAAAAGGAATGCTCTAATACCATTAATGTAACAGACCTCTAATTCACCTACATAGAATTCTACACAATCAAGTCGTAGGAAATCTAGGTTGATGTTACTAAGATCGAAGTGCACAATTTACCTAGATTTACTCCTTTAAATTCTCTTCTTTTGCTGGTACTCTTTCCTCGTAGTTTTTGCCTGCAATCATAGAAGAAGAGATCCTTTAATTAGCCTTTACATCGATGATTCCCTCAACATCAAAGAGAATGTGATCTACATTGCAAGTTCACTATGGGCCCATAGCCATATATAAGAAATAGAGAAGAGAGGGAATGAGACATTTTCATTCAAGTAAAATTGGCATAAGAGTAATGTATTATATTACAAGTTAATATGTTAAACATAAAAGTTCTTTGGCAATCACAGAACTATTATAAATTCCATCTTATCATACACCATGTGCATAAGGATATTCCATTCATTCACACACATAAACCTTGTATCCAAACACATAGGTCTTACTACCTCACGCCAACATGATTCAAGATCCAAACATGCCACATGTAAGTTCTTTGATATTTACAAAGATTTAGAATAAAAACAACCATCTTATGCAATGTATTCATATGTTTACTTCATCATCCTCTCCAAACCTTGTTATGATGACAAACTCAAAATTAGGTTGAGTTCTATTGTGTCCCATACCACAATAATCTTCACTAACCTAGAGTTGGTCAACCTTACAAGATGCACATACATGTGGGTCCAAAACATCATCACCACTTATCAAACTATGTGGGTACTGGGATCCAATTTCCACAATAACAGTGTGCCTTTGATAATGTCCACCATAATAACAGCATGCCATTAACAACACTCAAATCATCATTTCACAAAACCCAAAATTGCTTAACTAATAATGATAATCATCAGGGTCTTGTCAAAACGTCTGACCAAAGCAGTCTAATCTACAAGGAGAAACCCTAAACCATTGGAGAGGTTCAAACCTAACTCACGTACTTCCTAGGCTTATAAATTCTCATTTCTCATGAACTATGCTCCATTTCCATATGAGCCGACCTTTATATTTCTCAGCTCCCTTTCCTAAAAGGGCTCACAAATTATCCCCTACATTGATGATTTACAAAAATAATCTTTTTATGCATATGATGCATGACTACTACTCAGTTGTTTCATCCATCATTCTGAATCAAAAGCTTCATCTTCTTCTCAAAATATAGGACCTCGTTGTCCTCTTTCACTCATTCATCATTCTCATTGAAGGGCCTCGCCTTTTCCTCAAAAGTTAGGGCCTCATCATCCTCTTCCACTTATCATATGGGTACTTATCCTAATAAGATTCAAACTTAAGCCTACAATCTCTTTCCAATGAAAGATATTTTCTAACTTTCACTCAACAATTATTTTTTCACTAACAACACACATTATTAGTGTGTACGACCGTTAGTCAATTTAACATAAACATACAACATTCATTTACCAATTCAATTCATATAACTATAACACACACTGCTAGTGTTTTAGGACCTCTAGTCCATCCATGAATAACTTATACATAATTTCTATATGGCAAGGGAGCTTTCTAATCTCCATACATCAATCCATATTATCTACTTAAATTCATATCGCTATCATTTATACTTCACGTTTGTTCAAATATGCATATGTATATTCTTTGATCTTCAATTAAGCGATGTAATTTTTCTCAATATCTTCATATTTGTATCAAGGAGATGTTGTATAGTTATGTGGGTTCCATTGGATGCTTGTGTTCTTTATGCTTTGCACACTTAGGTTGATCTTTGGCAACCGATGTTGATCTCTGACATACTTGTGGTGATCTTTGATAAATTGATGTTGATTTCCAGCATACTTGTATTTTCCTTCGTTTTGCTCATCGTGATCTTCATTATTTAGTAAGAGCTCACTCAAAGGATGTATGGACACACTCATTCCTTTAACATGGCTTGCTCATTTCTATTAGAACCTTTCTCACTTACTAGTAGGGCCTTAGTTATTCTTTTAGAAAGGCCTTGGTCATCCATTGAGTAGGGCCAAACTTGCTCAATTTGTTCTTAGTACGATCATGCTAACTATGAGTATGGTCATGTTGAATTAGCAAGACCGTGCTAACTAGGAGCATGGCCATGTTCAATCTCTAAACCCAGAAATTCATGTCAATTTGGCTTTAAGATGGTCGTACTAAACATAAGCACAAACATGCTCTATAATTCAAAGTCAAAATAATTCAAAGTCAAAATAACAATCTTTGAGGTATCTAAAATTACCCTTATTTGTAACATCCTAATAATGAAGTTTGTTTTTATGCTTAAGTTATACACACAATTCCATTATTAGATTGTTACTTCATGATATGAAATCTTTAGAAAATAAATATAATGAAAGTATAATAATTTTTTTTAAAACCTCTTAATATAAAATGCAAGACAAGTTGTAGTAAAATGTCAATAAACAAGTGCCCTCGTTCTCATTTAATCCATTAATTCTCTAAGTTACTTTTACTGTTCTACTTTTCGCTAATATGCAGTAATTCAATACATCACTGTCGCAACCATAATTGCAACGCAATGACGAACTCGTTAAAATTTTAAAAAAGAATCCTTTAGTAATTCGTAGAGTCGCCACCAAATTTTTATTGAAGGGAAAAAAATTTGGAAAAACCCTAACTCGAGGAAGAGATTCAAAGTTCGGGAGTTGGTTACGAATAGGGAAGGTGTTGGGCACCCTACTCACCTGTTTCGAAGAATGGTACCCTTAAACTAAGTGTGTGATCTTGATATTTTTGAAAATTGTTTGATCCTTTTAGTTTAAAATAAAAATAAATAGTTTGGCGGAGGATAGCCTGACAGGACTTGATCCTGCTCCTACGTATTCCCCAGTGCAATGGGAAACTTAAGGCTTACGTAGTTCTGGTTTTTTGAAGATTTGATCTTCGAGTTTTAGAGGGTTTTAGAAGATAATTTTGAAAAGCGACGTCGACGTTTTTACGCATTTTTATCTCACGGACGCATAGGGTCCCAGACAACTAAGGTTATACAAGGACCCTTACGAGCTTCTGAACATCGAACAGTAGGAAGAGCTACCCATTGGCATTTGGAACTCGTCATGTGAAACCAAGAATTTTTGTAGATAGCCATTTCATTATTTGAAAAGCCTTTTCAAGGTCCACATGGGCACGAGATCCCAGACAACTACAACTGTACAGGGGTCCATACAAGTTCTTAAACACCGAACAGTAGAAAGAGCTACCAATTGGTATTCAAGACTCGTCGCGTGAAACCAAGAGTTTTGTAGGAAACAAATTTTATTATTTGGAAAGCCCTTTCAAGGCCCACACGTGCATAGGGTCCCTAACAACTAAGGTTGTATAGGGGTCCATACGAATTACTTAAACACCGACAGTAGAAGGAGCTACCAGTTGGTATTCAAGACTCGTCGCGTGAAAACAAGAATTTTGTAGGAAATGAATTTTATTATTTGGAAAACCCTTTCAAGGCCCACATGCACACAGGATCCCCGACAACTAAGGCTATACAAGGGTCCATACGAGTTTCCAAACACGGAACAGTAGAAGGAGCTACCAGTTGGTATTCAGGACTCCTCACGTGAGGCTTAGGGTTGTTAAAACAGTTTACTTGGCGGAGCAATAAAACAAACAGGGACTGGGCTTGACCTAGAATTAAAGAAATTGGATTTCAGAAAAGTTGGGCTTAACCCATTAAAAAACCGAAATAATCTTGATTCGAACTTTTAATGAAAAGAATTAAGCCGAACCCGAAGTGGAAGACTTGTCTCCAAAAAGGAGATTAGGTTTAAAAGAGGATTGAGTTTGATCATATTACAACTTGGTTCCAAAAAGGAGAATAATAGGAAGTGGCATTGGATTTATCAAGAAATTTTTTTTTACTTGTGTGGCGAATTTAATATTGATTTGCTTATGAAGCGCGTATAATATTTCGAAAATTTTGGTGAGAATTCGGAATTGTCCATTGGGCTGCTATGAGGAATATTAACAAGTCCTTGATTCGAGCTCATGGAGGTGGCAATGCACTTCGGCCCATTGTCATCCAGCCACCTAGTTTGGCCTCATGAAAATATCATGACTTTGCAAGTTATTCTAAACGAAGACAAGGCAAAATAAGGTAGAGGAAGTTCACTCGACCCAACCTCCTAGTCACTCTTCGACGCCCCTGTACCCCTTTGAGGAGAAATCGGCAAAGGCAGTATGTATGCATTGTCCCAAGCCTTTTGTGTGGCCCCCGTGTCTAGCTAATCATAATATTGTGGGGTCCGAGGAACAGTACCCTTAAACTGAGTGTGTGATTATTTGAAAATAGTTTGATCCCTTAATTAATGTGAAAATAAATAGGTTGATGGAGGTTAGCCTGACAGGACTTGATCCTGCTCCTACATATTCCTCGGTGCAATGGGAAACTCAAGGCTTATGTAGTTCTGGTTTGTGAAGGCTTGACCTTTGGAGATGCTTGAAAAGGAGTATTTGGAAACGAATGGTGCTCGAAGGCTTGACCTTCGGAGCTGCTTGAAAGGACTTTTGAAAAGGGCTAGAGTGTTTTGAATTTTTTTAAGGAGAATCCTTAGTCCACATATGCACAGGATCCAAGACAACTACGGCTGCAATGGGATCCATATGAATTCCTAAACCCCGAACAGCAGAAAAAACTACCAATTCGTGCTTAGGGTTCGTCGTGTGAGACTTAGAGATTCTAAAGTGGAGTTTTTGTTGAGATTATTTACAAGAGGATTCTCAGTCCACATATGCACAGGGTCCAAGACAACTACGGCTGCACTTGGGACCCATATGAATTCCTAAACATCGAACAACAGAAACAGCTACCAGTTCGTGCTTAGGGTTCATTGCGTGAGACCTAGAACCAACTAATGTAATTTTGAAAATGATAAAGATAAAGAGATGAACAAGCTTAAGTAGAAAAGAATTGAGGCTAGATCTAAACTAAAAAGAACTTGATTTTGAAATGAACTTGATTTAGAATGAATTTGACTTGACTTTGAGAAAAAGAAAATTGGAACTTGATTTAGGATTTTTGAAGCAAAGAAATAAACTTAATTCAAAATAACATTGGAATTGGGGCTTTATTAAAAAAAGGAGATTGGGCTTTGGCCCGAATTAATTAGAAAAATTGACTTTATTTTCAAAATGAAAAGTTGGGATGGACCCAAATAAAAAGATGTTGTTTCTATTCATTTGATGTTCTAACCATCCCATTTTATTTCGATTCAGCCCTTTAGCATGGCCTAATTGAAACATGCGGCCCAATCCCAATTTGAGGAGCAATTAGCCCAATAGGATTCATCCTGAATTGAGAGGGTTACAATTGAAAATCCGCACATGGCTTAATTTTAGAAAGTCAACAAATCAGTGTAGCTTTGGGAGGGCATTTAATTTGTGGCATGGCATGACATGGTCCTTACATGGGCTGATTTGCAGCCAGGAATCAGAAAAGCCCACTATGTCATAGATGGCCCAATCAGAGAATTTCTGGCTAGATTTGGAGCGCCCAGCGTTTAGGCCCAATTGCCTTGGCCTAATGCGATTCAATAGTCTTGGAGCATGGCCTAGTGGAATATGCACGTTCCCCTAATAGATTTGGCACCAGAGGGTAACCATTTGAATTCACTAATCATGAAATAAGAGGTTTAAAACAAAGGAATTACACACGTAGAGATCAAACCCAGTCATGGGGATACCTTAGATGGGAGACTTACCACTTCACCCAGTGTTCAATTTGGTACACGTTCGGTGACTTAAATTTTAGGTGTTTGTGTGGCAAATATCAAGCAAAAATTATTGAGTAGGCCCCGCGCTCATTTTTGCTCATTTTTATGCGATAAGGGTTTATGTGCATGACCGATTCTGCAACCTGGTCAAAAGGTTCTCCCTAATGCAGTCTTATGAATATGACTCGTTCTTGTTCATCTCTCTGCTCTCATATTCTATTTGTCACATCATCAGTTTTGACTACCAGTTTCCATGTTATCATGTTAACTTATTTTCAATTTAAGCATAACCTCACTATGGGTTTGGACCTGTCATACACAATGGATAACAAAATATTTTGCATCTCGAATAGATGAAACTCACTATGTGGGGAAACATTTCAACTTACCTGGGGATATGGGTAGAGCCGGAGTGATACTACAATGTCGTGTGTCAAGAACTTAAGACTTTTTATATCTTCGTAGGCAGAATGCCTTCCTTGAAAAACTCTGTCACCCTCTTCTTGAGCTCCCACCATAGAGGAAGAACTCTTGCTCCGAAGATAAAGATCATCCCTTAATTGCGCACCGGAAACTTCTTCTCTGCTAACAAGCAAGAACCAGAACCATCTTTTTCCATTTTTTAACAAGATCTTCAACAGTTTCCCTTCCAGTATGGCAAAAGATCAATTGATCAAACCTATGTCTCTTTCAATGTAGCGTAAACAGCCTCGGTGACAGGATAGTCTATATTGGGTGAGTTGAAGTTACAATCGAATGACGATAAACTGATAGCAGTTGTGAAAACTTCCCCTGTGCGTTAACAGCAGTCCCCTTAAACACATCAGGTTGTACCTTCTCCGCCAACCTCTCAGCACCTCTAAAAAATACCCTATTCCCTTAATTCTTGAGCACGTGTCTGTCAATGACAGGGTCATTAACTACGACAAAATTTCTGGGGCCGGCAGCGAGGCTATAAATGGGACCATAGTCTTGCAACCACTTGGAGAGAAGGAGAACAAGAGCACCGTTAAGAAGATTGGAGCCGTCATCGATTTTTGCTCTTGCCACAGGAATGTCGGAATCGTCTTTGGTTAAGGAGAATAATTTGGATAGGGAAGTGAGTCGGTCTAGGCTAATCCAAGAACTGGACTTGGTGTCAGGGTTCTTGTGAATTCAGGATTTCTGAGAGGCGGTATGGCATTCAATTTTTCAGTGAATCCCCAAAGGAAAAGAAGCAGGGGTCACCTAAAAAAAAAAATCCCCCCCCCGAGAGAGTAAATCATCCTTTTTTTTAATTTAGGATTCTCCCCCTCCATGCAGGAGTTTGTTTTTTTCATATTCTGTCAGTTAGTTTCTTTTTAATTTTCGTTTTTCCGTTTGAAAATTTTGTTTTAATATTTATTTTCTCTTTACTTTCTTTATTTAGTTTTCTGTTATTACCTTTTTTCATTAAATGTTTTATTACAAATTTTCTAATCCCTTTTTTTTTGTTTCATATATATATCATTTTTGCTTTGCTTTTTTCTTTTTTTTTTTAGATTTTGTTTTTTTATTTATTTTTTATTTTTTATTTTTTTTCATTTTCAGTTTTGTTTTTATTTTTCATTTTAGATTTTATTTTTATTTTTATTTTTCCGAGACTTAGCTTTTCATTTTTAGTTTTATTTATTTTCATTTTTTTGTTAATTCTTTTTTATTTTTGTTATTTAATTTATTTTCTGTTTTTCTTGTTTTTCCGTTTTTTCCAAATTTGTTGTTCTTTTTTTTTTAAATTTAGTTATTCTATTTTAATATATTTTTCAGTTTTGTTTTTATTTTTGTTATTTAATTTATTTTATATTTTTATTTTTTTTAGTTTTTTATGTTTATATATAAAAAAACTATTATTATTAATTCTTTTGTTTTTATTTATTCTCCTTTTTTGTTTTTTCATATTTTTTTTATTTTTCTGATTTAATAATTCTATTTTCCATTTTTTATTTTATCCTTATTTTTATTTTTCTTTTGCTTTTACTTATTCTATTTTTTATTTAGTATTTTTTCTGTTTTTTTCTTATTTTGTTTTTATTATTATTTTTTTCAATTTTTGTTTTTTTAATTTTCAGTTTTGTTTATTTTCTATTGTTCTACTTATCTATATATTTATTAATTAATTTCAAAAATGGGACGTCGGACATAAATGGGTGTTTACATTAGCGTCGGGGGTAAGACGCCGGAACAGGGCGGTTTCGAGTTGGGTGCACGGATTCGAACTTATCTAGTGTTACAACAGACCAGCTAGCTAAGCAAAGACATGACTTATCTTAATATATTTTCTCGTGAATTCTGATGGTGGAGCTAAGTCACGATCTAAACAGCCGACTAAGAGGAGGAATAGTGGGATTCCAGGAGGTGATCACCTCTCTGGTTCATCTCTCATTTGTCCGCCTAGCATACACTTCGACCATGGATGATCGAATCAATTAGTCCGTTACCTAATTGTCCATTATCAGCAGGGAGACTCCATGATTCGACTCAAAATGGAGCCGCTAATGCAGCGATCACCATATACCCCCTGGATGTCCGACTATGCAAGCGGGAACTAGAATCCAGACTAGTTTAGTTTGTCTCTTAGATAATTTTATCCCCTTATCGGATACTTGATGGATTTACAGAGAATATTGCAGCACATACATCAAGATTCTAATTGCCTATTTGACTCCATTTGTTCACACAAAATTACAGTTAGCAAAAAGTGGTGGTACGGTAGTAAGAGAATCCGCAAAGTAGCTACTCACTCGCAATTCAGCAAATAGAAAATAGAGATGTAGTAATTTCAGTAAATGAATCAGGCAAGTTGGAAGAGATCGAACGCTAACCTCAACGAGCACTGTTATCTGGCATAGAGTTGGTGTGATATAATGAACCACCACTAGATTTATGGCGATGGCCGGATCCACAAGTGAATAGACCAATGATGAAGGGGAATCATTGCAACTCGGTCGAGATGAAAAACAAATCTCAGGACGCACAAGTTGATGGAAAATAGAGGTGATAATGAAAGGAAACTATGAGAAATTCCAAAAGAAATTTCCTTCCCCGCTAAGAAATCTAAGGCCCCTTTTTTTATTAGTTTTTTCCTCCCTTTTGCCTGCACTCATTCTGTTTTCTGCCTCCCCGTTTTCTCGCTTCATTCGGTTTTTTGTCCCCTTGTCTTTTTGTTATTTTGTCTTCTTCCTTTTTTGTTTTTTCTGCTTTTGCTTCTTTCCTTTTTGGCCACATCCACTACTCCATCCAATTTCATTGTGGCTTTCTTTTGTTTTTGGTTTTCCATTTTACCCTTCATGACATAATTCTATTCACCACTATTTTTATCTAACTTTTACGTTAAAAATTTTCTCTTTTGTATTTTTCTCCTTCCCCCTTTTTTTATATATTATTTCTTTTATTTACTTTCCCCCTTCCTTCGCTTCTATTTCTCTTTTCTTTATTATTTTTTTTCATTATTTATTTATTTATTTATTCACCATTTGCTGCTTTTTACTTAATAATTTTGATTATTTTTGTTTTATTTTCTTTTTTCCTCTTTTTATTTTTCGATTTTCTATTTTGGACTTTTTAATTTACTACATAACTTATTACCTATTCATTAATTAATTCAAATGAGATCTCGGATATAATTGGGTGTTCACAATCACAAAACAAGTATACTAGAATTCATACAACTTATAATTATATAGTCTATAATTATACATATTTTAAGTTAAGGCATTAGTGTTGTTACATACTTAATTACATATATAATTAATTCTACCATATTCACATTCATTATAAAAAATTACAAACTACATACTACTTATTTAGTATACTATTATCCATCTATTTACAATTTATACATTATTGGTATGACAAATTTTCTTCTTCTTCAAAGTGGTCACACAACCGCTTCAAGTACAGAGACCTCGACATTGTAGCCACAAGCTTTCACCTATCGTCACAAAGGTTCCATTTGGCATCTTCTAGATAGCTTGGAAAAGGAATGGACTAGGGTAAGGCAAGCTTCCCTAGGATGACTAAACATGAGACGTGTTATAGTAATGAGATGGTATCAGAGGGTTACCCTCTCCTTTGGAAGAGAAGGAGTCTACATCCGGTGTAGGTGGAGCTTGGTAGCCTGGTGGTGGTGGAAATACCCTATTAGGATGAAAGACTTGTAAAGGTATGAGAAGTTCTGTAGTCAAGAATTTTGGGCTTATAACAACAGACACAAATATATGACCCAAGGAAAAATAAATATGTGCATTGGTCTGGGGTAGTAATGACCAGCCGTGAGCATTTGTTGACCAATTCATGTTGCTAATCTCTACGAAGACCACTACAGTCACGAACAACATCCAAAATGTCTGGGAAGAAAATGGAGGAGGGGTGAGAAATTAAGTTTCTCAATAGGATTCTACTTAGATTAGTGACATAACTTTTATCCCAGCCACTTTAGTTTATTAGAAAAATGTCATGTATACAAGTTTAGTTTTAATCTTTTAAAAACTCTAGTGGAAGTGGATTTCTTTTACACAAAAAGAACTAGCCTTTAATTAAGCATATAACTTACATGAGTCTCAAATCTTTGGGACCACATCATAGATATCATTTGACTATCATCTCATCTATGTCTTACATAATTCTTCTCTTTTCTCTAGCCCTCTCTTAGTGACAATCCAAGACATAGGCGTACATTACTACTTAGTCAAACAATATCTTCTTATTGGCTCTACTACTCTACCTTTTATTCTTAAGACATGAGTTCATTCCTTGATGGTTATCACTATCATAAATATTAAAAACCTGACACTTTATAATAGAAGGATTTTTGTAGAACCCTTTTGTCTCCACTTTAAAAAGACCTGGCGCCTTCTACATATGCACAAGGCACATTAAGAGTATTATTTCACATAAGTTCATTCTTTAATAATCCCTTAGTTAATTACATTCCTTTTTAAAGCCTTCCACATAATATGTATGCTCAAACAATCCAACCAATATGTCATGCACAATTAGTTTCTATTTTCATACTATTATCACATCATTATCCATACATGGTTATCATGTAATACATCATTCTCTAATAAACCCTAAGTAATGTCCATACACTTTACATTCCTATTTATATACTCATAAAGTAATACAACAAGTTGGCATGATATTCTCAATTAAAGGTTCATTTTTAATTCAAGACTTTCTTATTTTAGCTTGATGTTATTATCTTGGATAGCATAAGAACTTGCTCCCATAACTTGTCCAACTTGCTTAATTCTTAATATTTATGATGAATCACTCATGGGATCTGAGTACGCTCATCCTTTTAAGTTACCACTCAACCCTTCTATTTCTCAAAGGTTAAGTTCTTCTTAATATTTTTTATGAAAGATTATGGTATATAAAATTTTCTTCTTTATTTGGCCAAATGGCCTTTTTAATTGTTTACTTTTTGTGTCTTTAGCTTGAATGTCTTATGCACAATTTACTTAATTTAAGTTTAAGTGTTATATGTTTTATGCTTGTTGACTAATAACTTAGCTAGTTAGATTTTCTCTATTAGTAAACCTACTTGTTTTCCTTCTTCCTCATGAACTTTAAGTTTTATACTCATGTCTTGTTCAATTATCTTTAAACATCCAAAATAGCCCACTTACCTATTTCTTATGTAGGTGGCTAAATTCACACTCTCTACTCTTAGAGCCTTATGGTTCAATTTTTCCTTCTTTTAGAAAGATGATTTACATTAATTAGAATTTAGGCTATTAATTAACACCAACCATAGAAATTTTTAGGGTTTTTCTAGTGAGCATGGCCGAATGCCCTTGTTTCCACGTCTACTATAATTAAACTCTAATCACCTCCTTAAGCTTATTTAGATCCACTCTTAAATTCTAGTAAGGATTTTAACCAATTCTTACCAATTTTGTCCAACATGGCTTAAGGTACTCAACCATTACCAAATCTCTTTCAAATTTAAAATTCATTCCTTAAACTTGTTTATGCTCCACTTTACACCGTAATTGAAATTTTAACTCAAGATTCCCTAATTAATTTGGAGAGTATCTGAATGCTCTAGGTGGCCAAAGCAAGACTTCTTTTTCCTTGGTCTGTGCTCTCTTAGTCTTGGTGTTATGGATTTTAGTATGTTTTTATCAAAATCAACCAAAATGGTCAAATGAACACTTTATTAATTTCAAGTTCCTTCCAAATTTATTATTCCATAGTTATACTTAATTAGGCTCCTCTTTATACCCAATCAAAATTTTAAACTCAAGATTCCTTAATTAACTAGGAAGTAATTGAATGTTATATGTGACTTGAAGAAAGGTCCTTTTCCAATTTTCTTGCCACATGACCTTGGTGTCATAAAGTTTAGCAATTGGTTCATCATATGTCCTTAGATACATCCATAAATTGTCCTTACACCATCGCTTTGGTCATGGTCATGGAAGGTCTTAAGTGATTTGTGTAACTTTCGATCCAAAATTCCACCTTTACACTTAGTAGTTTTTAAGTCCAAGTCTCCAAGTTTCAATTTATGAATCTTATGGTATAATGTTTTTTTGGTCTTTTAAGGCTTTTATATATGAGTCCAGATCTATAATCTTAACAAAGATAACTTCATGATCAAAGATTTTAAGAAAAGACATAACCAAGTTTCTAACTTTGAACATAAAAATCATAAAGAAAGCACCCTTCATGACCAACAAAAGTGTAGATCTACTCCTAAGACCTATCCTCCCTTACTTTGAGCACTTCAAACTTTTCTCATAAACACTCAAATCTATCCCAAGGCATCAAAATTGATTTTTAAGAAATTTTAACTAACTAAATTGCTACTAAGGTTGTTAGAAGCACTTTAATCTATTAAAAATTCTCTTTAACTTTCACAAATTACTAAAAAAATGTGATGCTCATATTTAACCATAAAGGAAAGTGTCGAGCTCTAATAAGTTCAAACAAAACTGGATCCATAGATCTTAGATAGGGATCCACAGAGAAGAAGAAAGTCAAACCATAAATACAAGATGTCAAGCTCAGAAAAATATAAGGTAAAATCCTATTTGTTGAAGAATTTTTTCATGTGTTTGGTGGGGATTTTATGGCTGCTCTTTGTATTCCTTGTTGGTCCATACAAGATCTCTTAGTGGTAATGGTGGGGCTTTATGATTTTGTCTTGATTTAACTTAAACTTCAAAGTTGGAAGTTTAAGCTTAGTGTATGATTTTGGGTTTTAGGACTAGTTTGAGTTTAGAGTATTAGTCTAAGGATTTATAAGATAGATAATGAAGTAAATGAGTCCTCCCATAGCCAAACTAGAATTCTGCCACTTAAGGATAATTTAGGAATTAATTTCCCACTTAAGCGCATTTTGGTACATTTACATGTAATTTCCATTTTTTTAAATAAATGTAAATGTAAGGAATTATCCTTTTAGGATTAGATTAATGTTAATTTTTCTAAATTTGTTACTAATCAAGATCAACTTATCCTAAGCATGAATAATTTTAATTAAACATGGTTAATTTACTTTAATCATGGTTAATTTTACCTCTCTTATTTATTATTTTTATCTTGTGTGCCACAACTAAAGTGATGACTCATGGGATGAGTCACCATCTTATTTTCCATATGAAATTTTGTGCTCCATTAGTGGGACCCATTTTATGGCTTCTACTTCACATTTTCTTGCCCTTCCAACCTTCTAAGGTCATTTTGGTAATTTTTCTCATCATTTCCAAGGAGGTTCCCAAATTGTTCCTTTGATGTTTCTAACACTTAATGATTCATTCTAAAATCATTATAATGTCATTTTCCATTTTTTGGAAAACAATTTAGCCCTTGTGGAAGACAGAGCTTTCTAAGGGTATTTTGGATATTTTTAAAGTTTAATAATGGGTTTTTTGTCCTCTCTTTGTTCCTATTCTTTTCTTATGACTTTTAAATCATCCTTGATGTATTCTAATTTCTTAGAATGTCTTTTAACCTTTGTTTTAGGTTTTTCCTGCACATTATTTGGGTTATTCTAGTGTACGGCATTTTCATCATTTGCTAAAAAATTTCTAATTTATCTGTCTTCTGCTCTTATCTCTGCTTTATTTTTTACTGAAGGGTGTTTGTAACTTAGAAAAACTATTTTGAGAAATCATGGGTGTTACACTATTAACAACCAAATTCCACCCAAAACATAAAATCATACTCAATTAAATTCTAAACATCACAATGTATCAATATTAATATTTCTAGAATTAAATAAATTCAAATCTAGAGTTAAATGTGCTTTAGAACTACTCCTAATTTTTACTTGAGTATCCTCTCTTACTTGGAATTGAAGACTGGTGAAATATTTAATTTTCTGGATGCTCCTACGTGATCACTCTTTAAGTTTCATAATCAAATTTGTTGAGAAATTGTCAAAGGGATTTTTTTCCTGAACGAACTCATGCCTTTGTTGCTTTCTACTGAGTGTTTGTCCATTTCTACAATTTGGAAGACAATTTTCCTTCTGCCTCTCCTATTCTAATTAAAAAGCCAATGTTTGATGGCTTTGTTGCTAATCATGCCACTTAATTATGGCCAAATTATGGCAATCATACAAGTTTCCTTTATGGAAACTTTCATGTAAATTTGTTTTTCTTTTTTTTAACCCAGTGTTATAGAGGCTCTGTCATACCATTCAACACACACCAAAACACCAAGACCCCAAGATACATACATCTCTCTCTCTCTCTGGGGATAACCCTTCCTTTCCTTAATCTATCATTTCTAGTATCTCTATTCTGTATTCCTCCTTCGACATCCTCTTGTAGGATCGTGGTAAGAGAAATCCCTTAGCAGTGCAATCCCAAAATAGTTATGTTCGTAATCTTGGTTTTGTACTTTTTTTATCTGCTTCCATTATAGATCTTTTTAGGCTATTTTTATTCATATCTAACTAATTTTCCTTTATGGGAATTTGGCAAAATTTGTGATGTGCATTGTTTGAACCCCATTTTTTTCCCTTTCAATAATTTGAATGCTATTACGGTGGTGTTTTCATTTTTACAATTGTGTTATTATATTGTGCTTAATACATTAATAGGAACAAGCTAATTATATTGATCTTTTAGTTGGTTCGGGATTACACAATCATACCACTCCTAATTGACAAAATCATAGGAAAACTGAACTTAAGGGTCTTAGAGGATTGTCGTAACCGTAATTACAATGAGATGACAAACTCGCTAAAAATTTGGATTAAATTGAATTGATAAGTGGAGCCACCACCAAATTTTATTTTAAGGGAAAACATTTGGAAAAACCTAACTTGAAGAAGAAATTCTAGGTTCGGGAGTCAGTTACGAACAGGGAAGGTATTAGGCACCCTGCTCACCCGTTCTGAAGAACGGTACCCTTAGACTAACTGTGTGATTTTGATATTTTTAAAAACTATTTGATCCCTTTAAGTAGAATAGAAATAAATAGATAGGTTAGGAAAAATATCCTCACAGGACTTGATCCTGCTCCTACATATTCCCTGGTGCAATGGGAAATTCAAGGCTACTTAGTTCTGGCTTAAGAGACTTGATCTTTTGGAAAATAGAAGGGTGATTTTAGGAAAAATTGATTTTGAATGGAGTTAGTTAAAATAGATTAAAATTATGTGCTCGTATAACTCATACCGTCGTAAGCTGCGTGTGAGTTTGCACTAATTAAAACACGAAACAGCAGAGGAGGTTGTCTGTTTGCATTAGAATCCATTGCACGAATTTTTCAAGTAAAACAGATGTTTAGGATAATAAAAAAAATAGAGATTTGTTGGGAAGATGTCTGCACAAAGTTCAAACTTTCGTAAGCCACGTGTGAACCTGCACGAATTTAAATACGAAACAGCAGAGAAGGTTATCTACTCGTATTAGAATCTGTTTAGACGAAATTCCAAAAAAGAACGGAGGTTTTGAATCAAAAACAAAGATTTGTTAGAAATACGTCCGTGCAAAGTTCACATCGTCATAAGCTACATGTGAACCCAGACGAATTCAAATACAGAACAGCAGAGAAGGATGCCTGCTCGTATTAGAATCCGTTTAGATTAAATTCCAAGAAAGAACGAAGGTTTTGAAAAGAAATGGAGATTCGTTGGAAAGATGTTCGTGCAAAGTTTAAACCGCCGTAAGCCGCGTGTGAACCCGTACGAATTCAAATATGGAACAATAGAGAAGATTGCTTGCTCGTATTAGAATCCATTTAGACGAAATTCCCTGAGATTTAATTATTTATTTTTCTTATTTTAAAATTTTGGTTTGATTTTGTTGTATGTTCACTTTAAATCAAATTTATCTTAAGTAAGACTAATTTTGGTCTACAAGGCACATTGGGCTTGACCCAAATTAGAGATAAAAGAGAACCCAAAATTAAAAGCAGTAGGTTTCACCCAATTATAATATTTTGACTTTATTGACATTCTTTATTTAAAATTTTTGCTTGATTTTTTTGTATATTAACTTTAAATTAAATTTACTTTGAGAAAGGCTAATCATGGTTTATGAGGTATATTAGGCTTGACCCAAAGTAGATATAAAATACATTCCAAATTAATGGTAAAAAGACATTGGGCTTGACCCAAATTAGTTATCCAAAGGGAAGAATTTGTTTACATTTGAAAAATTATTTTTAGTCTTTATTAACTAATTATAAAAAATATTTTATTTTTAAAGTTATTCTATTAAATTTAAATGAAATTTACATTTGAGAGTAAGATTTATTTTTTCTTTAATGAAACACTTGGATTTCATTCAACTTAGGTATATAAAAATGACAATGGACTTGATCCAAATAAAATAATTTCAAATAATTGTCAAATTTAAAATTAAGGATATTTGTATTTAACGATGTTGAATTATTGTTCCTAGCTCATTTTATACCAAATCATGCCAATAGCTTATGCACAAAGGAATTTAATTGGCCTAATTCCGTATTTGGGGATTCTTGTGCTTTAAGTAGCCAAGGGATCATAATCCAATAATCTAGCATTATATTCGCGACCCTGGTCCAGTGTGGATTTATGACAATTTATGCTAATATTTTAAATATTCTAATGAATATGCTTTGCACATTTAACTATGTTAATTTTCTAGGTAACTATGATTTGGGTCCTCGAATTTAATTTTAAGTTGTCATGGGCCCAAAACTGACCCCTGTCTCTCTCACAAGAGAGAATGTTTCCTGATCAATACCAAGATTAATTTCCTTCATATCTTGCATTCAGAAAAGGGATTCTTGAGCCATTGATTTATGCTGCAAGGTATGGTGGTAGATAATGACAGGGCTCGCCGGCCTAGTCAAAAGATAAGGCATTTCATACGCCATTTAGAGACTATGATACGCCTTCCACCATAAAATTTCACTTACTAAACCTGTGGTATTGGCATAATAAATTCTCCCGTCTTTGACAACTATTGATCTTGATAGGCACAACTCACCAGGGGAAACATTGCCAAGGTTTCATGGCAAACCATTGGGCAACAACAGGGAAGGACAAAGGAATTTAGGATCTTAGTTGCTATAATGCTAAGCCACTACAGGAATTGATTTTTCACTATTGCAGAACTGGTAAGAAAACGGATATGGTGCTCTATAGAGTTCGATTTGAATGTTTCTTTGCTAGGCTATAAGGCTATAAAGCACACAATGTAACTTTTGCTTGATTGATATGACAGGTTTATGGTTGCGGACCGAACACTAACCAAACCTTCTAACTTTCCAATTCTATTCTCCTATACCTCCTTGTTGGCACCTCGTGAAAGCTTAATATTAGGGGAAGAAACCAATGACTAAACTATACAAGCATAACGAAGACAGTATCTTAGTTTGGATTTAGACTAACTGTTGTTGACATAATTTTCAACTCGGCTACTAAGATCTTGTGCACAGCTAACCTCAATCCTGCTATGAGTCCTGATGCCAATTAACTTCCCTTTGCAACAACATTCTACCTGGGACTAAATTTCAGCCTGAAGTTATGTTCTAATTCGCTCAGCTTAGAGAGGAACCAGAAGAACCTCAAGTAGCACTCTTGCAGAGTTTATTACTCCCGGCATCCACGACTTCACTACATGAGTGCATGATAAACTTGCATGTGTTGCTATCCCTACACCTTTATTCGTTAACAACTAGGATCATGGCTCATTTCCATTACTTTTTTCAATCAGTCTAACGTTCTCATTCCAGATTCCTACCCCACACACAACCACTAACTATGAACCTAAGGCGTCTTATGAACAGATGCCACAAGGTCACAGAGGTATTTCACCAAAAAAGAGTGAGGAAACTTATTAATGTGCACATTATCTTAACAAAATAATTCGAAATGTTTGGAGCTTAAGTAAGTCCTCTAATTCTCCAATTCACATTAAGGAAATTTCTAATATGAGACTATTTGGTTACCTTACGATAGATACAGACCATCTAATGCAATGAATCAATCAAATTCAACAGATTGACATCAATGAAATAATTGAATCCAGACACACCATAGATCGTCTTTCAATCCACTAAGGACTTCAAACTGAAGTTTAGACGTAAAAGTATAGGAACAGGGACACCAATTAATGTGTTTACATCCTAAAACAGGTTTTTCCACAACGAAGTAACCTCATTCTCATTCATAATTTATTCATTTCATAGAAAATGACCAAAGCATGATCAAATAAAGCAAGCCTTTAATTAAATCTGATTTCAGAAAACAAGAGACGAAGAATGGGAGAAGGCTAACCCGTGTGCAACCAATGCTGAATACCACTCCTCTGCTCAATAGAGTAAGCCTGCATGAAGCTTTGTGCTGGAATTAATGAATGTTTCTTCTTCTTCGAGTGGTGACTGAGCGGATTCTCCAAAACACTAACACAGAGGTGCGGTTTTTTGATAACGGCAAAATTCGAGCTCCTCCCGCAACCACGAGTCATCGCTAGAGAGAGAACTTTTAGGAGGGAGAAGTTTTTTTTCCAAGCCTGAGCCCCCCTTTTAAGTATCAAAAACTTCCTTTTGAATTTCGCGAGTCCGCTTCTTTCTTCTTATTTTTTTTATTATTTTTTATTTTTCATTTTCTTGCTATTATATTTTTGTTCCTAATTCTTAACTAACATCAACTAACCTAACTAACTTCTACCTAACTTCTTAACTGAATTTTCATTTTTCTTCTTTTTTATTTATTATTTATATTTATATTTATTTTTACCTTCTTTTTTTTATTATTATTTGTATTTATTTTATTACTTTCTCCTTTTTATTTTTTATTGACATTCCTTTTTATCTTTTCCTCTTCTTCTTTTTTCTTTTCTTTCTCTTTTTTACTTAAATTATATAAATTGAATATACTTAAGTATTATTTATTTACTAATTAATTTAAAAAAAGGGGTCTCAAACATAATTGGATGTTCACAAGGATTATTCGGTAACCTAACTTTCTAACCGATTAACTGTCTAACACGTAGTTAATGCCCTTTTAAACTTTATGCCTCTTTTATTTATCTATCTTTCAAGATCAATGGAAATAGTATCTATAAGGGAGATTATTGTTATTGTTAAATGAAGGAGTTGTAATAGAACTAACGTAGGTGGTTAGCAATTGAACAAAGAGAGAGATTATGGGTAAAAGCAATTAAAGTCACAAGGGGATCCAAATCCCTATAAATTTTCTATAACTCGCATCATATTCTTTTATTTTTCATCACATAAAAATCTTATTTCTATTTCCTGTTCCATTTCTTTTATTTTTATAAACCAACCCTTCTTTTAGTAAACTCAAAAGTTAAAGTTCAAACTTCATACATATATGGTTGCACAGTCTCTATAGGATCGATACTAAGAGTCTAAAATACCCCCTTTCTACACCAACAAGTATACTTTCCTGTGGGTAAAACTTGGCATAGAGTTTTATACTCACGTTTTGCATGCAATAATGTTCTAAATAATATTCTTGTATATCATATCTTTAATGTATGAGGTATTTACTTTATGATACCCTTTTCTAAATCTCTAAGTAATGCATATATTCTGGTTGCAGTTGACTATATTTCCAAGTAGGTTGAGGTTGTGGCCATAACCGTTAATGTTGCTAGGGGTGTCATGTTTTTTAAAGAAAAATATTTTTACAAGGTTTGGAGCATCCCGAGCAATCATTAGTGATGGTGGCACATATTTTATAAATAGACAATTTGAAAATATTTTGAGACAATATGATGTCACCCATAAGATTATCATTTCCTATCAGGCAGGCATTGATCTAGAAGGGGTGGCACCCCAAACTACCGTGGTCACTTGGAGGGTCTGCCGGTACCCTCCCTTAAACTTGTGGTCAAGTAGAGTTCCAATATGAAGGTAAAACTAATGCTAATACATCTAGGAAAGATTGAGCATTGAAATTGGATGATACTATATGGGCTTATACAACTGCTAGGGATGAAAGTGGATCGAGCTGAACTAGGCTTTGGATGTTCAAATCTTGTCTGTTTAAAAATTTTAAGGCTTGAGCCCAGGCCTGTTACCTGTTAAAGGCTTTTGTAAACACCCAATTATGTCCGAGACCCATCTCCTCCATCAGAAGCAAAATTCTATCTTCTTGATCCTTCAATAGGTTAGTTCTTGTTTCTTGCACAGAACGCTACCAAAACTCATGTCTGAATCAAGAATTTCGTCACATAATTCGTCTTAAAGATCGCTCAGGATGTGCCTAATTTCTTTCTTGATGACGATTATACGATTGTTTGATTTAAACTTTGGTTCGATGACCCTGCATGTTGATAGACGTAGTATTCATGACAATGATTAGCTCTATGCACTGCATCAACCTGGAATTGTATAGGGGGGAAAGGATTGGATCGGATGTGTTAATTTTAGTCGTGAGAGTAAAGATTTGTGATCTAGAGTACCCCTGTTCTACACGATCGGTGTTACCATTAGTTGAACAAAAGAATCGAGAGTCTCTGCTTCGTATCCTAGGGGAAAGTTTGATTCCACCATTAGAAGCCTTTAGGAAATTTGATTGATACATCAAGACGCGATCCATTATGTAAGTGTCGAGCTCTCGCATAGAATAGAATTGCCCAAAACAGAGCAAGACATGCATCTTTTGATAACCAGATTAAGAGGCTCTTCTCTTGCAGAAGCCTCTGATATAACCCAGCCATGTTGGAGCCTTGTAGGATATAATCGAGAGGATAGGAGGCGGTAAGCAAATCCGCCCTTATCATTGCTTAACCCCCTTGCTCAGAGCTAGGAGTAGAACACGATTCAGGCCGAACTAAGTCTCGTAGAGAGCTGCTACCTCCATCATCAGGGCCATCCAGTAGGATATATGAAGCTTGATGTATTCCATATAACAGTGAATTGAAGATAGGTTAGTCAAACCACCTATAGTCCTCCAATACCACGAACATCCAAGGCTCCATTCGTCTCGGTAGTGTATGCCCACGGAGACACCTCTCCGCCACCATAATCGTCGACAATGATGACCCTGAGCTAGCCTAAGATTCTGCTTGATAGTCACGTTTTTTAGTCAACTAGGATTAGAGGTAGAGAACTCTGCCATAGACACCCCAACACCCCATTAGAAGCAATAATCAGGTCCTGCATAGGTCGAGGACAAAAGCCAGGAAAGGGTGGGTCTGTGATTTCGGCCTTCAACCAAACGCTCCCTTTAGAGAATCCGCATCTTGCCTTACCTACAGGTAAATCAAATGGTACTTTGTTTGATACCAAAGGGAGCCTCAGCATGGTCAACACATGAAGATGGTTCCCTGGCATTCTCAGCCTAACTCAGCATAAATCATGAGGAGCCATGCAGGCCATGCAACATGCATAAGGGTTAATCTAAAGGCGAAAACCATTAACCCAAATAAGCGCTGGGCATAGTGGTTAGTGCAAGTGTCTCTAACCCCCTAAAACCTCCCTTCGAATCTCACCGAAGGCGTCTGTTTATTTCAACATGATTTCCCATAAAAACCTCAACCAGCAAATTACCACCTTACCCTCGAGTATTGCCTTAATTACCGAGCCTGTCCTAAGATCAGTAGTTGTCTTGGACCCTGCGCATCTGTGGACTGAAGATCCTTTTGTAAAATTTCAATAAAAACTTCATTTTAGAATCCCTAAAGTCTCACGTGATGAACCCTAGAAAATTTTAACGGTAGCTTTTTCTCATTCGTGGTTTAGAATTTGATGGATCCAGGTGCGCCGTAGTTGTCTTGGATCCTGTGTATATGTGGACTAAGGATTCTCCTTAAAATACATTCAAAACAATCAAGCCATTTTCAAATATTACTTTCCAAGTAGCTCCGAAGGTCAAGCCTTCAAGCACGTTTCAAACATTCTATTAAACACTTTCGAAGGTCAAGCCTTCGAATCAAACCAGAACTACGTAAGCCTTGAGTTTCCCATTTCACCGGGGAATACGTAGGAGCAGGATCAAGTCCTGTCAAGCTAACCTCCATCAAGTATTTATTTTCACTCTAATAAAAGGGATCAAACTATTTTCAAATAATCACACACTCGATTTGTTGGCATGCATTCTTGAACAGGCGAGTGGGGTGCCTAACACCTTCCCCACTCGTAACCGACTCCCGAACCTAAATCTCATCTAGGGTTTTTCCAAATCTTTTTCCCTTAAATAAAAATTTGGTGGCGACTCCACATCATCAAAACAATCAATTTTTAAAATTTTAGCGAGTCCGTCGTCTCGTCGGAATTACGGTTGCGACAGATGGCGACTCCACTGGGGATCATTAGAGAGTCAAGCCCGGTCAATTGAGTGTACATTATATTTGATCTCTTCCCTATTTGTTTGCACGATTCATTTACTTGTTTATTTATCTGTTGTTTGTTTGTCTATTCTTTGTACAACCCTAGGATAGATGAATCATAAATTGCAATATATATCTGTACAATTTCCCCAATTCTGGGTATCCCAATTACTTATATGCCTCATACACATTGCATATGCATTATCATGAGTGGGGCCTTATACCCGGTCTGAGTGCAGCCTAGGACTAGAGGATCTAGTGGTGTCACTTTGGGGCTTACGTCCTGTTTGACTATCACTTAAAATCCCAAAGCTAGAGTGCGTCTATTTGTAATGCCCTACAACCTGCAGCTTTTTCTCGCTGTGTGGCAAGCATTCAGATCGGAACAGCTCTAGTGACCTCAACACCCCAGGATTACAAACCACCTTTGAGAGGATCATATAAAAGGCCATAGATCCCTAGGGCAGGTAACCCACATAAGAAGCAAAGAGGGCACACACCCCTTCATAATATGGTTCATATACACACGAACAATTATCATCCAAAATGGAAGCTGAAGATTGGGGAAATACAAAAATCAAGAAAGAAAAGTCGAACAAAAAGAAAAGAAATATCAAAACAAATAAAAAAAACAAGGAAAATCAAGGAAAACTAGAAATTCCTAGGAAAAATTAGAAAATAATTTCTAAAAATACTAAAAATATCAAAAGTTCAAAAGGAGAGAATGGAAAATTTCGAAAACCTAAAGAATGCTTTTTGGAAAATTTTAACAAACCCTTTTCAAACACCATCAAAGGTTTTTTAGCAAAATACCAAAAATACAAAACTCCTAAAAACAAATTTGTTAAAAATCAATAAATAAAACAAATCTCATTTATTTTCAAATAGTCAAACTTCAAATCTCTTAAAATTATTTGCACATAGCATTGATTCATTCATTCATTCATAGAAAAAAAATATAGATTTCAAAAATCATTCTACACATTCACACTCATTATGCATCAACATCTCTATCATTCACGTTTTGTTGCATTCAAATTATTTCACAAAAATTAATTTTAAACTTCATTTAAAATTGGAGAAAATGACTTCCTCGACATCCTTATAGAACTCGAGCACAATCAAGAATCATGGATGACGTTGGGAGAGAAAAATGAGGAGCTAAGAAATGAGGTCAAATCACTGAATGAACAGATGGCCAAGCTAATAGAGGCCATCCAGCAATCTAAACAGAAAGAGGCGACGGAACCCTTGCCAAGAGAACCAACCGACCCAACACACCCTCCTGGCTTCACTCCACCATTAAACATACCTTCGCAAACAGAAGGGGTTCACAATGGGTTTCCTCATGGGTATGCACCCTCATACAACCAAACACAAACCCAAACACAAGCCCAAACACAAACCCAAACACATAACCTACCTCCAAACACCACCTCACAAGCCTACCAAGCAGCCGTTGGGAGAACGCATCCTATGTTCACCCAAGGGCCTCGCCCTGTATACATACCATCTTCTCATCCATACCACATGCCTGAGGAATACCCAAGCCATCCTTCAACTGAGGATATAGAAAAATGGAAAGGTCTAGAGGACAGGATCCGGGCAATTGAGGGAGATGCTTATGAAGCCAAAGATGCATCTGATTTGTGCTTAGTACCAGATGTGGTCATCCCTCCCAAATTCAAGGTCCCTGAATTTGAGAAATACCAAGGAACCAGCTGTCCAAAGAAACATTTGACTATATCGTAGAAAGATGTCGCATGTACTTACGATGAGAAGTCGTTTATCCATTTCTTTCAAGACAACTTAACGGGGCAGCCGCAACCCGGTACACTCGGCTAGAGCGGACACACATCCGTTCATGAAGGATCCTCGAGGCTTTCCTCAAACAATATCGCACAATGTCGAGATGGCCGCTGATCGGACTCGGCTCCGGAATCATGGCCAAGAGGAGAAGAGTCCTTCAAGTAGTATGCCATGGCTGGCGAGAGTTGGCCTCTCAAGTACAACCTCCCTTATCCGAGAGGGAATTGGTCAGCATGTTCATGGACACACTCCAAGATCCTTTCTATGACAAGATGGTCGACAGTATAACTTCTAGCTTCTCCGATGCCGTCATCATTGGAGAAAGGATCGAAGACGGCATACGCCGGGGGAAAGATCGCACAAAGCCCACGGTGGACGATCAATGCTTCCAATTGGTCCGGGGAAAAAAAAGAGAGACCTGCAATGTGGCTTCTAATCAAGGCCAATACATTCCTCAAATGGCACAAAGATGGTCCAACCGCTTCCGACCACCACCATATACACCATACCCACCTTACACCATATCCCTACATCGCTACCACCTACCAAACACCATACCCTCCTACTTACAATTACGACACAAGTCCGCCACCAACACCATACACGGCCCAAACACAAGCCATGACTTGTAATCCTAATCAAACGAAAAAGGAGAAGAAACTTGTCCAATTCGATCCTATCCCAATCTCCTACACGAGCTCCTACCTCGGGTGATCCAAAACTCGTTGGTTGCGCTTATCCTTTGAAACCTCAAGAGCCACCATATCCTAAATGGCAACGATGCTAACACCGGATGGCGATTACCATGCAAGTTATTGTCATTTACCGAGGATTGCCTAAGCGTACAAGCGAAAGGTACAAAGCTCGATTGATGCAAAATGGCTGGATTTTGGGAGGCTTGCTCTAATACTGAGAAAACAATCCGTTGCCAAATCACGAGCCCGTCAACGGTGAAAGAGACGGGAGCGACGATAGTTACCTTGTACAACTTGAGGATATTCATCCAAAATTGTCGTACTTTCCAAAGTTAATCTTTTGTAAATAAACAGCAATGAATAAATACAAAATTACATTTTTTATATCACTTGAGCACGTGCTTTACATTTTAGCTTTACTTCTAAAAATTTACCATTCTTTTATCTCTTCAACCCACTTCTTATCCCTATACCCAAACAATAAAATACCAATTGGTGAGGATGCTAGTGCTGTAATGAGTAATCTTGAAAGTCAGATTAATCAAGCTCAAAGAAAAAAGCCCAATGAGGAAGCAGAATAACAACCAGGGATTCTAGATCCCTATTCAAAGTGTCTTGTCAAATAAAACACCCCGCTGGAATCAAGTCTAAATCCAGGCAAAATTTAGGGATGCAAGAAAGGATCCTGAATTAGAAACCAAGATGACCCAGCAAGGTCGATGTCAAAATTCAAAATTCAAGGAAAAGAAGAGGACCCGCTGGATTAAAGTAAAAATAATAATCCGGAAAAATTAAGGTCAAAACATGAAATTCAAGAAGAGAAACCGCTGGATTAAAAGCTAAAAAGAATCCAGGCAAAAAGTAGGGTTAAAGTTCAAAATAATGATTGACAAAGTCACGATTAGAAAAAGGTCTTTGGGTTTACAACAACAATTCAAAAAAAGTCAGGATCATATAAAGAGCCCGCTAGGTCGACAACCCTCCAAAGAGACCTAGGCAAAAGTTAGGGCACGATCAAACAAAAGCCCGCTAGGTCTACAATCATCAAAGAGCACCTAGGCAAAAGCTAGGGCGCAATCAAGTATGTCCAAGCTAGGTCAACAATCTTCAAAGAGACTAGGCAAAAGTTAGGGCACAACCAACAAAAGGCCCGCTAGGTGAAACCCGTAAGGGCGACCTAGGCAAAAGTTAGGGCACGATCAAACAAAAGCCCGCTAAGTCAAGCAATCCTCAAGAACGACTTAGGCAAAAGTTAGGGCACAACTAAGCAAAAAAGGCCCGCTAGGTCGAAAACCCGTAGTGGCGACCTAGGCAAAAGTTAGGCGCAATCAAGCGAGAAGGCCCGCTAGGTCGACAATCTTCAAAAAAGACCTAGGCAAAAGTTAGGGCATAATCAAAAAAAGTCCGCCAGGTCGGAAACCCGAAGGGCGACCTAGGGCAAAAGTTAGGGCGAAACGAAAGACCCTGGGTTGAAACTCAAAAGAACAACCCAGGCAAAAATTAAGGTCAATCCAGAATCCCAAGACAACATGACCTTTCGCACCTCATATGTTCCTAAAATCGGGCAAAATTTTTCCATTTCTCAAGTTTGGTCAATTTGACAATCAAGATTATGAAAAGATCGACATTCTTCATCAAAAGGTGCCATTTGGGCAATTAAACCTACACCTTTTGTCATTTTTTTCTTTTCAAACACTACCTCAAACATCCTTTGCAAAATTTATCTATACTTTTCATTAACCATCCATAAACCACTTTGCACGCCTCAAAATGCATGTGCCACAAGAAAATGTGAAAAATGTAAAAAATTAAAAAAGGATTAATTTTGAAAAGTGTTGACAAGTCGGATGAATCCTCGACCGTTGCAACATGACAGGATTGTTTCCCAAAGATTCATCTTCCTACCAGCCATGATGCCACCAAAGAAGGAGTGTGTCTTATTCATCACTCACGACCATTGTTGGTCTCAAGATCCTAGAAAAGAAGCTCCAAAGTTGATCAAGAAGCCAAGAGATTGACCAAAACACCGAACTTAAGTCAATCTAGCTCATCCTGATTTTTGATTCTTGTCACACCAACTAGGGGGTTGTCGAGGAAGGATGTGTTAAAAAATCAAGAGAAACAAAAATTTTACACCATTTCATGGTTTGCATACCATTTGTTTTATCAAGTAAATATTTCAAGCATCAAAATAAGAGCCACATTATGGCCTGCATTCATCCCACAACATCCATTTCATCCAGTAATTATTTGAAGCATAAAAAAGGTGTTGCATCATTTCTATTCAAGCATCACAAACATCGCAATAAGCATTTTGTCATTCAAGCATTTCATAACTCATTTTTCAAAAACTAATTAAGACCTGGGTAAAATTGCCTGAATCGATCATAATTAAAAGACTTCCAAACTGGGGCAAACGCTTGCCCACACAAAAAAAAGGGGGGTCAATTTAAGGTCATCCTCAAATTCTGAATCAACTCAAACTGGGGAAAACGCTTGCCCACACAAAAATACAATGTGAGATTATGGATCAAGTCCAAACTGGGGCAAATGTCTGCCCACAAAATATCAAATTGCAATCATCCACAAACTCAGAGTCAAGATCAAAACTGGGGCAAGCTTTTTCATAGAAGAGTCAAGCTCAAAACTAGGGCAAGCTTTTGCCTAGAAAAAGTCAAATTGAGGGGATCCTCAATTCTAATTTTAAAAACTCAGCAAACGATTGCTTAAGAATTCAAGTCAATCCCATCCTTAATTCCTCTAAATCAAGTCCAAACTAGGGCAAAAGCTTGCCCACGCAATTCAATTTGAGGGCATCCTCAAACTCTAGGTCAAGCCCAAACTGGGGCAAATGCTTGCCCACACAATTCAACTTGAGGTCACCCTCAAACACAATTTAAGATCATGGAACAAACTAGGGCGAACATGCGTCCAGAAAACTCAGGTTGAGGCAATCCTCAATTCTAGAATTCCAAAACCTTGGGCAGATGCTTGCTCAAAATCCCCTCAAGTTAAGGCATTCCTCGACTACCAAAGACCTTCCAAACTGGGGCAAAACGTTGGCCCAAAATTCTTTCAAAGCAAGACATCTCTCGTTATCAAGAAATTTCAAAGCGGGGGCAAAATGGTTGCCCAAGCCGCCTCAAAAATAATCATCAAGTGTCAAAACCTTCAAGCGCAAGGTAGAATGCATCATTCTTGCTCATCGGCCTATGTTGTCAGGCCATAGCATTGCATCTTTACATTCTTGCTCACTGGCCTATGATGTCAGGCCATAGCATTGCATCTTTACATTTACTGCTCACTGGCCTATGTTGTCAGGCCATAGCATTGCATCTTTACATTCTTGCTCACTGGCCTATGTTGTCGTGCCATAGTATTGCATCTTTACATTCTGCTTTCAAAGGCCTATGTTGTCGAGCCGCCATAGTTTAGGTTTCGCTTTCCGGCCTGTGTTGTCAGGCCGCTGTAGCTTAGATTTACCGCTTTCAGGCCTATGTTGTCAGGCCGTTGTAGCTTAGATTCCGGCTTCGGGCCTATGTTGTCGTCACGCAACTATAGTTTAGATTCACAGCTTTAGGGCCTATGTTGTCGCCGCCATGGATTTAGATTTACGCCGGGCCTATGTTGTCGGGCCGCTATAGTTTAGATTTACCGCTTTCGGGCCTATGTTGTGAGGCCGCCATAGTTAGATTTGCGCTTTCAGGCCTATGTTGTCGGCCGCTATAGTTTAGATTCATCGCTCAGGCCTATGTTGTCAGCCGCCATAGTTTGGATTCTGCTCGGCCTATGTTGTCGGGCCGCCCATGGTTAGATTCGCTTTCAGGCCTATGTTGTCAGGCCGCTATAGTTAGATTTTACCGCTTCCGGGCCTATGTTGTCACGCCACCATAGTTTAGATTTACCTTTCGAGCCTATGTTGTCGAGTTTGCCTTATAGTTTAGATTCTTCGCTTTCGGGCCTATGTTGTCAAGCCGCTATAGTTTAGATTTCTCGCTTTTAGGCCTATGTTGTCGGGCGCCATGTAGCTTAGATTTATTGATTTTAGGCCTATGTTGTCGTCAGGCCAGCTTAGATTTATCGCTTTCGGGCCTATGTTGTCGTGCCACCTTCTAGTTTAGATTTAATGCCAGGCCTATGATGTCGAGGCCGCCATCAACTTTTAATTTTTCATCCATGGCCTATGTTGTCAGGCCTCATCAAATTTTTTCACAGACACATATCTGTCAGCAGATTTCATTTGCATTTATCCTAGCAACAAGGATTTCATTTGCATCTTCCGGCAATAGCGGGACCTCATTGCATTCTCTGTCCAACAACAGGACTTCAAGCACGCTTAATTTTCTGCACATATCCGTCAGCGGGATTTCATTTGCATTTATCCGCAACAGATTTCATTTCATCTTCCTGGCAATAGCGGGACTCATTTGCATTCTCCCGTCAGGACTTCAAGCATGTTTAATTTTCTGTTCACCTGTCAGGCAGGTTTGCATTTATCCTGGCAACAGCAGGATTTCATTTGCATTTTCCCGGCAATAGCGGGACCCCATTTGCATTCCCCTATCAACAACGGACTTCAAGCACGTTTAATTTTGTTCTGTCAAGCGGGTTTGCATTTATCCACGCAACACGGAGACTTCATTTGCATCTTCCCGGCAACAACGGGACCCCATTTGCATTCTCTCCCGTCAACAACGGGACTTCAAGCACGCGTTTATTTTTTTATCCACAGTCCAGGTTTGCATTTTTATCCCGCAAAGCGGAGACTTCATTTGCATCTTCCGGCAACGCGGCGGGACCCCATTTGCATTCTCCCATCAACAACGGACTTCAAGCACGTTTATTTTCTATCCACCTGTCAACCAGGTTTGCATTTATCTTGGCAACAGCAAGATTTCATTTGCATCTTCCCGGCAACAGCGGGATCTCATTTGCATTCTCCTGTCAACAACAGGACTTCAAGCACGTTTAATTTTCTGTTCACCTGTCAAGCAGGTTTGCATTTATCCTGGCAACAGAAGGATTTCATTTCCATTTTCCCGGCAACAGCGGGACCTCATTTGCATTCTCCTGTCAACAGGACTTCAAGCACGTTTAATTTTTCTTCAAGCGAGGGTTTGCATTTATCCTGGCAACAGTACATGGATTTCATTTCATTTTCCGAAGACGTGGACCTCATTTGCATTCTCCTGTCAACAACAGGACTTCAAACATCTTTAATTTTCGTTCACCTGTCAAGCAGGTTTGCATTCATCCTGGCAACAGTAGGATTTCATTTGCATTTTTCCGTCAACAACGGGATTCCCATCAAGTTTAAACTTCTGCATTATGGCCTATGTTGTCAGGCCACCATCAAGTTTAGTTTTCTGCATCACGGCCTATAGTGTCAGGCCACCATCAAGTTTCCCTTTCTGCATATTAAAGTTTTCTTTTCTGCACTCCGGCCTATAGTGTCAGGCCACCTTGTACATACCTTACTTTTTAGTTCTTGCACGTTTCCCTGCCTCAAACAGGCCTTTTCCACTCCAGTGAGCTTGTCTTAACAGGCCATTCTCTTCTACTTTGCCCATTTTAACAAGCTATTTTCATTTCATTTTGCTTGTCCTAACAAGCAATCCCATCGCATTCCACGAAGGTCCTAACAAGCCTTCACTCATTTCAGCCTATTTAGGCTATGCCATCCAGCTTTGTATATTTAAACTCTATCGGCACATAAAGCAACAACACCATTTAACCGCCACCCTCCAAGCATCCATGAAGTTCACTTTAAGCTCAAGGCTTCTAGTGCGCTCGGACTTCTTCAAAAACCACCTCGGACATAAGGTGTTCACGTCTTTACTCATTTCCTACCTCAATAATTCAGAGAATCATTTTCACATTATGGGTAGGAAAATAAGTAAAGAGGGCAAATCAGAAACACCCAATTATGTCCGAGACCCATTTTAAGGTGATTAATGTATAAAAGAAATTCAAATGAATTAGAATTATAATTAAAGAAAAAGATTTCAATTCAAAACCAATACAAAATTAAAATCTGAAGGAAAACTGACAAGCAGAAAACAGACAAACAATTAAACAGACAAACAGAAAACAGACAAACAATTAAACTGACAAACAGAAAACAGACAAACAATTAAACAGACAAACGGAAAACAGACAAACATTTAAACAGACAATAAATGTCCGAGGAATAAAAATAAAACACAAAACAAACAATATTAAGTTTGAAGAAAAACCAAATTAAAAAAAAAAACAAGATATAAAAATTCTGAAAAAAATAATACTACGATGGAAATAAAAAATAGAAGTAATAATAAAAATATATAATAAAAATGATGTAACAGAAACAAAAATAAAATTATTATAAGAAGTTTTTAAAAAATAAAATCAGTAGAAAATAATATAATAAGTAAAAAAATTGAAAACAGAGGGGGAAGAAAAAAAAATTTAGAACAAACAAATGACACAATGGGAGCGGGGTTTCTGAATTTATAAAAGGCAAAGGGGAACCTTGAATAGGGGGGGAAGTTTTTTTTGAAGAGGAATTCAGAGAAAGAAGAGAGGAGAGAAGACGAGGAAAGAAGGGAGAGGTTTCGTTTTCTTATTAGAGGATTCTGGGCGATTTTCAGAAACGAAGAACCGAAATTGACTTCTGGAGGCGAGGAATTGAAAGCGAAGAGAAGAATCTCCTCCATCAGAAGCAGAGTTCTATCTTCTTGATCCTTCAATAAATAAAACAAATCTCATTTATTTTCAAATAGTCAAACTTCAAATCTCTTAAAATTATTTGCACATAGCATTGATTCATTCATTCATTCATAGAAAAAAAATATAGATTTCAAAAATCATTCTACACATTCACACTCATTATGCATCAACATCTCTATCATTCACGTTTTGTTGCATTCAAATTATTTCACAAAAATTAATTTTAAACTTCACCAGAAAATTGGAGAAACACAGCTTCCTCGACATCCTTATAGAACTTGAGCACAATCAAGAATCATGGATGAGCTGGAGAGAAAAAATGAGGAGCTAAGAAATGAGGTCAAATCACTGAAGGAACAGATGGCCAAGCTAATAGAGGCCATCCAGGTCTCTAAACAGAAAGAGGCGATGGAACCCTTGCCAAGAGAACCAACCGACCCAACACACCCTCCTGGCTTCACTCCACCATTAAACATACCTTCGCAAACAGAAGGGGTTCACAATGGGTATCCTCATGGGTATGCACCCTCATACAACCAAACACAAACCCAAACACAAGCCCAAACACAAACCCAAACACATAACCTACCTCCAAACACCACCTCACAAGCCTACCAAGCAGCCGTTGGGAGAACGCATCCTATGTTCACCCAAGGGCCTCGCCCTGTATACATACCATCTTCTCATCCATACCACATGCCTGAGGAATACCCAAGCCATCCTTCAACTGAGGATATAGAAAAATGGAAAGGTCTAGAGGACAGGATCCGGGCAATTGAGGGAGATGCTTATGAAGCCAAAGATGCATCTGATTTGTGCTTAGTACCAGATGTGGTCATCCCTCCCAAATTCAAGGTCCCTGAATTTGAGAAATACCAAGGAACCAGCTGTCCAAAGAAAAATTTGACTATGTACTGTAGAAAGATGTCTGCATGTACTTACGATGAGAAGCTGCTTATCCATTTCTTTCAAGACGACAACGGGGTACGGCAACCCGGTACACTCGTGACTAGAGCGGACACATCCGTTCATGAAGGGATCTCGCCGAGGCTTTCTCAAACAATATCAAGACAATGCCGAGATGGCCCCCGATCGGACTCGGCTCCGAATATGGCCAAGAAAGGAGAAGAGTCCTTCAAACAAGATGCCCAACGCCGGCGAGAGTTGGCCGCTCAATACAACCTCCCTTATCCAGAGGAATTGGTCAGCATGTTCATGGACACACTCCAAGATCCTTTCTATGACAAGATGGTCGACAAGTATAATCTAGTTTCCTCCGATGCCGTCATCATTGGAGAAAGGATCGAAGACGGCATACGCTGGGGAAAGATCGCACAAAAGCCCACAGGGACAGTCAATGCTTCCAATTGGTCTGGGGAGAAAAAGACAGGAGAGACCTGCAATGTGGCTTCTAATCAAGGCCAATACATTCCTCAAATGGCACAGTATGGTCCAACTGGCTTCCGACCACCACCATATACACCATACCCACCTTACACACCATATCCCTACATCGCTACCACCTACCAAACACCATACCCTCCTACTTACAATTACGCGACACAAGTCCTACCACCAACACCATACACGGCCCAAACACAAGCCATAAGCCAGAATCCTAATCAAAGCCAGGAAAAAGGAGAAGAAACCATCCAATTCGATCCTATCCCAATCTCCTACACCGAGCTCCTACCTCGGCCGATCCAAAACTTCGTTGGTTGCGCCTTATCCTTTGAAACCTCAAGAGCCACCATATCCTAAATGGTACGATGCTAACACGGATCACGATTACCATGCAGATTTATTGGTCATTCTCGAGGATTGCCTAGCGTTGAAGCGAAAGGTACAAAGCCACGATTGATGCAAAATGGCTGGATTTTGGGAGGCTTGCTCCTAATCAGAACAACAATCCGTTGCCAAATCACGAGAGCCGTCAACCGAAAAGAGACGGAGCGAACGATAGGGTGCCTTGTACAACTTGAGGATATTCATCCAGAAATTGTCGTACTTTCCAAAGTTAATCTTTTGTAAATAAACAGCAATGAATAAATACAAAATTACATTTTTTATATCACTTGAGCACGTGCTTTACATTTTAGCTTTACTTCTAAAAATTTACCATTCTTTTATCTCTTCAACCCACTTCTTATCCCTATACCCAAACAATAAAATACCAATTGGTGAGGATGCTAGTCTTTGTAATGAGTAATCTTGAAAGTCGATTAATCAAGCTCAAAGAAAAAGCCCAATGAGGAAAGCGAGAATAACAACCAGGGATTCTAGATCCCTATTCAAAGTGTCTTGTCAAATAAAACATCCTATGGAATCAAGTCTAAATCAGCAAAATTTAGGGATGCAAGAAAGGATCCGCTGAATTAGAAACCAAGATGACCCTGGCAAGGTCGATGTCAAAATTCAAAATTCAAGGAAAAGAAGAGGACCTGCTGGATTAAAGTAAAAAATAATAATCCAGGAAAAATTAAGGTCAAAACATGAAATTCAAGAAGAGAAACCCGCTGGATTAAAAGCTAAAAGAATCCAGGCAAAAGTAGGGTTAAAGTTCAAAATAATGATTGACAAAGTCACGATTAGAAAAAGGTCTTGCCGGTTTACAACAACAATTCAGGCAAAAGTCAGGATCATATAAAGAGCCTGCTAGGTCGACAACCCTCCAAAGAGACCTAGGCAAAAGTTAGGGCACGATCAAACAAAAGCCCGCTAGGTCTACAATCATCAAAGAGCACCTAGGCAAAAGCTAGGGCGCAATCAAGTTTAAGGCCCCGCTAGGTCAACAATCTTCAAAAGAGACCTAGGCAAAAGTTAGGGCACAACCAAGCAAAGGCCCGCTAGGTCGAAAACCCGTAAGGGCGACCTAGGCAAAGTTAGGAACACGATCAAACAAAAAGCCCGCTAAGTCAGCAATCCTCAAGAACGACTTAGGCAAAAGTTAGGGCACAACAAAGCAAAAGGCCCGCTAGGTCGAAAAGGCCGTAAGGGCGACTAGGCAAAAGTTAGGGCGCAATCAAACGAGAAGGCCCGCTAGGTCGACAATCTTCAAAAAAGACCTAGGCAAAAGTTGGGCATAATCAAACAAAGCCCGCTAGGTCGGAAACCCGTAAGGCGACACAAGCAAAAAGTTAGGGCGAAACGAAAGACCTGCTGGGTTGAAAACTCAAAAGAACAACCCAGGCAAAAATTAAGGTCAATCCAGGAATCCCAAGACAACATGACCTTTCTGCACCTCATATGTTCCTAAAACTGGGGCAAAATTTTTCCATTTCTCAAGTTTGGTCAATTTGACAATCAAGATTATGAAAACTTTGACATTCTTCATCAAAAGGTGCCATTTGGGCAATTAAACCTACACCTTTTGTCATTTTTTTCTTTTCAAACACTACCTCAAACATCCTTTGCAAAATTTCTCTATACTTTTCATTAACCATCCATAAACCACTTTGCAATGTACTCAAAACATGTGCCACAAGAAAATGTGAAAAATGTAAAAAATTAAAAAAGGATTAATTTTGAAAAGTGTTGACAAGTCGGATGAATCCTCGACCGTTGCAACATGACAGGATTGTTTCCCAAAGATTCATCTTCCTACCAGCCATGATGCCACCAAAGAAGGAGTGTGTCTTATTCAATACTGCTGACCATTGTTGGGTCTCGAAGATCCTAGAAAAGAAGCTCCAAAGTTGATCAAGAAGCCAAGAGATTGACCAAAACACCGAACTTAAGTCAATCTAGCTCATCCTGATTTTTGATTCTTGTCACACCAACTAGGGGGTTGTCGAGGAAGGATGTGTTAAAAAATCAAGAGAAACAAAAATTTTACACCATTTCATGGTTTGCATACCATTTGTTTTATCAAGTAAATATTTCAAGCATCAAAATAAGAGCCACATTATGGCCTGCATTCATCCCACAACATCCATTTCATCCAGTAATTATTTGAAGCATAAAAAAGGTGTTGCATCATTTCTATTCAAGCATCACAAACATCGCAATAAGCATTTTGTCATTCAAGCATTTCATAACTCATTTTTCAAAAACTAATTAAGACCTGGGTAAAATTGCCTGAATCGATCATAATTAAAAGACTTCCAAACTGGGGCAAACGCTTGCCCACACAAAAAGGGTCAATTTAAGGTCATCCTCAAATTCTGAATCAACTCAAACTGGGGAAAACGCTTGCCCACACAAAAATACAATGTGAGATTATGGATCAAGTCCAAACTGGGCAAATGTCGCCCACAAATATCAAATTGCAATCATCCACAAACTCGAGTCAAGATCAAAACTGGGGCAAGCTTTTTCATAGAAGAGTCAAGCTCAAAACTAGGGCAAGCTTTTGCCTAGAAAAAGTCAAATTGAGGGGATCCTCAATTCTAATTTTTTTAAAAAAACTGGGGCAAACGATTGCCCAGAAGAATTCAAGTCAATCCCATCCTTAATTCCTCTAAATCAAGTCCAAACTAGGGCAAAAGCTTGCCCACGCAATTCAATTTGAGGGCATCCTCAAACTCTAGGTCAAGCCCAAACTGGGGCAAATGCTTGCCCACACAATTCAACTTGAGGTCACCCTCAAACACAATTTAAGATCATGGAACAAACTAGGCGAACATGCGTCCGTAAAAACTCAGTTGAGGCAATCCTCAATTCTAGAATTCCAAAACTTGCGATCTTGCTCAAAATCCCCTCAAGTTAAGGCATTCCTCGACTACCAAAGACCTTCCAAACTGGGGCAAAACGTTGGCCCAAAATTCTTTCAAAGCAAGACATCTCTCAGTTATCAAGAAATTTCCAAACTGGGGCAAAATGGTTGCCCAAGCCGCCTCAAAAATAATCATCAAGTGTCAAAAAACCTTCAAGCGCAAGGTAGAATGCATCATTCTTGCTCACTGGCCTATGTTGTCAGGCCATAGCATTGCATCTTTACATTCTTGCTCACTGGCCTATGATGTCAGGCCATAGCATTGCATCTTTACATTTACTGCTCACTGGCCTATGTTGTCAGGCCATAGCATTGCATCTTTACATTCTTGCTCACTGGCCTATGTTGTCAGGCCATAGTATTGCATCTTTACATTCCTGCTTTCAGGCCTATGTTGTCAGGCCGCCATAGTTTAGGTTTACTGCTTTCCGGCCTGTGTTGTCAGGCCGCTGTAGCTTAGATTTACCGCTTTCAGGCCTATGTTGTCAGGCCGCTGTAGCTTAGATTTACGGCTTTCAGGCCTATGTTGTCAGGCCGCTATAGTTTAGATTTACCGCTTTCAGGCCTATGTTGTCAGGCCGCCATAGTTTAGATTTACCGCTTTCAGGCCTATGTTGTCAGGCCGCTATAGTTTAGATTTACCGCTTTCAGGCCTATGTTGTCAGGCCGCCATAGTTTAGATTTACCGCTTTCAGGCCTATGTTGTCAGGCCGCTATAGTTTAGATTTACCGCTTTCAGGCCTATGTTGTTAGGCCGCCATAGTTTAGATTTACTGCTTTCAGGCCTATGTTGTCAGGCCGCCCATAGTTTAGATTTACTGCTTTCAGGCCTATGTTGTCAGGCCGCTATAGTTTAGATTTACCGCTTTCAGGCCTATGTTGTCACGCCACCATAGTTTAGATTTACTGCTTTCAGGCCTATGTTGTCAGGCTGCCTTATAGTTTAGATTTACTGCTTTCAGGCCTATGTTGTCAAGCCGCTATAGTTTAGATTTACTGCTTTTAGGCCTATGTTGTCAGGCCGCCATGTAGCTTAGATTTATTGATTTTAGGCCTATGTTGTCAGGCCGCTGTAGCTTAGATTTACTGCTTTCAGGCCTATGTTGTCAGGCCACCTTCTAGTTTAGATTTCGCTGTGCCTATGATGTGTCGCCATCAACTTTTAATTTTCTGCATCATGGCCTATGTTGTCAGGCCTCATCAAATTTTTTCTGCACATATCCTGTTAAGCAGGATTTCATTTGCATTTATCCTGGCAACAACAGGATTTCATTTGCATCTTCCCGGCAATAACGGGACCTCATTTGCATTCTCCTGTCAACAACAGGACTTCAAGCACGTTTAATTTTCTGCACATATCCTGTCAAGCAGGATTTCATTTGCATTTATCCTGGCAACAACAGGATTTCATTTGCATCTTCCTGGCAATAGCGGGACCTCATTTGCATTCTCCTGTCAATAACAGGACTTCAAGCATGTTTAATTTTCTTTTCACCTGTCAGGCAGGTTTGCATTTATCCTGGCAATAGCAGGATTTCATTTGCATTTTCCCGGCAACAGCGGGACCCCATTTGCATTCCCCTATCAACAACAGGACTTCAAGCACGTTTAATTTTCTGTTCACCTGTCAAGCAGGTTTGCATTTATCCTGGCAACAGCAGGACTTCATTTGCATCTTCCCGGCAACAGCGGGACCCCATTTGCATTCTCCTGTCAACAACAGGACTTCAAGCACGTTTATTTTTTATCCACCTGTCAACCAGGTTTGCATTTATCCTGGCAACAGCAGGACTTCATTTGCATCTTCCCGGCAACAGCGGGACCCCATTTGCATTCTCCTGTCAACAACAGGACTTCAAGCACGTTTATTTTCTATCCACCTGTCAACCAGGTTTGCATTTATCTTGGCAACAGCAAGATTTCATTTGCATCTTCCCGGCAACAGCGGGATCTCATTTGCATTCTCCTGTCAACAACAGGACTTCAAGCACGTTTAATTTTCCGTTTCACATTGGCGCAGGTTTGCATTTATCCTGGCAACAGCAGGATTTCATTTGCATTTTTCCCGGCAACAGCGGGACCCCATTTGCATTCTCCTGTCAACAACAGGACTTCAAGCACGTTAATTTTCTTCGTGTCAATCAGCCGAGGTTTGCATTTATCCCGCAAATGCCAGGATTTCATTTCATTTTCCCGGCAACAGCGGGACCTCATTTGCATTCTCCTGTCAACAACAGGACTTCAAACATCTTTAATTTTCGTTCATTGTCAAAGGTGTTTGCATTCATCCTGGCAACAGTAGGATTTCATTTGCATTTTTCCGTCAACAACGGGATTCCCATCAAGTTTAAACTTCTGCATTATGGCCTATGTTGTCAGGCCACCATCAAGTTTAGTTTTCTGCATCACGGCCTATAGTGTCAGGCCACCATCAAGTTTCCCTTTCTGCATATTAAAGTTTTCTTTTCTGCACTCCGGCCTATAGTGTCAGGCCACCTTGTACATACCTTACTTTTTAGTTCTTGCACGTTTCCCTGCCTCAAACAGGCCTTTTCCACTCCAGTGAGCTTGTCTTAACAGGCCATTCTCTTCTACTTTGCCCATTTTAACAAGCTATTTTCATTTCATTTTGCTTGTCCTAACAAGCAATCCCATCGCATTCCACGAAGGTCCTAACAAGCCTTCACTCATTTCAGCCTATTTAGGCTATGCCATCCAGCTTTGTATATTTAAACTCTATCGGCACATAAAGCCGGCAACACCATTTAACCGCCACCCTCCAAGCATCCATGAAGTTCACTTTAAGCTCAAGGCTTCTAGTGCCGCTCGGACTTCTTCAAAAACCACCTCGGACATAAGGTGTTCACGTCTTTACTCATTTCCTACCTCAATAATTCAGAGAATCATTTCTCACATTATTGGGTAGGAAAATAAGTAAAGAGGGGCAAACTGTAAACACCCAATTATGTCCGAGACCCATTTTAAGGTGATTAATGTATAAAGGAAATTCGAAATGAATTAGAATTATAATTAAAGAAAAAGATTTCAATTCAAAACCAATACAAAATTAAAATCTGAAGGAAAACTGACAAGCAGAAAACAGACAAACAATTAAACAGACAAACAGAAAACAGACAAACAATTAAACAGACAAACAGAAAACAGACAAACAATTAAACAGACAAACGGAAAACAGACAAACATTTAAACAGACAATAAATGTCCGAGGAATAAAAATAAAACACAAAACAAACAATATTAAGTTTGAAGAAAAACCAAATTAAAAAGGAAAAAACAAGATATAAAAATTCTGAAAAAATAATACTACGATGGAAATAAAAAATAGAAGTAATAATAAAAAATATATAATAAAAATGATGTAACAGAAACAAAAATAAAATTATTATAAGAAGTTTTTAAAAAATAAAATCAGTAGAAAATAATATAATAAGTAAAAAAATTGAAAACAGAGGGGGAAGAAAAAAAAATTTAGAAAAAACAAATGACACAATGGGAGCGGGGTTTCTGAATTTATAAAAGGCAGAGGGGAACCTTGAATAGGGGGGGAAGTTTTTATTGAAGAGGAATTCAGAGAAAGAAGAGAGGAGAGAAGACGAGGAAAGAAGGGAGAGGTTTCGTTTTCTTATTAGAGGATTCTGGGCGATTTTCAGAAACGAAGAACCGAAATTGACTTCTGGAGGCGGGGAATTGAAAGCGAAGAGAAGAATCTCCTCCATCAGAAGCAGAGTTCTATCTTCTTGATCCTTCAATAGGTTAGTTCTTGTTTCTTGCACAGAACGCTACCAAAACTCATGTCTGAATCAAGAATTTCGTCACATAATTCGTCTTAAAGATCGCTCAGGATGTGCCTAATTTCTTTCTTGATGACGATTATACGATTGTTTGATTTAAACTTTGGTTCGATGACCCTGCATGTTGATAGACGTAGTATTCATGACAATGATTAGCTCTATGCACTGCATCAACCTGGAATTGTATAGGGGGGAAAGGATTGGATCGGATGTGTTAATTTTAGTCGTGAGAGTAAAGATTTGTGATCTAGAGTACCCCTGTTCTACACGATCGGTGTTACCATTAGTTGAACAAAAGAATCGAGAGTCTCTGCTTCGTATCCTAGGGGAAAGTTTGATTCCACCATTAGAAGCCTTTAGGAAATTTGATTGATACATCAAGACGCGATCCATTATGTAAGTGTCGAGCTCTCGCATAGAATAGAATTGCCCAAAACAGAGCAAGACATGCATCTTTTGATAACCAGATTAAGAGGCTCTTCTCTTGCAGAAGCCTCTGATATAACCCAGCCATGTTGGAGCCTTGTAGGATATAATCGAGAGGATAGGAGGCGGTAAGCAAATCCGCCCTTATCATTGCTTAACCCCCTTGCTCAGAGCTAGGAGTAGAACACGATTCAGGCCGAACTAAGTCTCGTAGAGAGCTGCTACCTCCATCATCAGGGCCATCCAGTAGGATATATGAAGCTTGATGTATTCCATATAACAGTGAATTGAAGATAGGTTAGTCAAACCACCTATAGTCCTCCAATACCACGAACATCCAAGGCTCCATTCGTCTCGGTAGTGTATGCCCACGGAGACACCTCTCCACCACCATAATCGTCGACAATGATGACTCTGAGCTAGCCTAAGATTCTGCTTGATAGTCACACTTTTTAGTCAACTAGGATTAGAGGCAGAGAACTCTGCCATAGACACCCCAACACCCCATTAGAAGCAATAATCAGGTCCTGCATAGGTCGAGGACAAAAGCCAGGAAAGGGTGGGTCTGTGATTTCGGCCTTCAACCAAACGCTCCCTTTAGAGAATCCGCATCTTGCCTTACCTACAGGTAAATCAAATGGTACTTTGTTTGATACCAAAGGGAGCCTCAGCATGGTCAACACATGAAGATTGTTCCCTGGCATTCTCAGCCTAACTCAGCATAAATCTTGAGGAGCCATGCAGGCCATGCAACATGCATAAGGGTTAATCTAAAGGCGAAAACCATTAACCCAAATAGGCGCTGGGCATAGTGGTTAGTGCAAGTGTCTCTAACCCCCTAAAACCTCCCTTCGAATCTCACCGAAGGCATCTTTTTATTTCAACATGATTTCCCATAAAAACCTCAACCAGCAAATTACCACCTTACCCTCGAGTATTGCCTTAATTACCCAGCCTGTCCTAAGATCAGTAAATGACCATACTGCCCCTTTGGGAACTCCAGGATCCCCAGCATGTCCCTGCGGGTTAAATTACTATATTGCCCTTTAGGAAATGCCAGAAACAGGTCCCATGACCAGAAAATCCATAAAACACAAAACAAAAAAAAACTCAAGTTAATAAAATTTAAGAAAAGATTACAAAAAATAATTAATAAAAATTTTCAGAAAAATAGAAATTAATAAAAAAAAATTTCAGAAAATAGAAAAGTTAATAAAAATTCAGAAAATTAAAAATACTTTAATAAAATTTTTTTTCAGAAAATAGAAATTAATAAAATTACAGAAATTCTAGAAATTAGTAGAAAATTTCAAAAATTCAAGAAATTAATAAAAATTTCAAAATTTCCAGAAATTAACAAAATTAATAAAAATTACAGAAATTCCAGAAATTAGTAGAAAATTTCAAAAATTCAAGAAATTAATAAAAATTTCAAAATTTCCAGAAATTAACAAAATTAATAAAATTACGAAATTCCGAAATTAGTAGAAAATTTCAAAAATTCAAGAAATTAATAAAATTTTCAAAATTTCCAGAAATTAACAAAATTAATAAAAATTACAGAAATTAATAATTCATAAAAAGTTTAGAAATTAATAAAAAAATTTTGAGAAAATTCCAAAATTCCAAAATAATTCACAAAATTCCTAAATAAATTCATAAAAATTCCAAAATTGCTAATTAAATTTATAAAAATTCCATAATTGCTAAATAAATATTGAAATTTCTACTAATTATCAAATTGCCCCAAAATTCCTAATAGTTACAAACTAACCCCAAAAGAATTTCCCCATCACTCTATATAACTCTTTCCATCAAATCTTCAAAACAAACTCTTATCAAGAAAATTCAAATCAAATTCTTTTTTAAATCAATCAAGATCAATCTTTCGTTTCATTTTTAATCAAGCTTATCGGTCCTAAGTCTCACGCAATGGATCCTAGGGATGAACTGGTAGCTTTTTCTCATTGCTCGCTTCCCAGAATTCATATGGGTCCCAAGTGCCCGTAGTTGTCTTGGACCCTGCGCATATGTGGACTGAAGATCCTTTTGTAAAATTTCAATAAAAACTTCATTTTAGAATCCCTAAAGTCTCACGCGACGAACCCTAGGCACGAACTGGTAGCTTTTTCTGCTGTTCGGGGTTTAGGAATTCGTATGGATCCCAGTGCAACCGTAGTTGTCTTGGATCCTGTGTATATGTGGACTAAGGATTCTCCTTAAAATACATTCAAAACAATCAAGCCATTTTCAAATATTACTTTCCAAGTAGCTCCGAAGGTCAAGCCTTCAAGCACGTTTCAAACATTCTATTAAACATTTTCGAAGGTCAAGCCTTCGAATCAAACCAGAACTACGTAAGCCTTGAGTTTCCCATTGCACCGGGGAATACGTAGGAGCAGGATCAAGTCCTGTCAGGCTAACCTCCATCAAGTATTTATTTTCACTTTAATAAAAGGGATCAAACTATTTTCAAATAATCACACACTCGATTTAAGGGTACTGTTCTTCGGAACAGGCGAGTGGGGTGCCTAACACCTTCCCCACTCGTAACCGACTCCCGAACCTAAATCTCATCTAGGGTTTTTCCAAATCTTTTTCCCTTAAATAAAAATTTGGTGGCGACTCCACATCATCAAAACAATCAATTTTTAAAATTTTAGCGAGTCCGTCGTCTCGTCGGAATTACGGTTGCGACAGCTTTTTTTTAAGATCTGGCCTGATTTAAAGCCTATAAGGCCTACGAGATTGTTTAAAAATCTACATTTAAAAAAAAAGGCCAATAAATAAGCTTAAAGCCTATATAAATGATTAATTAAAAAGGATTGCAAGCTTAAAGCTTACAAGATAAAAAGGTCATTAAATAGGCCTAAAACATATATATATATATATATATATATATATATATATTATAAATATAATATATTGAAATAAATATAATAAATATAAATATAAATATAAATATATAATATATAAAGATAAATAAGCTCCTAAATAGGTTAAACAAGCTATTTTGTAAGCCTAAGCCTAGCTTGTTTATCTGAAAATGTTTTTTAACAAGCTTGAGCCTATCTATTTATTAAACAAGCCAAACTAAGCTAGGTTTTAAACAAGTCGAGTCGTAGGCCCCTGTCGGACAGCCTTGTTCACTTCCATCCTTAACAACTACATATAAAAACTCCTATTATTATGTGCCCTACAGATTGGTTTTTGGAAAAACTTGTCATCTCTCAATTGAATTGGAACATAAGGCCTACTAAGCCATGAAGTTTCCTAATCTTAGTTTGTATAATGCAAAGAAGAAGCCCCTCTTTCAACTCCAAGAGTTAGACAATCTTAAGATGGAAGCATATGAGAGCTCAAGGTTATACAATGAGAGGATGAAAAGATGGCATGACAAGCACATACGGAAGCGTGAATTTTCACTATGTGAGAAAGTATTGGTTTATAACTCATGTCTTTGTTTGTGTCTAGGAAAACTAAAGTGTAGGTGGAATGACCCATATATGCTGAAAAAAGTACTCTCCTATGAAGTGTTAGAAGTCATAAAGGGAAATAGGGAGACTTTTAAGATAAATAGGTAGAGGGTCAAAAACTATGAGTAAGGTGCATCAAAGGAATGCACCATTATGTTGTTAGGAGAACTTCAGCCAACCATCAATGGCTTTGATGTGAGGTTTATTTGAAGGAGATTTTCTAGACAACGAAGGCTTCTCTTAAATTGGAGGTGCTACCAAGAAGCTTGGATGAGCTACCTCCCTCCGTCACCTTGGAGGAGTTTAAGGATAAGGAAGAAACCTTTAACTCTAGATCAGAGAGGTGAAGGAAAAGAAGAAAGTATGCTCCCACGTTAACCCAAAAAGATGAATTAATACTTAAAGTGAGCAAAATGATATATAGGAGGCCTTTACATAGGCCAAAATGGACGATCGATTAAGGAAGGATGGTGCACATGGAGCCACCCCATAAGCATGGTACGCTCATACAAGACCAATCATGGTGCCTTCCTTATTCCTAAATGCATCCTTAAGTTAGGTCAGAGCAAGCCCAAAAGAATATGCTAAAAGTACACATAAATTGGACCCAAGCCTATACAAATCGAGCCCATTAAGAACATAGAGTACAAGGAAAATATCTAAGTCCTAAGTTATGATATTTAGAGCCATGTGATGAGGTGAGAATTAGGAGCCTGAGGAAAGTCATCCTTTAGGGCTTAATCGTGCTTCCATTTATTTTTGCATCTTTTTGGCTCTAGCTCTAGTCATGGGCCCAGTAACCCAATATCCCTACCTAATGTTGCCTCTGCAATAGTTCTCTCAAAAGTGATCTCTACATAATCTCTTCCCTCTTCGAGGGCATTCATTCTTAAATATGAATCATCTTTATCTGTCCTTACAGAGAAAGGAGATAAGTCAAATATATTAAATGTGCACTAACACCATAGTCTCCAAGTAGATTTAAGTGATAATCATAGGGGCCTTTTCGCTCTAGAACCTAGAAAGAGCCATCACCCCTAGACTATAGTTTAGATTTCCTTAGAGAAGGAAAATTTTCCTTTCTAAGGTGTAACGACACTTAGTCTCCAAGTTCAAATAAAACCTTTTTCCTCCCTTTATTAGCTAACCTAGTATAATGAGTTATTTTCTTCTCAAAGGCTTTGACTTAGTATGGAGCTCTTGAATGACTTTAGTCTTTTCAGCTCCATCCTTACTATGATATTTGTCTAGGTCAGGGATGTGTATAAGGTCTACAAGAGTGATAGGGTTGAATTCATACACCACCTCAAAAGATAAGTGTTGGATAGTAAAATAAGATGCCCTATTGTATGCAAACTCTATATAGAGCATACACTTCTCCCAAGTCCTAATATTTTTAACCATCATGGTTCTAAGGAGAATAGAAAGGATCCTATTTATCACCTAACAAGTGATATAAAATAAGAGTTTAATTCCTAATTTAGGGGTATGCCAAAAATGGCTAAGAAACTTAGTTTCTCTATTAGACACTATACTCCTAGAGATGCCATGTAGTCTCACAACCTCCCTAAAGAAAAGTTTGGCTACCAGATTAGCATCATCTACTTTGTGGAAGGGAATGAAGTGGGCTATTATCTAAAGCGATCCACTACAACAAAGATAGAGTCCATTCTCCTTGGGATTCTAGGTGGCCCTGGGCTCACTACAAAAAATTTACCATATACCTGTGACCATTTCTAGTGACATCTACTAAAATCACAAGTCTAAGCATCATATATCTACAAAAATATATTCAGTCATTATTTAATTTTATAATACGTTTATGGGTAGAGGTATCACTATGGACCTGTAAAAAATCATACATATAAACATCAGATATCAATAAAGGTGTAATATTCTTAGTATTTATTTTATTAATAAATTAAAAAATTATAGAGATATGATAAGTTTAAGGTATAGTAACAACTTTTTTATTTGATATAAAAATGTATTATAAATAATAAAAAAAAGTAGTACAAAATTTATTTAATTTTCAAAATTTGATAGTTTATTTTAATAATAAAATTGTCTTTAGTTTCCATTACTTGTTTAAAATTTTTAAATAACAATATTAATTTATAATATTTTTAAAAATTTATAAATAATTAATTTATACTAAATATTAATTTTTTCATCCTTTACATTACTACATTTATTGTATTTGGTAAAATTTACTTAGTAAACTTTATGAAAATATTACTAACTTTTATTAATTAATATTTTTAATAAAATTTTAAAAACTAAATGTTAAAAAATTATTAATTTTATCTAAATTTGCATACGTAATAAATTAAAAGAACAAAGAAAATTGTAGCTCAAAAAACGTTGAATCCTTTCGATGTTTTCACTCACTCTACATGCCTCTTCCGTCAACCTCAATTATCAGCTATTATGGTTCTTTTTATATCACATTTTCTTTAATATCCAGTTTTCTCCTATGCACTGTTTTCTTTTTTGTGAATGACTCCTTGTATTCAAGTCTCTCGATGATTGATTCCTTCCATATTTTTGTTTTTGACATTAACTTTTGTTTATTACAATTAAAGATTATACTTTTATTATTATTTTTCTTTTGAAACATTCAAAAGCGAAGAGGTCTAATGAGTTTTATATTGGTCTGTCTTTTGAAACAATGGTCAAAAACTTTTACCATTTTCTAATTTCCAATTGCAAATAACTATTTCTTAATATTTCAATCATTTAATTGATCTTTTTAATTCTAAAATTCAATTTTTTGTAGAAGTGGCTCCATGATTTTCTACCTTTGTTGAAATATAAACTATTTTGATTCATAATGTGAGTAGAAATGTTGTAGTAGATTTGAGCGATTTGTTTTCTATTTTTGTTTTTAGACATCTTGCATTTGCCATTGAAAATTTCTGATTTTGTTGTTAGGTTTCCAAGCATGTCTCTTGGTGTTGGTGATTTGTTAGAGAAGATGCTTTTCTTTGATCCAAACAAGCCTATTATAAGTAAAATGCTACATTTTTTTTAACTCATGATGCTTTGTAGTTGATGATGCTTTATGCCACCCATACTTGTCATATTAGCAAATAGTTTTTTCCCTCTCGCATTCTAATTTGCAGATAACTATTCAATACTATTATATTAATATAGCTTACTCTACATCAACCATTGATATCAATAATTTGGAATTTAATAACTTGTCAAGTTATAAAAATTATGTACATCAAACTCGTAAATATCATAATAATTTCTCCAATATAATTAATGTCTTATTTTCTTCCAAGATGCATTACAAGCTTTTATATGTTTTAAATCAAGAACTTTTTTCTCTGTCAATGGACGAAATGGTTTCTTTTCCTTTGTTCCCTTAAGTAGCATTAGTTGAATTGCATACTTATATATTTCACATTTTCCTTAAACCTTGAACATTTCATCTACATTCTAGATTATTTCTTTGCTAACAAAAGTCTCTAATGGACTCAAGGATGGCCAATTATATACATGTGGCTTTGATGTGAGAGGAAGAATTCCTTGACATATGTTGAGAAAATTCCCAAAATTTTCTTTTTTAAGGAAACAATGTCTTTGTCCATTTTTACACTATAAGGAACATCTAATGGACTCATGAATGCCACATTGGATGCATGTGGCTTTGATGTGAGAGGAGGAATTACTTGCAAGTAGTCAAGAAAATTCTCAAACGTTTCTTTGATTATGGAAATAATGTCTTTTGTCATTTATTCCTTATGAGGAACATCGGATGGATTCATAGGTCCTATATTATATGCATGTGGCTCTAATATGAGAGGAGGAATTTCTTGCAGTGTGTCAAGGAAATCTCTAAATATTTCTTTGATTACGGAAATAGTGTCTCTGATCAAATTTTTTCTATTGAGAACATCTAATGGATTTATAAGTTTTCGCTACAATCCTTTTTGGAGTTTTATCTCTATCACTGGTTTGACTCTTGGATTCCATTATCTCTTCCTTTTCATCCCAAGTAACACCAGATGAACTAGAGGTAATGTTTTTCCAATGAATCATTTGAAATACTATTATCTATATGAGTAGATACTTTGTGTGCCTTACGATGATTGCTTACTTTACTAGAAGCTCGGGAACTTACCTTCAAAATATGGCCTTGCATAATCATTCTTTCATCCAAATATTGGCCTGCATACCCAATTGTATTTTTAGTAAGATTATGATTATTATTTATTTTTATTTTAATAATATTTTAATTTTAACATATTTAATTTTTTATTATCTTACATTTTTTATTTTCTCTTTTTTAATATCTTGTCATCTCATTCTACCTATTTTCATATATCCATCAACAATTTCTCTTTGTAATACATGTAATTTTTCTTATAAAACAAGAAAGAGATGCAAGAAAAGAGTATGATATAATAAATAATATGATGAAAAAATGATAAAAAAAATAGTCAATAACAATTTGTAAAATTTGAAGGATTTGCTCTTCTTCTACATTTAAATAAAAATTTGTGACTTGCATAAATTACATATTAAGAAATAAAAAATTAGTAGATGCAAATTAAAGAATTAAGAGGATATAAAATCTAGCACTAGCATAACTATCTACATTTTGTCATATTTATCAACTGAAATAGTGCAAGAGGCAATTGATGTTGCATCAATTGAACATTATGTACCATTTGATCTCTTTGATTTGGCACTTTATTATTGGGTTTAACAACTCTCCCTATTAGTCTTTGTTGTTGCACCATCAACACTGATGCCTTGGTCACATAATTTGGTGAAGCTAGAAAATCTTCAATGACCCCTAACTCTAGACACTCACTCCATTGGTCATATCCCTGAAGCATATACAAGTCTTTCAGGAAATGATAAAATTCCCTAGAAAATAAGTAAACGATGGAAAGACTAATTAAGGAATATAATCTTTAGGAATGAAGTTTAGAAACTTTTCTGGGAAATTTATAAAAAATGACCAAAATAACCTTATTAGTTTAGGTAGGCCAAAAACTGTCAATAGAGGTCTGCAGCTTGTGCTTATCTTTGAGAACATGTTTATGGAAGAATTAAGGAGTAGATTAGGTATGCCACTAAGTAATAGGATGAGTCATTTGAACATTTATCAGTAAAGGACAAAAGCCTTAATGAGGAGATAAGTAACCTTGGTTAAATTATTTAACCATGGTTAGGTTAAAATCTTATAATTGTTAGGTTATATCTGACTATGATTAGGTTAATATAATCATGGTTAACCTTAGATGATAAGGTTTCATAAATTACAGTTAATTTTAAAAAGGTAAAATTATAAGTGAAATAACCATTTTGTCTTCTGTTAAAATTTTAATCCTTAGGTAACTAAACATGAGGTGGTTAGATTTACAAAGGTAATAGCCATATTCATTGCCTCATAATCACTCATCCAAACCCTTAGAAAAATATTCAAGTTTAAGCTTCTATCTCCACACTTTCCTAAACCAAGAACTAACCAAGTTTAGGCTATCAATCTTGAAGCTTAAACTAAAGAACAAGTAAAGAAAAAAAAATCCTTCATCCCTCTTCAAGGATTTTTGTTTTGGGACCACCAATAATGTGTAGCATCATCACAAAATCCATTAAGTACTTTTCCTAAGCTTTAACAAGTAAGATGTTCTACCTTAAATTTTTATATGTACTTTTATTTAGTATTCTTGTCTAACCTTCTTCATCTTTAGGAATATTTTCTCTAAACTTCAAGATCCAAATTTCATGAGTATTTTATTTGTTTAAAACTTTCCTCTTCAAGAATTAGGATGTTTTACACTTAATTTTTTCTAAATACTTTTGTTAAGTATTCTTGTTTAACCTTCTTCATCTTTGTGGATATTTTCTCTAAACTCCAAGATCCAAATTTCTTGAGTATTTATTTGTTTAAAACTACCATAAGTTCTTAAATAATCATTTCTACTTTTTAAATAATTTTCAAGAGTTTAAAATAAAGATTTAATGGTTTACAATCTTATTGGAAGCCCCTAAGCATTTTAATAGATTAAATTCTCTTGAAAATGATTTTTGAAAGTTTTGGGAAAATTTGAGAAGTTATAAATAAGTATTGGATGCTTAAGTGATGATAGAGTTAGAGATTTGAGAAGATCTTGAAAGTCTTGTCTTATTTGAGTTTAAAATGTTTATGTGTTGTCCTATCTCCTCCAAAAGTTCAAGCTTGTTACTTTCCTTATACTAAGTTAAAATTTTGACCTTTAAAACTTAAAAGTATTATATTTGGACTTCCATAGACATGAACCTAAAACTTTCAAATTAAGACATAAAAATTAAATTGAGAACTAAAGATTGAAAATTTATAACAAAAAGATGCAGAAAAAGACCTGTGGACTTATAAATTGTGAGAAAATTATCCAAACTTTACCTAAGGATAAAGACATGAACTAAGGAAAAAGACTTGCAAGAATTTGATGGACTCATATTGTATAGTGTGGATTAGTTTTATAGTGCTCATGGATTAGATTAAATGGGAAGGAAAAATTGTCATAATTTCATGAGGAGATAACTTATGAATAAACTAACGAGGATTATGTTTTATTATGGATGCAATATTCCCTTTGCCCCTAGGTTTTCAAGTTCTGATGGCTCTGCTAGCTAAGGAGGTGGAGTCTACTAGTAGTGAGAGTGACCCTTTCACCCCATCTCATTATCACAGTCTGTCGCATCTGTGGTTGTCTTAGGAGAGTTCTCCCTATGATATGCCACCCTTATATAACATCTACTAAAGGTATGAAGTAGAGGAGTACTACTCCATAAACGAGACATGGTTGGTGCATCAAGGTCCTTATTGGTGAAGCATTAAAAAGAGATTTTCTATTATGTGGTGTAATATATGTAAATTGTATATGAAATAAATGTAATATATGCAAGGTACTAATGTCCTTTTTATTGTATAAAGTACCACATAAGAGTTCTATAATTAGCCAAGACTTGATATTTGTATAAGTAATAATGTACACAAGTGATATGAATAAATGTATATTTTATTAAGAAAATAAATATAAGCTTTAAAAATTAGCATGAGTGATGAACTAAACGTTTAGTTCCTACTATGTTCCTTGCTACAATGAGACTTGCACTTTCAATAATTTTCTATTTAAAAAAAAGTTGTACCATATTTTTTCAATAACCTTATTTTACAAAAGAGTATCACATCATGAAGTAACAAACTAATAATGAACTCACGATATGACTTAAATGTAGAACGGATGTCATTATTAGGATGTTATAGTTAAGGGAGTTGGTCATTCTTGAATAGCCTTGACCTTCTCTTGGTCAATTAAGACCTTATGTTTTCCTATAACAAACCCTAGGAAGACCACATGATCCAAGCCAAAGGAACAATTTTCTAAGTTGGTGACACGCTCGTCGCAAACGTCCAAAAATAATTTCTAGATTATCCCAAACTATTGGTATAGTATAAGGTGCAACCTAGATCATCTGCCAAAGACCATTTCAGATTCTTAAGAAAATTAGAGAAAGTTAGAACAAGGGGATTTTGTAAAGATGTGATATTAAGTTCTAAATACAAAATACAGAATGAGATTAATTCGACTTCAACGATTATCAACTCAAGGAATTCAGAGGCTATTTTCTTAACTAATAATTGATCACGAAAATCATGCATTATGTTTATCAACCTAGGATCATATGGAACCCCTAAAATGATCCTTAAATTTTCTACTGAGAAAACTCTCAGGATTCAATTGATTATGATCAACAAGATTTAGTAACCACTTAATCTTTCATTAGATCTAAACCAATTTCATAATCAGAATTCAGTTGAAGTAAGTAATAAGATGAAAACCTTCAATTCAATTACTTAATTTCTACTCTTCAAACTTTTGAAAAATGACTTACCAATCAAAAACCAATTATAAATCAATTATGCATTAATCAAAATACGTCAATCGAACAAACTTTGATTAAAAGAATAGAATTGAAGAATATAGTAAAGCAGAGTAGAAATCACTTAATAAGCATGTGAATAAAGATCAAGACCTCAAAGTTAAAATGAAAATAGATTGAATCCTTGAATTGAAATTACAAACTTATCCTTCCATGAAGGAGGCAAACTAACAACAAATAAAAACTTAGCCTTCCATGAAGGAGGCAAACTAACAACAAAGAAAGAAAGATGGAAAATGGTATTGGAGTTAATATCCAAGGGTGTGTCTCTCCTCTTGTAAACCCTTCTATTTATAGAGGATTTTTGAGGCATCATCTTCAGAAGGTCACCAACCAGCTTTTTTACTTTTCCATCCTTTTATTGCTTTCACATGGGCTTTGTTGAAAATGCAAAACACTTTTGAATTTTTGTCACCAATCAGCACAACAATTTTCACGTTGATTGCAGCGCAATTTCGGATATACAGGTGTCCGAATTAGAGCTTTACGTCTGAACAAAGGTTGTAGCCCCGGATCTTAGCTTTCCAACGGATCTAATTTCATCTCAATATCACTTCTGTATCTCAAGTTATGGCCAGATCTTTGCACACTGTTCAGGTTCCGCGACAGCAACACTATCTCATCTTTTGAGATAATTTCGGAGTCCTATACATCCCATTTAGAGTCTAATCTTGCTTTGTAACTATGTAAACTTCTTTAAGCTTTCATTCAAGACATATTTCATGATTTTTGGATGTCTAAAACTCCTATTATGCTCAAAATACTATTATAGTGTCATTTTAATTGGTTAAGCAAAGAAATTCAATTAAACTCCATATGAACCCAAACTCATAAAATATGAAAAAGACCACTTAATTGAACATATAAGAAGTCTTAATGAGCTACAAATGAGAGATAATTATTTATGAAATTTATGCTTATCAGTTGGAAAATAATTTTTCTTCCTTTAAGATCAAGAGTACTTGCCTAACATACCCTATATGGTCCTCTTGAGTTTTAGAGTAAACTAATATATCATCAAAGTATACTACAACATATTTTCCTATCAGGTTTGTGAGCACACGATTCATGAGTCTCATGAACATAATATGAGCATCAGTTCATGACTAATCATTCACACAACCCAAACTTAGTTTTAAAGGATGTCTTCCACTCATCTCTCTCCTTCATTCTAATCCGGTGGTATTCAGACCTAAGGTCTATGTTAGAAAAGATGCATGACTTGTGGAGATCTTTTAAGAGGTCATCTAACTTAGGTATAGGATGTTTATTCCTAATGGTGATTTGGTTAAAGGCTCTATAGTCTACACACATCCTTCAACTACCATCCTTTTTAGAGACGAGTAGAATAGTCACAACACAGGGGCTAAGGCTTTCCCTCACCTACCCCTTAGCTAGAATTTTCCCCTACTTGTTTTTGGATCTCTTTACTCTCTTTAGGGTTACACCTATGAGTTGGCTTAGTGGGCCGAAGAGGCACTTGGGATCAGATCTATCTGATGCTCTATGCTTCTCAAGAGAGGAAGCTTTATTAGTATCTTCTTTGGAAAGATGTCCTCAAATTTAGTTAGAAGTAGTTGGATGACCTTAGGGATATATTATGTCTCTTAGAGCAATATTTTCTCCTTAGACAATACTAGGTAAATGGTATTCGTAACCAGTAAGGCTTGCTTTACTACCATTAGTTTTATTAAAAGCTTGCTAAGGGTAGAGATATCCTTTTTAAGACCCATAGTTTTTTTTCCTTTTAGTTCCTTCCTCTCTTCAACCCTTTTTTTCCATATGTACATTTGGTCTTTGCAAACCTCACTAAGGCTTAGGAGAACCAAAGTTATCTTTTATGAATTAAATAAGAATGAATACTTATTGGTATGTCAATCATGATGGACATTCCTATCACATTATCTTGGTCTTCCCAATAGCACATGGTTGGCCTCTATAGGAACAACATCACAGGTGACATTGTCCTCATACCTTCTAATAGTGAAGATAAGGAGTACTTGTTGGTTAACCAAAAAATCTCCTTTATCACTAAGTCATTGAAGTTTATATGGATTAGGATGAGGTGTGGTCACAAACCTTAATTTTGTGACTAACCTGGTGTTAGCCACATTAGTGCGACTACCCTCATCTATAATTAGGAAGAATTTGTGCCCATTGATAGAACATCTAGCATTAAAGATGCTCTCTCTTTGATTTTCTTCCTCTCTTTGGTCACATTATCCAATAACCTCCTAACAACTAGGAGGTTTCCTTCAAGTGATCCTCAGAGGAAGAGGAAGGGAAACAAGAGCCAATGGACTCTAGTTAAAAGTAGTCACCATTATCTCTAAGGATCATGGCTTCCTTATTTGAACATTCTGAGGTAATACAGCCTCTCCCTAGACACTCAAAGCACTTGATGGAAGACTCTTTTCTTGAAGGCAAGCTTGGAGCTTTTCCCTTAGAGTCCTTGGTATCCTTGGATTTCTTATTTTTAAAACTAAAGTCTTTCTTCCTATCTTTCCATGTTTCTTATGTAGATGTTTTGAAAGAAGTAAATTTATCCTTACCCTTCCTAACTAGTTGGGATTCTACCTTAAGGGATTGGTGGTAAAGGTCATTAAGGCTTAAATAATGATGGAGTTCTACTTTGTCTCTAATTTCATGCCTAGGACCATCTAATAACCTGGTCATGGTAGCTTCCTCACTTTCACTTAAATTAGCCCTAATCATAGTTATTTCATTTCTTTATAGTACTTATATATGCTTTTAGTGCCTTGGATAAGTCTTTGAAGCCTATTATTCAATTCCTTAAATAATGGAGAGGGATATATCTAGTACTCATGATGTGTTTGATTTCCTCCCACTCACTCAAATGGTTGGTACCTTTCCTTATTTAGCTTATCCCACCATATTAGGACATAGTCACTAAACTCTAAGGCTATTAGCCTTACCTTTTGTTCCTCCCTAATGAAATAACTAGAAAATAATTGCTCAATTTTGACCCTCCTAGTCTAGATAGGCTTTTGAGTCATTTATATCCTGAAACCTAGGCTTTTTTTACATTTTATACTTGTAGGGGATTAAGGTGGTCCCTACCCTTATGGTTCTTATTATCTATGGTGTTTATCTTCTATACTATCCCAAGAAGATCTTTTATCCCTATTCCTAGAAAGTTCCCTAGTCCTAGAGGGTTTTCCTATTCTTACGGTGCCCTTATGTATAGCTATCCTTTGTGAGGTTCTTTTAGGTGTTAGTGACTTTTGTTGGTAAATGGCTAGCAACCGACATTAATATGCAACAATAATTTGTCTTATACCTCTAATTGGTCTTTATTTTCTTGTCGTTGTGTCATTATTATTTGACTGTTGGAAAGTTAATATTTGGCCATTATGTACTTATTAGCCATCAAATAATTATTTTCTAGCCATTGGACATTAAACTACTGAATACTGTAGTATTTTCTGGTCAGATGCAACTTCCCATCTTTCCCATCTATGTTATATATAACACATGCTTCTAAGTATACAATATATATGTATGTATATATCTTCTACTCAATTTCTACTTTTCTCCTCCTAATTCTAGGAAATATTATGCGAGACTCCAGTATACTGAGGTTGACTACATAGTTCCTTGTGTGCTACTATGTTAACCTAGGGGAGCAATAACCGAATCAAGTTGCACCAGAGGTCTACCAAAATTTTGCTTTCAAGGTAGTGGTTCTTCTACGGTGCAATGATTACTTTATCCTAATAAACTTTTAAATGAGTGAGGCCTATCCTTTGAAGATGGCCCTCTCTTTATGGTGAGTCCTTCCTTTTATTCTTAGGATCTATTTTTCTCAAAGAAGTTAACATCCCCTTTCATATGTCTTCTCCTCTTCACAATGGTAAGCCCCTTTCCTTGACACACTAGTCTTAATTTCCATTTGATTTTTTTTTTACACCTATGTAAATTTCTTCTTTCTAAGTTATTTAGGCATTGTTCAATGGCCTTAACTTGGGTTTGAAAAACCCTTTCTAAGCTGGGCATTATTCTAGGCATTGTTCTATGACCCTAGGTGAAGTTGGTGTGATTCTGGAAATTAAAATAAGAAAGACAAAAAATGGAGTTTCTCTAAATCAATTACACTATATCGAAAAGTTGTTAAAGAAATTTAGCAGTTTTGATGTAATGCTTGCTAAAACTCCCCATGATGCAAGTATGTGATTGAAAAAGAATATTAATAATGGGGGTGTATATTTTGAGTACATAAAAATTATTGGCAGTGTTATGTTTCTAATGAATTACACTAGACCTAATATTGCATATGTTATGAGCAGATTAAGTCGTTATGCTCATAATTCCAGTGATGAACATTAGATTTCTTTGTATCCTCTTCTAAAATAATGAAAAGGTACTATAAATTTGAGTTTGTATTTTTCTAAATTTCCTTCAGTATTAGAAGGATTTTGTGATGCTGTCGCAACCGTAATTCCGACGAGACGACGAACTCGCTAAAATTTTGAAAATGAGATTTATTTGGATTAACATGGATTCACCACCAAATTTTTATTTAAGGGAAAAGATTTGGAAAAACCCTAACTTGAGGATGAGATGCTAAGTTCGGGAGTCGGTTACAAGTAGGGAAGGTGTTAGGCCCCCTACTCGCCCGTTCCGAAGAGCGGTACCCTAAAACTGAGTGTGTGATTTTGAAAAATATTTGATCCCTTTAATTAGCATGGAAATAAATAGCTTGATGGAGGTTAGCCTCACAGGACTTGATCTTGCTCCTACGTATTCCCCGGTGCAATGGAAAACTCAAAGCTTACGTAGTTCTGGTTTGATTTGAAGGCTTGACCTTCGAAAGTGCTTGAAAAAGAGTATTTGGAGATTTTGTTTTTTTGAAAAGCTTTTTATTTTTTGGAGGAACCTTTAGTCCACTCATGCACAAGGTCCGAGGCGGCTACAGTAGCACAGGGGCTTATACGAACTGTTAAATGTTGAACAACAAGAGAACCGCTAGTTTCTGGTTTAGAATCCGTTGCGTGAGACCAAGGATCCCAAAATATTTGAAGAAGAACTTTATTTTTGAAATAAGAAATGAATTTGATTCATCGTTAAAGAAAAGAACAAAACTTGATTGGAATGGAACTAGATTTTGAATGTTAGGAGTTGGATTTTGAAAAATGGACTTGATTTGGTTTTTGAATTTTGAAGTTTTGCACTAAACATGAATAAAGTGAAAAAGAAAGGAACTGTAATTGAAGGAAGAACTAAACTGATTTAATTTTTGAGGAAGAAGAATTATACTTTAATTTTTATTCAAAAGAAAGGAGAACTTTACCTTATTGAATTTGGTTTTATTTGAAGAAAAGAATTAAACTTGATGTTATTTGAAGAGTGTAAACTTGATTTAAAAGCTTGAAGAAAGAGAATTTTGGTTTGGACTTGGAAGAAAAAAGCAAAAAAAAAAAAGGAAAATGAATTTTGGAGAAAAAGAATTTCATATGAATTTTGAAAGAAAAAAAAACTTTATTTTAATTATGGAAAATTTAGGGGTTAATTTCTGATTATAGGATGTGCTAGGGGGCAGATTGCAATTAACAGGAACAGTGAGGAGCCCAATTGCAATTTTGGCAAGTGTGGAGGCTAGATGGCTCACCTAAGGCTCGCTTGGCTTAGGCGGCTTGGAGGTTTTGGCAATGGTACGCCTGTCACCTATTAGGCTGTGGGTCGGCTCCGTTGGCGGCTTGTGTTGAGTTACTTGGCCCAATTGTGGTGGCCTAGCCCACGATTGGGAATTAAAATAAATGGTGGTTTGGGGGTTTCGAACCTCGCTTCCTGGAGTGGGTGCGGCGCACCAACCGCTGTGCCAAAGCCATTGTTTAGCATTATTGGCACAAATTACAACCTTGAGGTATTTCACGATTAATCAACATATGAGGTGAAAACTGCCACAGTGGGGATCGAACCCATGACCCCTACTCCAATTTGCATGGAAGTTACCATGGGAGCCACGCTCAAGTCTTGTAACTCATGTTCAGCTTTTAATATTTAGGCGTTCTAGCCGTACATGCCTTATTGTATGCATGGCAGCATAATTCAGTGTCTCTTATTGGCTCCACAAAGCTTTGGTTATTTGCTCCACGATGGCGTATATGAGGCTCTCGGGATATGCTATTCCTGTGGCAAGTATTGGACGCACTAGAATTGCCTTGCATGCACCCAGTTGGCCGTATTTTGGTGGCTATGACATCATAAGTCTGGATATGCTGCTTTGAATCCAAGATGTAGTCATGCAAGTGTGAGGAGGTCACCTACCCATCACCGATTTGAACACATATGGTTGCGCTTACAAGCAAACCCATGATATGAGAGAGCTTGTTCGTTAACTCCAGCCACTGGCTTGTGAGATTCTTTATAAAAAATGCATACCAGAATGTGATTACCATCAAAACCCCGCTTGCACAAGCTCCATTGTCCTTAAATTCTGACGCACTTGGGCTCATGAGCTTTTGGTAAGTCAAGGTGGAGTGCATCCGCTGCATGCTCGGTGGGCCGTGCACCACAACCCCTTCCTTCTTATCAATATATACATGCAGCTATGCATTCGTGTCTGAATGAGGCTTCATCAAACCAACTCTAAGGAGCCACCGTGACAAACTCACTTACTGGTTCATAAGCTTTGAGAATCAAGAACCCAAAAGATTCTTTGGAGGCAGCAACGTGCGGGGGGTTTGACTAACGATATGGTACCTCTGATTCCCAAGTTCATACGAGGCCAGTGGCATTGCTTCCAAATGGTTGTTATATGTCTAGATTCTCGTGGTCACTGTCTCCCTAGTCGCGCACCACTTTTCATGGAGCATATTACATACCACGAAGTTAACGCTAACGACGTTGCGACGTTTGTACGCCATACATGGAGCGATGTCTAGGGCTGTGGCGAGGGTTGCATAATGTATTTCTAGCACCCCCTCTTCATTGACCAGGGCCAGAATTTGCGTGGCTACCTACCTGACTCGAGCCAACATCATGCATGCTTTATCGATGAGAACTTGTAGTGTGTTGTACCTGCTCCTTCAAACTGAACAGAGGTACCCTTGTGATAGCACAATTAGTCCTTCAGAATCTGCTACACAGCAAAACGTGCATGGAAGGAGTACATAGGTACGTTGATCAAATGCAACGGACCCTCATCTGTGATGATACTAGTCAGTCAACCTCTTGGACATAGATTCCACAACCACTCTTGAGCTTTCGATTCCTCTCGCAACCAACAGCGCAACCACCATTCGTGTTACCAACCACTTCAAATGCGTTTGACATGGATGTGATACGCTCATGGAGAAACCTTAGGGTCCACTTCCGACGTCCCCGCTGTAGTTTTGCTCATTACCACTGTGGCACATGGCTTCTACTGCAGTGCGCGCCTTACTATATGAGCATACTATAATTCTGGACCTGGGGGGGTCAGATAAGTACACGAACCCGAGATACAGGGTAGCCATTTAAGGGACCATGTTGTCCTATTCAAGAATCGTATACTGTGGTTTATTGGCTCTTAAGAATAACTAATACCAAATCCTCGATTAATCTGTTCTCCAACCAGGAATTGGAAAATTTATTGCATATTTCATCAAATGAGATTCGCATACCCATAGTGAGAGTGGCAGAGCTAAGGCAGCGAATATGTGCTTAAGGCAAGTTATCTTAATGTTCTTGATCTAAACAGAACTGATGCAAATTTTCTGGGTTCATGTATAACTCTATGAACTCATCATAAGATTTTTTAGTTTAGATATAGAAAAAGCTTGGCTAACCTGACTTGGGATCGTTGATGTGTCTTTGTCCGCCTTTTGAACTGGTAGAGCTCAATTTTCCTCCACGTCGGTTTCTCCTTCTGGATAGCCTCAGATCCTTTCTCCCTCTCTCGCCTCTTTGATCGTCTTCCCATTTTTCGATGGCAGGTCCTCCAAGAGTCCTCCACCCGAATCCGAAAGCTCTCCCGAAGGACCAGTTCTCCCCCTTCAGTTCCTTTTTGTTATTTTGTTCAAAAACCCCTTCCTTCCGATTCTGTTTTTTTGTTAATTCAGTTTTTCCGTTAAAACCGTTTTTTCTCTTTCTCCTCTTTCTAAAAAATTTATTTTCTTTTTCTTTTATTTCTTTTTCTTTTATTTCTTTTTCATTTATATTTATCTATATTTTATTAATTTAATTTCAAATTTTTTTATTTATTTTTTAGCTTCAGATTTTATTATTTTTAATTTCTGTTTTTGTATTTATGAATTCTGTTTTATTTTTTATTATAATATTTTTTTATTATTCCAGATTTTGCTTTATTATTTATTTTCTATTTCTGATTTTTTTATTTTATTTTTCCAAAAAAACCCTTTTCTGATTTTTTATTTATTATTGCTTTTTTTTGTGTTAATTCCCCTTTTTTTATTTCTATTTACCTCTTTTTTGTATTTGTCAGTTTTTTATTCTTGTTTATTAAATTTTATTTCATTGTTTTCTTTTAATTTTTGGTTTTAATGTTTATTTATTTATTTTAGTTATTTTATTGTTTAATTTTCTTATCTTATTTTCTCATTATTTATTATATATATTTTTATGATTGTCTGTTTCTCTGTTCGTCTGTCTTTCTGTATTTGTTTTCGGTATTTCTGTATTTGTATTTATTTATTTATCTCTTCATTATTTCTTTCTGAATTTATTATTCTCTTTTTTCAAACTCTTTTTTCTTTTTCTTTCCTCCTTTTTTTAATAATTCAATTTCATTTTTCACTTTCTGTTTTTATTTTATTTTCAGTTTTTTCGTTTTTGTTTTTTTATTGTTTGGATTATTTATCAGCATGGGTTTCTCGATTAATTTTACAATTGGAGGCCTTGGACATAAATGAGTGTTTACAGATTCTAATTTGGCATCAGATAACAATGAGGTAACCTCTACCAGTAGATACGTTTACACCTAAGGTGGTGGTGCTATCTCTTGGAAATTTGCAAAAAAACCTTACATAGCATAATCTACTATGAAATCTGAATTTATTACTCTTGAGTGAGGAGGTCAAAAAGTAGAATGAATAAGATGTCTCCTAGCATACATAAGCAACGATTGGAGTAGCTAACAACAGTGGTTACAATGGAAAGAAAAGATATATGTTAGACATAGTGTTGTTAGGAAATTAATTAAGAATGGTATAATTTCTCTTGAATACGTAAAAAGTGAAAGAAATCTTGTTGATCCTCTTACTAAAGGATTAAATAGGAAAATGATCCTAGATTTATCGAGAGGGATGAGCCTAAACCCTAAACCCTAAACCCTAAACCCTAAACCCTAAACCCTAAGTATCTTTCTTTAAGGAGCTCAAGCTCTAGATATTTTCCTTGGGCCATTTTTGTGTTTTCTTTTATAATACAATTCATCACAGTATTCAGTTTCTATCAATTGGTCCGACCTGCCAGATTTGATTGAACCCACTGAATTTAATCCATGCCACTAAAAATGAAGGTCATTAACAGAGTCGACATACTAGAAGCTAAGGTGGTTGTGCTAGAAGATTCAATGAAATCATCAATGGAAGATTTCAAACATACGCTACTCCAAGAGATGAGTAAGATGTTTGTGCAATGAACGATGACGATCATCGCGGTGGTAGCAGTGGCGGCGAGGAAGCATCGTCAGTGGTGGAGTGCGTACGGGGAGGTGGAAGAGAGGAGTTTGTCGTCGGGAGACCCATGGAGAAGTACCGGCCGGCTGACACGGAAAATCTAAATCTTATTCGATGGAGTTCGATTGGATGGAGGAACACATACGAAAACTTATTTTGAAGTTCAAAATATTTTCGATGACGTAAAAGTGAAGCTGGCTAAGTTGAGTATGGAAGGATTCGAGATTCGCTGGTTCAACTTGTTGAGGGAAACAAAGGATCGCCTTACTTAGGAGAAATTAAAACAAGCACTTATAGAGCGGTATGGGGGTCGATGTTTTGATAATCCATTCGAGGAGCTTTTTGATTTACAACAAACAGGGAGTATGGAGAAATACATTGTAGAATTCGAGTATTTATCATCTTAGGTAGGATACCTCCCAGAAGAGCAATATCTAGGTTATTTAATGCGATGTTGAGTTCAGACGTTCAATCCATGCACCAGGTTGCACATGATGAGGATCGCACGCAATGTAGAAGCAGAGCTATATCGGATGAATCACGATCGCAAGGGGGTATTAACTGCATTTAGAGCAACCGCAATCGAATGGCTATAACTTCATCACATGGTTGGAGTCCTATTGTTAGCCTAGTATCACAAGGAACTTCAACTCCTGCTCTTTCAATTCGAAACGTGAAGGAGGAAAGGAAGGGAAGAACAGAGCAAAATAGAGGATTTAAGCATTTTTCGTATCAAGAACTTATGGATAGAAAAGCCAAGGGGCTCTCTTTTCGATGCAAAGAGAAATTTCACCCAATGCATCAGTGTGCAGAAAAATAATTGCGACTCCTCATATTGGGTGAGGATGAAACTGTGGAAGAAGGGGAAGTATGACCATCGAAGTGGATGCTGAGGATGAAGTTGAGTCTTTCGAATGCAACACTATAGGTCTTAGGGGAATCACTTAAGACTTATTGACAGGGGTAAAGATTATGAGATTGGAAGGAAGACTTAAGGGAATCACAATCTTAGTCATGGTGGACAGTGGGGCTTCCCACCACTTTATCTCTCCCCAAGTAGCTGCAGCTTTAGAATTATACATCACTCCCACTCAGGATCTCAGAATCCGCCTTGTTGATGGGCATAAAGTGATAACTCGAGGTAAATTCTCAAATATTGGAATTCAAATTGCTAATTCAGAGTTTATTGTGGATGCTTATGTATTGGAATTGGGTGGTCTGGATGTGATTTTGGGAGTTGCTTGGCTGAAGAGCCTAGGAAAAGTAGTGATGGATTGGAAGGATATGACCATGGACTTCTTGTATCATGGCAATCCAATTCACCTCCAAGGATTGAATCATGGCCTGAGTAAGTCCCAGGAAGGAAATGGACTCAATACCAATTCAACATCATTTAATAGCTTATTAAAGTAAGACTATGAGGAGGATTGGGGAGACGGGAGGATGGAGGGGGAAGAGGAACATATAGCTACTACTTCATATTTAATAGCCTTACAAGAGAAGGAACTTTTACAGTTGCTGGGTCTATTTTCTGAAGTTTTTAAGGAAGTAATGGGGTTACCTCCCAAGAGAGAAGTGGAACACACTATAAGGCTGGAACCGGGAGTAGGACCTATCAGTGTATGACCCTATAGGTATCCTCACCTACATAAAAATGAGATTGAAAAATAAATGAATGGCCTGTTGCAACAAGGGGTAATTAGACACAATTCCGGTGCATTTTCTAGTCCAGTCATATTGGTTAAAAAGACAGACTCCTCATGGCATATGTGTGTAGACTACCGTGCCCTGAATAAAGTGACTATTCTAGATAAGTACCTAATTCCACTGGTGGATGAGTTGTTGGATGAATTAAATGGGGGCTTTTTATTTTCTAAATTGGACCTAAAATTGAGGTACCATCAGATAAGGGTTAAGGAAGATGATATATACACAACAACATTCAAGACCTATGAAGGACATTGTGAATATCTAGTGATACCTTTTGGGTTGATGAATGCCCTAGCCACTTTCCAATCCACCATGAATCAAATCTTTAAATCATGTCTAAGGAAGTTCATGTTAGTGTTCTTTGATGACATCCTGGTATATAGCAGGAACTGGGGAACACACTTGTTGCACCTGCAACAAATACTTTAAATGCTAAGCAAGAATTGCTTCATAGCAAATAAGAAGAAATGCAGTTTTGGGCACCAACAGATAGAGTATTTGGGGAACATAATTTCTAGTCTCGGGGTGAAGGTAGATCCAGCCAAGGTGAGAAGTGTAGTGGAGTGGCCAGTACCCAATAGTGTTAAAGGAGTTAGAGGTTTTTTGGGATTAACAGGCTACTATCAAAAATTCATCAAGGATTACGGGAAGTTGGTCAAACATTTGACAGAGCTCACAAAAAAAGATGGGTTTTTTTAGGGATCGGAGGCATTGGCTGCTTTTGAGGAATTAAAGAGAGCCCTCACCTCAGCCCCATTATTAGCACTCCCAAATTTCTCTCAGCCTTTTCAAATTGAGTGGGATGCATCAGGGAGAGGGATTGGTGCTATTTTAATGCAAGATAGAAGGCTAATCGTGTATTTCAGTAAGACATTATCAACTAATAGCCTATCAAAGTTTGTGTATGAAAAAGAATTGATGGCATCGATGTTATTTATGCAACATTGGAGACATTACCTTATAGGTAGGAGCTTTGTAGTCTTTACTAATCAGAAGAGTTTGAAGAATTTATTGCAGCAAAGGGTGGCTAGCTATGATCAATAGTGTTGGATGTCCAAGCTCTTGGGTTATCATTTTGAGGTGACCTACAAACCAGGAACTGAAAATAAAGCCGCTAATTCCTTATCTTGTATCTATGAAGAAGGAGAATACAAGATATTGGTCTCTTCATCAATTTGGGAGTAAGGAGGGAAGATCAATCAGGAGGTTGTGAAGGATCCCATATTGAAGATAATCATAGATGACTTGACAAGGGACCCCAATTCTAGACCTGGATTTTGTTTACACCAGGGTGTTTTGTTATATAAAAACAGGTTGGTGATCCCAGCCTCTACTGACCTTATTCCTCTTCTATTGGAAGAGTTTCACTCTTCACCAACAGGAGGACATTCAAGGTTCTTGAGAACATACATAAGATTGGCAACAAACTTTTACTAGATTGGAATGAAGAAGAGAATCCAAGAATTTGTTAAGGGGTGTGATACTTGTCAAAGATAGAAATACTCAGCTTCCTCTCCTCATGGCTTGCTGTAACCACTACCTATTCCAGATAGAATTTGGGAAGATATTTCAATGGACTTTATTACAGGATTACTGAAATCAAAAGGATCTGATACCATATTTGTGATTGTGGATCTCCTATCCAAATATGCACACTTTATCCTCCTAAAACACTCGTATACTGCAAAAAAGTTAGCAGCTGTCTTTGCTAAGGAAGTCGTTCAGCTGCATGAAGTGCCACACTCCATTTTGGTGATCGAGATCCTCTCTTTGTGAGTAATCTCTGGCAAGAACTCTTCAAGCTACAAGGGACAGTGCTGAAAATGTCTTCTTCTTACCATCCCGAGATCGACGAACAAACCGAGGTTATTAATAGATGTTTAGAAACTTATTTGAGATGTTTTCCTGCTGAACAACTAAGGAGTTGGTCGGATTGGTTATCTTGGGTTGAATTATGGTACAACACCACATTTCATGTCTCCACAAGAATTACTCCATTTGAAGTTGTGTATGGCAGAAAACCTCCAACAATAATCTGATTCCTTAAAGGAGAGACCAAAGTGGAGGTTGTAGCAAGGGAATTAGAAGACAAGGATAAGGCATTACAATAGCTCAAGTATAATTTAACTAAAGTACAAGAGCAAATGAAGCGATATGCAAACAAGAAAAGATTGATGAAAGAATTTAAAGTAGGAGAATGGGTGTAATTGAAATTGAGGCCCCATCGACAACAGTCAGTAGTTCGTAGAATTCACCAAAAGCAAGCTCCTAGATATTATGGCCCATTCAAAATACTGGAGAAATATGGCAGTGTCAACTTACAAATTGAAATTACCCCCCACCTTTCAAAGGTTCAGCCTGTATTTCATATATCACAACTAAAGAAAGCAATTGGTTGTCATGTAGCTGAAATAGAGCTACCCAGGGAGTTAGAAATTGAAGCTGATGGAGATGTTGCACTTGAAAAGGTGTTGGCTAGTAGAGGGATCATGAAATCTGGGCATGCAAAGAAATAACTCCTAGTACAATGGAAGGGTTGTGCTAAGGAGGATGCTACATGGAAGGATGAACTGCAACTGTACAGTCAATTTCCACACCTCAACCTTGGGGACAAGGCTATTCTTATTGGGGCAGATAGTGATAGGATACCACCTGGTCAAGTAGTGGGCCCAAATCAGGGAGGGCCCAAAGTGCGGAAAGTTTACACGCGTAAGAAGAAGCATGTGTAGCAAGGAGGAGTTAGTTAGAATAATGCTGAGCTGGCTTGGAGAGTGGGGGGCTTGTAATAGGGAGGGGAGGGAGAATAGAAGTTAGTTATAGAAATATTCTTGTGATTAGGACAAAGAAGTATCTTTCTCTGAGGAGCTCAATGCTCGGATATTTTCCTTCAGCCATTTGTTTTTTTTTTTCATAATACAATTCATCATAGTATTCGGTTTCTATCATATATAGCCCTTAGTGGTGGTACTTTTGAGATGCACTTGATATATCTATAATACCTTTGAAAGTGATAGATTTCCTTATGTGGTAGTGCTTTTGAGAAGCACTTGATGTATATGCAATGTAGTGCTTTTGAGATATGCACTTGATGCATCCCAGTGCTTTTGTGACACACTTGATGTACTTTTAAACAATAAAGTAAAATTTATTTGCAAATCTAAAATATGCTTTGAGATGCACTAAATGCTTGTAAGATAATCATTTAAATAAACAAGTAAGTAAGAGGGTAAAGGTCACTTTCTATAAAGGTTGGATCATCTTTCTAAAATATTCACATGAAACCCAAGATAATTTGAGAATGACCTTAATTTAAAACTTTATCATGGAGTCTTTACTTGAATGTTACTACAGTGTGTAAACACTCAATTATGTCTGAGACCCCATTTTTTAAATTAATTAGTGAATAAACCATAATTTAAATGATAAGTAAATATTAAGATTAACAAACAGAAAACGGAAAACAGAAAAGCATAAAAATAAATAACAAAAGGACAAAAATACAAAAAGAAAAAAGATTGAATTAAAAATATAAAAAAAGGGAGAGATAAAAATAAAAATAAAAGGATCAAAAACGTAGAAGAATAGAAAAAGGGAAAAGGAAAGAACCCACCAAAATTCAAAAAAAAAAAGAGGTCTATATAAGGGAAGAGGGGCACTTTGAGTCATTGGAGGAATTTAGAATTTTCTAAGGGAGGACCTAAGAGACTCTAATTCTATAACCAATTCAGCCCTTAGCCTCCATGGAACCAGTTCTTCATCACCTTCCAATGGAGGTTAGATCTAATTTTTATTCCGCTTAAGCTTCTTGCTTCTTCTCGGATTTCCGAGTTCATTTCGTCTCCTATTTTTTGTTTTCATTTTTGATCGAGAAAATTCGCTGATTTTTGTTGCATTCTCTTCGTCTTTCTCTCTAGTTTCTGGAATGATATTATTTGTGTAATTTAGATCTGAAATGAAATTTCTATCGCCTGATTATCGAAGCATGTTCGCAATTCTTTTCCTCAATTTCAAATCAAGTCAAGTTTATTTTAAATCAAGTCCAATTCAAAGCCTAAATTTCAAATCAAGTTCATTTTATTTTAAATCAAGTCCAATTCTTCTCCTCAATTTCAAATCAAGTCAAGTTTATGTTAAATCAAGTCCAATTCAAGCTCAAAATTCAAATCAAGTTTATTTCATTTTAAATCAAGTCCAATTCTTTTCCTCAAATTCAAATCAAGTTTATTTTATTTTAAATCAAGTCCATTTATAATTCTAAGTCTCACACGATGAGCTCTAAATGGGAAACTAGCGGTTTCACTGTTGTTCGATATTTAGAGATTCATATAGGTCCCAGTGCAGCCTTACTTTCCTTGGACCTTGTGCATATGTGGACTAAGAGTTCCTCTTAAATAATAAAATCTTTCAAAACATCTTTTAGGAATCACAAGTCTCACACGATGAACTTTAAATGGAAAACTAGTGATTTCACTGTTGTTCGATATTTAGAGATTCATATAGGCCCCAGTGCAGCCTTAGTTGCCTTGGACCTTGTGCATATGTAGAATAAGAGTTCCTCTTAAATAATAAAATCTTTCAAAATATCTTTTTAGGAATCACAAGTCTCACACGATGAGCTCTAAATAGGGCGGCGGTTTCCTCTTGTTGTATTTGAGGTCATCGTATGGATCCTAGTGCTGCTGATGAAGTTGTCTTGGACCCTATACATGTATGTATGGACTAGGTACTTTTTAATAATCTCAAATTAAATTCATTTTGAAATTTCGAGTCTCATGCGATGAACTCTAAAATAGAACCGGCAATTTCACTGCTGTTTGATGTTTAGAGATTCATATGGATCTTAGTGCAGCCCTCGTTTTCCTTGGATCCTGTGCATATGTGGACAAAGGATTTCTCTTTAAAATATTTTCAAAATACTATTTTTAAGCACCTTCGAAGGTTAAGCCTTCAAACCAGAACTACGTAAGCCTTGAGTTTCCCATTGCATCGAGGAATACGTAGGAGCAGGATCAAGTCCTGTCAGGCTAACCTCAATCAATCTATTTATTTTCACTCTAATTAAAGGGATCAAACAATTCTAAAAAAAATCACACATTCAGTTTAAGGGTACCATTCGTCGGAACGGGGGAGTGGGGTGTCTAACACCTTCCTGATTCGTAACTGACTCCCGAACCTAAATCTCTTCCTCAAGTTAGGATTTTTCCTAAATCTTTTTCCCTCAAATAAAAATTTGGTGGTGGCTCCTCTTCACATAATCATTTAAAATTACTTTCAAATTTTAGCGAGTTCGTCATCTCGTCGTAATTACAGTTGCGACACAGTGTGTAGTGGGAGTTTTAACTTACTTCAACTAAGTTCAAAAGTAATTCATTTATTGGACAAAGTTGTTATCTCACTCTACTATTGGACAAAGTTCTTATTTCACTCTACTATATGTTGATTCAATCTTTAAGACATTAACATTTAAGCATAAAAATAACCTTATTTGTCCAAAATCTTCCTATCACTTGCAAATCCATTAGTGAAGGATTGCTCGTAAATGGCCAGCAATCGATAATAACTACGACAATAATTTATTCTATACCTTTTAATTGACCTTTATTTTTTAGTCGTTATGTTATTCTTATATGATTGTTGGAAGTTAATAATTTGACCATTGTGTATTTATTAGCCATCAAACAATTATTTTCTAGCTGTTGGATATTGAACTATTGAACGTTGTAGTATTTTTTTATTTGATGCAACTTCGTATCTTTCCCATCTGTATTATATATAACACATGCTTCTAAGTATTGGTTTCAAGGCAATGATTCTTCTACATCACAATGTCTACTTTTCCTAATAACTGTTTAGATGAATGGAGCCTATCATTTGAAGATAGTCCTCTTTTTATGGTGAGTCCTTCCTTTTATTCCTAGAATCTATTTTTCCCAAAAAAGTTGACATCACATTCATATGTCTTCTCCTTTTCACAATGGTAACCCCTTTTCCTTAACCCATTAGTCTTAATCTCCCTTTGATTTTTTTACACCTATGTGAATTTCTTTTTTCTAGGCATTGTTTTATGGCCTTAGCTTGGGTTTGAAAAACTCTTTCTAACCTAGTGATCAATTGTTCCATTTGGTTTCTAGGGGAGTTATTGTGGGAACTCATTTACAAAAGGAAAAGCCTCTCTACACCTGAATTGCTTATACTAGAATTAGTTAAAACAAGTCATAACACTTAGCAAGAAATCCTAGGTTCTAAGGCACACAATACATAAGGGTTAAGAAATGGTACCTATCCCCCTTATCATGAAAAAGAAGACAAGTTAGTGCTATCAATTATGCTAAGAAAACTCACTTAAACAAGTCGCATCTCCCTATACTCCATTTCTTGCACAAATCACCGCACAAAGTGCCTTTTTATGGTGAGTATCCTACACCAAAGGAAAAGTTTGAATGTCCTTATATACCCACATTTCAATTTACACTTGAATTACAACACAAAAGAGAACATACTACAATTTTCTTAGAATTATAAACCACAAAGCACCTACGTAGTTTAAACATTACAAGAACCTGAATGCAATACCCTTACCTCTTGAAGTTATAAAAAATCATCAAAAAAACTTAGCCATACATTTATGACTTACATCTCCCTTTCTATTATACATCTTAACAATTTACCAATAATTTTCAATATCAAACTATTTTACATTGATAGTCCATTTTGTTTGAATTCACCAACATCATAACCACCTGCTCTATATTTTTGAATTGATTAGTAAATTTAGCTTTCGAATTTTGGTTATGGACTGTGTAGTAAATGTCATGCACATAATGTATGATTCATAATAGAAAATAATTTTTGTATTGCATTTCTTGTTGTTTTATTTATATAGCATATGTTTGTTTTATTTCATTTCCAACCATTCCAAAACAAAAACAATGGCGTGGTTATGGTACATGTCCAAAAACATAAAATGGACAAAATATTAGTTTTTTTTCATATGTTCCACTAAAGGATAATACTTCACTAAATAAAATGGTAAAATTTGGATAGTTTAATCAAATCAAAATAAATGTTGCAGTTTACCTTTGGCATCCATTGTATATGTATAAAACAATACAACATTTTTCTTAGACTAATTAAGATATCCTAATGCAGCATTAACACAATATTCTGTGACCTTCTTTGCTTCTCGACCTATTATAGGTGTTTGCCTTCCAAATATGATTTTATAAAATCCACCACTTTGATTACCAAGTAAATTGTAAATACTAGATGTCTTCGTATTAACTCTTCTTATATTATTTATTATCATTACATTGTTATACCATGCATTTCTCTATAAGATGTTAGCATTCCACTGTAACTATAATCTAATACTTTAAGATTATGATCATTAAGAAAGTAATTTATCTCCCATAAATCTATCTACACAAATGTAAAGAACCATTTTCATTTGACACTCACATCTTGTCTTAAATTTAGGTTCCTCCACTTGATTTAAGTTGTTAGCATATTTAATTTCACGAAATCCTTATCTATGATATACAAACGTATACTATATGATTTTTTGGTCTTTATTCTTCAACAATTAAAATTCATGTATTCTTCCACACCAATTATAAAATAGAAAGATAACATCAATATTTATAAATATTAATTTATGTACCTCTTTTTATATTAGATTCCCAATTGAAATAAAAAATAAAAAATTTATTAATTTTTTAAAGGATCTCTAAATTTAATTTGATTATTTTTTGAATTTTATATAAATTATCATCCTCCTACCAATTAAAATTCTCAAACTTATCCATTTTTTCCAAAGTTATAATTTTTAAAAAATTTTAAAATTTTTATTTCTATACTATTCTCTAATGTTTCCAACGCCACCAAAAATTAATTATTTTGACATGTTTTATGAGCTTTAATGGATACAGGTGATCATAATTCACTAATAAGAAATCGAAACATTGATTGGAGTGTTCGTTTCTTAAGCTCTACCATTTTCCATCCAAGTAAATTTGAAAAATATCACACTTGATAAAGGATAAATGAACATAACTAAAAGAAGAAAAAGTGAGATTTACCAAGAAAGATAATTTCTTATTAAATCACTGCTTAATGTTCAAAGGATGCAACAATAGAAGTTTATAAAAATGTTGATGATTTTTAGCTCATGATTGACAATAATTACAATAAGTGTGATAATTTTGTGTAGAAAAGAAAATACAGGAATTAAAATTGTAATGTTAAAAAATATTATAGTTTAAAAGTTCATTGGATATACAAATTAATGTGATTTATTTGAATGATAAAAGTGAAAAATTCAAATTCAAGTAAGCTTAACAATTGTTGAAGGATGAATCAAAATGAATGATTAAATTATTTAAATATTCTTAAAAAAATATAAGGATTTTTGCCTATAAAATACACTCATTATCTTCTAATTTGGAGATGCCAACAAATAAATATAACCAACATGACCAACTTTGATTTGTCCAATAGTTGATAACAAGGTAGAAAAAAAAATGAAAAATAGAGAATATATAAAATTTTTTAGAATCTAATCTTAATTGAAAGAAGATATTTAAAAAATATATTTATTTTTTTAAATTAACATAAGTAAAGGATGAAGAAAATAATTTAAAAAAAATGTTAAAATTATAAAATAAACAAATTTGAAATAAGTTAAAATAAAGACGATAGAAATCTTTTTCAAATATACAAGTTGTATGAATAAGAGATTAATTAGATCACAAATAATATTATAAAAAATTTAAAAAATATAAAATCATGTTATAAACTTTTTTATATAACATACTATTATGTTTCTTTGATAAAATAATTAAAAAATGATAATATCTTTATTACATTATATTTTTTAATTACATAAAATATAAAATTAAACTATGAATATAATTAATTATATGAAGTATAATGTTATTATATATTGATCTTTTCTTAAAATATTATTATGTGAATATAATTAAAAAAATTTATTCTTGTTGAAAAATATATTTTAATTAATATAAATTTTATTATTATATATTTAGGAAAATTTTAATTTTTATTATTTTAAAAATTAAATATAAATATTTTTATATTTTAAAATTTATATTCTTTTATATATTTATTAATTTAAAGTTTAAATAAAAAATAAAATTTAAATTGAAATAAAATAATTTTTAAAACTAAATTAATGAATTTAGTTGAATTATTCAATTGAAAGTATAGGTTACTTAAAATTATATAAAATAAAAAAACATGTATAATAGTAGAATCTAAAAGAATTGATTTAAGCACCGGTCCAATTTTTAAACAAAATAGAAAATATCAGCTGGCTCCATCGTCAATGATAGATCAGTCCCAAAGTTGAAAACTTAAAGACACGCTAACTCCTCAAGTAACGTCACAATATAAATACGAAAGGCAACCTACCAAATGTCTTGAAAGAGAGACCCAACAAACAGAAAATAACCGCGAAATTCTTGTGTCTGAAAAGAGACTGAAAACTAGAAAAAGACCTGTCTCCGTTCTCCGCTCAAGAAAATCGAATCAAAATCAAAGCCCATCGCAACGGCATCGTCTTTAATGCACAATCTAACACCGTAGAAAACCCTCAATCCCCTTCGATTCACCGGAAAAATGGCGTCGACGGCGCCGGAATCGATCTTCCTAGAAGACTTTGGCCAGACGGTTGACCTTACACGCCGCATCCGTGAGGTTCTGCTGAACTATCCGGAGGGAACCACCGTCCTCAAGGAGCTCATACAGAACGCCGACGATGCCGGCGCCTCCATCGTTTCTCTCTGCCTCGATCGCCGCTCCCACGGTTGCGATTCACTGCTCTCGAATTCCCTCACGCAGTGGCAAGGTCCGGCGCTGTTGGCCTACAACGATGCTGTTTTCACCGAAGACGATTTCACCAGCATCTCCAAAATTGGTGGAAGCAGCAAGCACGGACAGGCTTGGAAGACTGGTCGCTTTGGGTAATTTTGCTTTTGCGTTGGCTTGATTGAAGTTCTTGAGTAATGTGTGATTAAGTTAATTTGCTGATTGATGCTGTGTATTTTCTTTTTGTGTTGATAAATGGTTCCAATTATTGGTTCAAAGCTAGGATTTAGGTGTGAAGTTGTTGTAGTTGTAACTTGAAAATGGTGAGAGAAGTAAAATGTGGTTATTGACGAAGGAATTCTATTGTTATAGTTTTTGAATGTTTTGGCATTTTATGGAATGGTTTACAAGAACTGTGAAAAAATATTAGTGATGGTTTGTTTTGGAGATCATAACCTTTTCATGTAGTAGTTAACTTTAAGAACTGAAGCTGGAGTACTGCAATAACAAGGTTCTGATAATGAGAATGGTGTGCTGGAATGTTGTGATAGTTTTTTTTTCATAAAATGAATGAAGGAGATTTTGTGGTTGTCAATCGTAGTGCATCTATAGATATAGTGTGTGTACATATATATTTTGAAATTTTGTCATCTAGTTTAGTAATCAACATTACCTTTCTCTGTCTATCATTTATTTTTGTAATTATTTTTCATATTAACCTGATATTTGAGTTCTTTATGTTTCTCTAATTCTTGTCTTCATTTTTGCTCTCTGTATTTTTTCTAGGGTTGGCTTCAACTCTGTGTACCATTTGACAGATCTTCCCTCTTTTGTGAGTGGCAAATACGTTGTATTGTTTGATCCTCAGGGTGTTTATCTTCCTAGAGTTTCTGCAGCAAATCCTGGGAAGCGGATTGACTTCACTGGTTCATCTGCCCTCTCCTTCTACAAGGACCAGTTTTCCCCCTATTGTGCTTTTGGTTGTGACATGCAAAGTCCTTTTGCTGGAACTTTATTCCGTTTCCCATTGAGGAATGTATATCAGGCAGCCAAAAGTAAGCTCTCAAGACAAGCATATTCACCAGAAGATATTTCCTCCATGTTTGTTCAACTCTTTGAAGAAGGAGTTTTAACGCTTCTCTTTCTAAAGAGTGTATTGTGCATTGAAATATATGTGTGGGATGTTGGAGATCCTGGACCAAGGAAAATTCATTCATGTTCCGTTAATTCAATAACTGATGATACAGTTTGGCATAGGCAGGCACTGCTCAGATTGTCTAAGTGTTTAAATACCACAACTGAAGTGGATTCATTTCCATTGGACTTCTTAAGTCAGACAGTAAATGGAGATGAAACTGAGAGGCAAAGAGAGACATTTTATGTGGTGCAAACCATGGCCTCGGCATCTAGCAGGATTGGTTCTTTTGCTACTACTGTATCAAAAGAATATGACATTCACTTGTTGCCATGGGCATCAATTGCAGCATGCATTTCTGATAATTCACTGAATGTAATTTGCAATATCTTATACTTATGTCTCTTACTGTTGCCCCAGCCTCTACTCTCTCCCATGCTCACACACATAGCGAATTCAAGTTACTATAATTCTGAATTTTACTTTTGGTTTTGCATCCTTTTTAACAGTCATCTTAGTGTGAATGTGGATGCAGTTGAAAGTAGTGGCCCATTTTGCTACATTTTGGTTCATCCAGCCCTGCAATTAATTTGACTACAACTTTTAATCAAAAGTTAGACATATGGCTATTCAAAGTCTAAAAACTTCTTCGGTTTGTTCAGGAAGTTCTAAGAGATTGTACGCCTCTGGTTAGGGGTGTTGGGAGATGAATGGGGTATAGTTCCATAGAGAAATAAAAAATGCAATGCTTGCTGTTGCTTGTTGGTCTTGGTTATAAAGGCATGTTAGGATCTTAATCATGAATTCATGCTTTTATGACAGTTATTGGGTAGAGTTAATTCTTGTGGGATCTTTATGGTATTCTGGTTATGATATTTAAGTCACACATGTATATTTAACAGGCCATTGAGGATTTAAGCCCTTTACTGATATGGTACACCTTTCTCTGTTTTTTGGTCCTCTGCTTTCCATTTTTTCTTTTCCTTGTAGGATATGTTATCCTCCATAGTATGTTTCTATCAGTAAATTTATTCTTTGTTTATCTGAAAGGAAAAGGTCTGAAATTTAGGTTTTTGTTTCACTTTTGTATGCTGTAGATTTACTTTTAGATTATTGTTCAAAACTAACAGCCATTATGGTTAGTCTGTTATGATATGTTATGTTCTCAATGATGCATGTTTTAGAACTTGTTTTTTTGACTTTGTTGGTGTCTAAATAAGAATCTGATTGAAATGATAAACTTACCCATGACAAAGATATTACAGCACAATTTCATTTAAAAAGTAGGGCTTTATTGATCACAGACCTTGAAACTTTTACAGGCTGTGTAGACTGTAGATTGCAACAGTGCTATCTAGGTATATGTCAGAGTGATGGTGAATTACAATCTATGAAACTATCTTGTCTGATATACAAGGCTACATACTATTCCGCTGGTGGAATAGTGTGCTTTACCAAGATGGGTTACTTTTGTAACTGATTTTCCGCAAGCTGTTGTCGAGATTCCGCTGAGACCGCTGCATCCCGCTGCACTCTCTTGAAGCAGCTATGGAGCTAGATTGGACCTACAACTTTTCACTACTAACTTGCTGCTGACAGAAATGAAATAAATAGATCTTTTTCTGATATCAACCGAACTGGGTCAAATCCTTTAAGTCATATTAATGTTTATCAAGAGATATTTGGACCAATAGAACTATGGATGAGAGATGACTAAATGCACTAATAAGGGATTGGTTTTGTGGTTTGAACTACTAGTGGAAGAGAAAAAAGTTTCTTCCTCAAAATTTAAATCTCAATCCTATTTGTTACAGATTTGGAACCCCTTAATATAGGACAGAAGGCATAATGAAATACAAACTTTTGGTTGTTAAAAGTTTTTTAGTTTTAATCTTCCTTCAAAATTTAATAACAAGATCAAAAGGAAATAAAACAAAACAAAAGTAAATCTGCTAAATTGGTTTAAGCCACTAACTTCTTAAGCTTACAAGACGATATGTTAAATGCTTTTTCTCATAAGATGTAAGATCAGAGAAATGAAAGTTGGCAGAAGCTTTGCTCCTGGTCTTCAAGGGTGGCTCTCGGGAAGAAGTTTCGCCTGGCTTTACCCCTCTTCTACTTTTATCAGAACTTGTTAAATATAAAGATGGTGCCAACTTTGCATAACTTTGCTACACTGAGAATAGATGAAGTGTATTCATTAAAATTTCCTTTAGTTAGTGGGTCATATGGCACTTCTTTGTTGCTATCTCTTCTGTGGTCCCATTCCTCCATAACATTATGCCTTGCATGGTTTGCAGAACAATGTTGTTCTTGGGACTGGGCACGAGCCATTTCTCTGTTTCTTCCACTGCCTGTTAGGACTGGCACTTAGTGAAGTACAAGTCAATGGATTCATTTGAGATACCTCATCAAATGACGTTCGTGGCATCTGGTATCGGGATGACACATGGACAAGAAGTGGAAGAAGTTACGATTTCTGTCTGGGAATAGGAAACTTCTTCTGAGAGAGATGTTTACAAGCTCCTGCATTTATGCATATGCTGCACTTAGTATAAAAAGTGCTGGGGACCATGACAAACCTTACTATACTTTATTCATTTGTATGGCCTATTGTTGGCTCTTTGAAAGGATAGCCATGGAATATTTTGGTTCAACAAATATACAAAAACATTGTTAATGTTCCAGTTATGTATTCAGATTTCAATGGAGGAAGGTGGGTATCACCATGTGAAGCCTTTCTTCATAATGAAAATTTCACCAAAAGCAAGGACCTTGGTTTGGCTCTGATGCAGCTTCGAAGATGGCGGTTAGTGCACATTACCTAACGATTCAATTGTTGACATGCTTTTTTTACAATATAATTGCAGCAAGGTGGATTTACTTTACAAATTGCAAGTATTCAGTCTGTCTAATTGCTTAGGAGAATTGACGAAACATTTAATCATATTGTGCACGAACATTACAAGCTTCTACCGCAGGATGTTGTCTAGAGGACTTGGTTGATGATGATGTTAGTAAAGAGGCATATGATCTGCCTTTAGTTCCTTTAGCAAATGGCAATTTTGCATCATTTGCGGAAGCATCAAAAGGAATCTCTTATTTCATTTGTGATGAATTAGAAGATACCAAGCTGCTTTTGCAGCCGGTTTCGATTAAGTGGTTGGTCAGAACATTCCTCCCAATACTCTTTGACGGACTCTATGTCGGAATTGTGGCGTCCATCCACGCCTCCAAGATGTCGCTCTTATGCGCACATGCTCATGCTTTACACCACAGCTCTTCCCTTTGCATTTAATGCCTGCTGAATCGGAAAAACAAAAACAAGTGTTCATGGAGACCCTGGATTTGTCAAAAAGCCGACATCATCAATGGCTTTTGCTGTTATTCATTGCATAATATCTAGGAAAGCAGACTGAAATATTGCCACTATTTAATGATTGGCCAATTTTGCCTTCCACATCTTGAGGCATCTCTGTTTAGAAGACCTTACTAGACAATTGAGAAGCAGTCAATGGAAGCATAATCTGTCCAATACAGTGCAAGGAATCATCCTTGGCGAAAATTGGATGTAGCCATATTGATGCCGATTGTACAGTTGAACATCCAGATTTATCATTATACCATATGATGGCAGGCTATGCAGCGGAGTGGTCTCTGGAGTCCCTATCATTTGGTGTATTTTCAGAGAATGCTTTGGTGATCTATGCATGTATTCACTTGAAGTGGTCTAGTAACTGAAAGAGCAGAAATGAAGCTCCGGCGTTCTTCGTGACCACAGAAATGGTAGCATTCGAGCACTCTATGGATGAATTTAGCAGAAATTGAGGTTTGCAAGAAGATTACCTTTCTGTTTAGAAGGTCTATGGCGTAGTACTTCTCAAGATTTCCAATTCTCTGATTTAGAAAATCCTCAGAAAATTCTTTTTACCATGTTAGAGATGTGCCGACCGAGATTTAAGCTCTGGTGGGCAATTTAAAGCGAGTTCATGGTTAGATCCTCAAATATTGAAGAGGATATTCTGTCAAGATATTATGGAGTTGAGAGAATGGGGAAAGCACAGTTTTACAAGCAGCATGTTTTTAATAGAATTGGGGATTTGCAAACTGATGTTCGTGATAGCATAATGTTATCAGTTCTACAAAATTTGCCACTTTTGTCCCTTGAGGACAGATCTATTAGGGAGTTGTTGAAAAATTTGAAATTCATCCCGACACACACTGGTGCTCTCAAGTGCCCTTCAGCTTTATATGATCCTAGTAAAGAAGAACTATGTGCATTACTAGAAGACTCAGATAGTTTCCCTGCTGGTGCTTTTCGAGAATCTGAAATACTTGATATTCTGCGAGGCCTAGGCCTTAGAACTTCTGTGTCTTCAGATGCCGTTTTAGAAAGTGCTCGATGCATAGAGCATTTGATGCATGGGGATCAACAAAAGGCATATTTGAGAGGAAAAGTGCTTTTCTCTTACCTAGAAGTTAATGCATTGAAGTGGCTTCCTGATCATGTCATTGATAATAAAGTAGCAGTTAACCGAATGTTGTCACGAGCTACAACTGCATTTAGGTCTCGCAATGCAAAATCTGATTTTGGAAAATTCTGGAATGACCTACAGCTGATTTCCTGGTGCCCAGTTTTAGTCTCTTCTCCATTTATGTCATTGCCTTGGCCCGTTGTGTCATCAATGGTTGCTCCTCCGAAACTTGTAAGGCCGCAAAATGATTTGTGGCTAGTCTCAGCTAGCATGCGGATTCTGGACGGTGAATGCTCTTCCACAGCTTTATCATATAGCCTGGGATGGATGTCTCCACCAGGAGGAGGTGTAATTGCTGCACAATTACTGGAGCTTGGAAAAAACAATGAAATTGTGTCTGATCAAGTTCTTAGGCAGGAATTAGCCCTGGCAATGCCAAGGATATACTCCATACTGACTGGAATGATAGCTACAGATGAGATTGAGATTGTAAAAGCTGTTCTTGAAGGATGCCGGTGGATTTGGGTAGGGGATGGATTTGCAACTTCTGATGAGGTTGTCCTTGATGGTCCTCTTCATTTGGCTCCATATATTCGAGTTATCCCAGTTGACTTGGCAGTTTTCAAAAATTTGTTTCTAGAACTTGGTATTCGTGAATTCTTGCAGCCTGCTGACTATGCTAATATTCTTTGTAGGATGGCGGTTAGAAAAGGATCATCTCCTCTTGACACTGGGAGATGTTCGTTTATCACGCACTAATAGTGCATCACCCATGAAGTTTTACCATCATGACC
>JAMKYM010000522.1:0-120972 GCA_026541065.1 Canavalia ensiformis
AATCCAAAATATATATATAATACAAAAAAATATATATATGTATATATATATATATATATATATATATATATATATGTATATATATATCCTGCTAAACACATAGGTCAATTAGCTAAAGGATAGATTAGTTACTTAATATCCCTACAAGTTAGAGAGTGTGGTGTTAATTATTCCTAGCTTAAGAAGGTGAGAATGAAAGAAAATAGAATCTAAAGCTTTTGTAAAAATATTAGCAACTTGACGTGTTGTATGATGGAAGTAAATGGAATAATTTTGCATGAAATTTTTCTTAAATAATATAATAATCAATATCAATATGTTTTGTTCATTCATAAAAATGGAATTGATAGTGTGAATATTGAATTATGATGTTCGAGGATAAATTTAAAATATAAAATAAATCATTTTGTATTTTAGTCTAAAATTAAAAAATAACAAAAAAAAAAAATAGAAAAAGAAAGAAAAATAATTTTTAGTTAAAAATTTAGTTAGAAAGTTAGTTGGATTAGTTAATGATGGTTAAGAATTAGTTAGAGAAAAAAAGAAAAAGAAAAAAGAAAATGAAAGAAAAAAAAATTTTAGTTAAGAATTTAGTTAGAAAGTTAGTTGGATTAGTTAATGACGGTTAAGAATTAGTTAGAGGAAAAAGAAAAAAAGAAAATAAAAGAAAAATAAAAATAAAGAAAATAATAAAAACAAAACAAAAAAGAGAAAAATTAGAAAACAAAAGGCGGAAGCTTCTTCACTTTTAGGAAATTTTTCCCTTTCTTTTTCTTGAAATTTTATCTATAAATAAGAACTTTCATTTAGTTCAAGGGAAGCATTCTTCATTTCTAAGAAAAAATTTCAGAATTTCTAAGGAGGGAGAGAGAGAGGGGAACACTTTGGGTCATTGAAAGGGGGTTTTTAGATTTTTTCTAAGAGGAGCACCAAAGAGACTCTTGAATTCTACATCCAATTAAGCACCTCTTTGGCCTCCATGGAACCAATTACTCATCACCTTCTAAGATGCTATCAAGTGGCATTCAAGAACATCAATGGAGTTAGATCTTGCTTCTATTTCGTTTAATTTTATTGCGTCTTCTCGGATTTTCGAGTTCATCTTTGTTTCTGTTTTCATTTTCATTTTTGATCAGTCAAATGATCTTCGATTTCAGTGATTTTTGTTGAGTTCTCTTCGTCCTTCTCTCTAGTTTCTGGAATGATATTATTTGTCTAATTTGGATCTGAAATGAAGTCTCTATGACCTGATTACTGAAGGATGTTCGTCCTTATGCGCAAAAGAACCTAACTTGTTTGATTTGTGCATACCTTGCTCATTTCTGGTCTGATTTTGTCAAATTTGTTTTGTTTGATTCCTATGATATATATCTTTCAATTGTTTGATTTTAATTTTTCAGATCTACCAAAATATATTTTCGAAAAATTCTGAGATTTGCAATCAAATTTTGGCGCCAAATTTTCGAGTTCATCCTCATCTCTGTTTTTCGTTTTCATTTTTGATTGGTCAAATGATCTTAGATTTTGGTGCTTTTATTGCGTTCTCTTCTTCTTTCTCTCTAGTTTCTGAAATGTTATTATTTGTCTAATTTGGATATGAAATGAAGTTTTTATGGCCAGTTTGGCCCATGTTTGTCTTGAGTGTGCAAAATGAACCTATCTTGTTTGATTTGGTGTATAATCTTGCTCATTTCTGGTCTGATTTTTGTCAAACTTATTTTGTTTGATTCTATGATTCATATTTTAATTAATCAGTTTTAATTTTTTATATCTCTGGAAAATATTTTTAGTAAATTCTTGAGATTTGAATTCAAATTTTGGCTAAAAACTTTTTAGATCTTTGAAGTTCTTTTTGTAGCATCTTGTTCTTTTCTTTAAACTTTGTTTTTAGTATTATTTTTCATGTTGATCCTTCTTCCATATGTATTTTTCTGATCGTCAGTTTGTATGTCCTCCTTTGAAAAAAATTCCCAAGAGTGCATGACTATGCGCCACCTTATATACAAGTCTAGCTATGATGTACCTATTAAAGTTCATTAGTTTACAAGAAAGTTACAAGTGTATGAACTCAATAAAAAACATCTGATTCTTACTTTTGAACCTCATAGACCTAGGCTTATGAATGGGAGACAATTGAATCAGGAACGATCAATGGATGGTTAATTCATAAGTCTTCTATTCCGCTTTAATTTTCTTCGCCCTCCTCTGATTATTCGTAGTTCATCTTTCATCTTCGCTTAAAATTTTCTATCAGGCAATTGATTCTAACGCTAACAACTCAGCATTCTCCTACCTCTCGTCGTTTGATTTGCGTGTTGATCCAAACACTGCTTACCATCATTCAGATCTTCGCGCGGTGCATTTCCTAAAATCACCATTCTCAATAAAATTCCTATAAAACGCATCCCGCTTTTGAATCTTCTTTCGTGAATTCAGCGCAACAAAGTTCTTGACGCCGTAAATGTAGCAGCATTCTCACCGCCTAGAAGCTTCTGTTAATCGCGTTTGATCCAAATGACAAGCTTATCAGACGACTTGGATCCTTTGCAAGCATGATTGAAACAATTCCAGTTAACTCAACTGCATAAAGATGCCTCCTGCTTTTTCTCAACTTTCTCCAAATCATGCAATTTGTCTGGTTCTAACGCCAATCTGATACCAGCTGCTTTCATCGCCTCCTTGACAGTTTAATTCATGCAGATCCAAATGATTAAAGCTGGACCAAGATTTCATCTGCATAAGTTGTGCATTTCTTTGTGAAAACCAATCTTTTCACAATAAAATCCCCATAAAACGTGCCTGCCTGTTAAACCTTTCAAATTCAGCGCAAATAGGTTTCAATCGCCGCAAACCCAGGTAGCATTTCCTCACGGCTCGTGTGCTGTATCTGCAAAGGGATCCAAGCGCGGGCTAAATCGACTCATTCGGGATCTGCAAGAGCAGGATTTTCGGAAAATCACCATTTTCTGAATCGTGTCCTGCAAAGTACGTCGTCTTAAATCCTTCTCCAATCCGTGCAACGGTTCTGACGCGTAACGGAATGTTTCCCCTAAAGGCCGTCATCATACTCAGAGCTTTATTCAGGTGGTGATCCAAATAATGGTTACCAATTTGGATCTGTGACCACAAGGTGATCTCAAAACCACCCTTTTCAACAAAATCTATAAATCGCCTGCTTAAACCTCAACCGCAGAATCAAGCTTCAACTGCCAATCTATAGCATTCTTCTACCGCTCGTGTTTTGATTCGTGACGTGATCCAAATACGCTGCCAATTACCATTGGACCTGCAATGTGGATTTTAAAACACTCATTTCATAATTCCAGTATAAATCAGATGTTTAAACTTTCAATTCACCTGTTAACGTTTCAACCGCGAATTCAGTGTGCATTTCCTCATCATTCCCTCTGTATTTTTGTTCATGCATCCTCAAATACTGCGATCGATGCATTGACCTTGTACATGCAGTATTCTCTCAAAACACCATTTTCACAAATTCCTCTATAACCGCTCGCTGCTTTAAGCTTCCGAAATTCATGCACCTAAGTTCAACCCAACGAGCAGCATTCTCACTGCTGCCTGCTGTTTTGACTGCATAGTGGATCCAAATACCGCGCTTTACATCGATCGATTTGGGTCTCGTAAAGTGTGTGGATGTCTGAAACCAACCACCATTTTCAGTTTAAATTCCTATAAAAGCGTCTTTTTTTTTGTATCTAAAATTCACTTTTTATTCTTTTGTGAGATCAAGTCTCTTAATCTAGAACTGCGTTGAGGCTTTGAAGCTTTCTCTTAGTTGCACCAGTGTGAATACGTAGGGAGGAGGACTCCAGCTCCCGTCGACTATTTCTTCCATAAAACCTATTTATCTTCTATTCATTTTACGTGGACTCAAATGGCTTTGCATATCACACACCTCGCTTAACGGCAACCGCTCTTTGGAACGGCATAAAGTGAAGTAGGGTGCCTCATAACACCTTCCTCTGTACTGTGAACTGGGACTCAATAACCCAGACATTTTTTCCTCAAGTTAGGGTCTTTCTCCAATATGTTTCCTTAAACAAAATTTGGTATGCAGCGCACACACCTAAATTAAATCATTTGCAAAATTTGTATTTGGTCACGTTCATTTCAGTTCGATCGTACATTATTGCTTAAGTGAGCACAGATAGTAATCGGAGCCAAGTTAATTGATTATCACAATATAGACGAGCTGGTGTAAGAAAATGGTGCAAAAGATCTTGAAATAAAAAAGTTAATCATTGAAACTCACAAATAGTGGAAGCAAGAGCACGATATTCAACTTCAATAGATGATCTTGACATGATGTTTTTTTCCTTAGATTTCCAAAAGATAAGATAATGTCCAAGAAAGATGTTGTATCAAGTTATAGACTTGTGTGTATTATGATAGGATGTCCAGTTAGAATAATTAAAAGCCGCTATAAAGGAGAATGAACTAAATAAAACAAATCCTCGTCCAGTGTGAACCGCTAATACAAAGTTGCACAGGACGATAAAGGCTTCAGAAAGTGATTGATAGTAGGCAAAGTAGTGAATTTGAGACAAATTATCGTATCGGGTTGAAAGAGATGCTCAAGCTTTCAACTTTCAGAGTTAGGTAAAAACGCATCCTCCTGGCATCGCTATTCTATGCATCAAGGTATCAGAGGACCAAAAACTTCATTCTGGATGAAGTTTGATGATTTTAACCATAGGTGTCGTAGTCGGCTGCTGGTGAAGTGCTAAGCCGCCGATCACTAGAAAATGGTATAACGTAATATTTTCGCCGGTAGATTATGGTACCTTTGTTGGATTTGACTACTTCAAGACCAAGAAAATACTTTAGTGGACCAAGCTCCTTAATATGAAAACAAAGATTCAATTAGTTCTTAACAAATGAGATCTCAAAGCTATCATTTCTCAAGCATTGCAAGATGTTATCCATATAGACATGATGGACAAATTGTAAAAACTTTGGATGTCCAACAAACTTAATAAAGAGAGAGTGATAATATGCAAATTGTCTATATTCTAAACTTTAACAACAATCAGAGAGCGTAGTAAACCATTGATAGCTGGCCTGTTTTAAGCCATATAAGAACTTGTGAAGTTTTCAAACTTGTTTAGGCTTAATGATACACTTATTCATTAAGTCTCCATGTAAAAATGCATTATTCACATTGAGTTGTTCAAGAATCTAGCCTTTACAAGATGCAATAGCCAAAATCAATTTCACAATAGAACATTTAGCAATAGAGGCAAAAGTATCAAAATAATCCAAATCTTCAATTTGGGTATAACCTTTTGCAAGACGGGCTTTATATCTTTCTATAGATCCATATAATCTATATTTAATCTTATAAATCCATTTTGAATCTATAGATTGCTTTTCTGATGGTAAATTAGTAATGGACCAATTATGCTTATGTTTTAAAGCTTCTAACTCATCATTTATAGAATTAACCCAATCATGGAACTTAATTGCTTTGTTATACATTGTAGGTTCAACATGTGTACATATAGCTAAAGTCTAATGAAGTTGAGATATAGAAAAGGATTTGTGAGAAAGAATAGAGAATAGAGGATACATCATATTAGAATCATCAAGATATGAATTCAAATTGTAGTAGTGAAAATCACGAAGATAGATAGGAAGTTATCTTGTCTTATCTTGTTTTATCTTGTTTGATCTCCTTGAGATTGGAATCATGAGTAGAAGAAGTGTCTTCTACTAGTGATGACATATCTAAACTAGAAAGTAAACCATTATTTTGGATGGATTGATTATGAATGACACTGTTGTCTGGCAGGGGGCTCAGTTTGTCATATAATAGAAAATTAAAATTGGTGGAGTTCAACATTATTTAACTTATCTTTGGAGGAATCAATGTAAGGAAACACATGCTCATAAAACATAAAATTTCTAGACATAAAAATCTCTCTATATGATTAATCCATAAGAATCTCTCTATATGATTAATCCATAAGAATATACCCTTTGGTAACCAGATTTAGTTCCTAGGAAAACACATTTTTAGGTTCAAAAGGATTAGAGACACTCCTTGGAGAAACTCAAAGAGGGTATTGTTTTGCAAGACAAGGGATGGTAGTCTATTGATTAAACATACAACATGAATAACAACAATTTTTAGGGAGTTAGACTAGAAAAGAAGGGATCGAGTAATATTTAATATGTGCTTGTGTTTCCTTTCCATAACAGAGGTCTTTTTTTGGAGGGGAGGGGGAGGGGAGGTTCCACACAAAAATTCTAATAAATAATACCATGTTGGCCATGAAAACTTAGAATATTAAACTCAATTCCATTATCAGACCTAATATTTTTGATGATTTTGTTTAACTAAGTCTTTACCATAAAAACAAAATTTTGAATTAAATTTCTTAGTTAAAATTTTGAGGTTATTAAGAATATCCATATGTGTTTGTTATAATCATCAACTACAGTTAAAAAATATTTATGATCATAAAGAAAACTTATTTTTATAGGATCCTATATATCCATGTGAATGTGATCAAAAGGTTCAGAAATTTTGGTGCTGTTATAAAAAAAGGGAAGCTTAGATTGTTTGGAAAAGTAACAATAATCAAAAACAAATTCAAAATTGTATTTCACATAAGAGAAACTTTTACCAATAGTAAGTAAAACTGTATATAAAGGATATCCTAGTTTATAATGTCATATATCAAAAGTATAGGTAATTTTATTATTTTGAGACATAAGCACATTGATTATAGTTGAATCAACCTTAATAGCATAACTTAGTTCTATGAGCATGTACAAATTATTTTGAACCTCAACATGTCCAATCATCCTAGACATACTAGTATCCTATATAAGACAAGAATTATGATAAAAAAAATAAGTTTTAGTGTAAGGATTAAGTCAATCTACAAATGAAAATCAAGTTATATTTGAATTAGGGTATGCATAGAACATCATAAAGGAAATATTGCTAGATATTTTAACAAATATGAAAGCACCATTAGGTAATTTAATGGTAACTGGCTTGATTAAATTTTATATAACAAAACTTTGAATCATGTTGCATACATGATCAGTGGATCCACTATCAAGGATCAAAAAAAAATGAATAGGGTTGTTACCTATAGTTTAGGCAGTGGCTTGCTGATGAATGAGTAAATTATCAGCACTATCATGCACTACAAGAAAATATAATTCTTCTGATGGTTATTTGTCGGTGTTTCAACCATAACCGTCGTCGTAGGAATTGTTCAACGCCTTAGAAGGCGGTTATCTTAGCCGTTGTGGATGGAATGAAGTTAAGCTGGTTTATTGTTGTTTAGCGACGACTTCATATTTGCAACCTGTTTTTTATAAAGAAGTTTATTTTTCGTTTTCTCCCTCTCCCGCAGCTTGCGATCCAGACAAATATTGTGTCTTAACCCTATATAACCCTAAACAAATAAATCCAAAATTTCAAACTACGGTTATTTCTCCTTACACCATTGTTGCAACCGTAATTCCAACGAGACGGCAAACTCGCTAAAATTTTAAAATAGAATTTTATTTGATAGTGGAGCCGCCACCAAATTTTAATTTAAGGAAAAACATTTGGAAAAACCCTAACTCAAAGAAGAGATTTGGGTTCGGGATTCGGTTACGAGTGGGGAAGGTGTTAGGCACCCCACTCGCCTGTTCCCATTAGAACCCGTAGCACGACTTTTAGAAAATAAAACCAGACGTTTGTTTAACAGAGTTAGTAAACCGTGATTTTCTAAAATTACGTGCTTGCAAAATCCAAATCTTCGTAAGCCGCATTTGAATCTGCACGAATTAAAACATGGAACAACAGAGTAGGCTCCCTATTCGTATTATAATCCATTGCACAAATTTTAAAAAATATAATGTAAACAGACATTTTTTTATGAAAAGGGTCCGACCCAAATTTACAAAAAGGGCTTGATTCAAGACAAAATAAAAAATAAAAAAGAATTGATTTTGAATTAAAAGAATTGGGCTTGAGACAAATTAAGGAAGTAAATTTGATTTCAAATTAAATGTAAAAGAATCGGGCTTGGTCTATATTAAACCATGGATTGGATTTAAAAATTAAGAAATTGAATTGGGCTTGACCCAAATTAAGAAAAGTTGAATTTGATTTCAAAATTAAAAAAGATTGGGCTTGACCCAAAATAAAATGAACTTGATTCAAGATTAAAGAAAGGAATTAGGCTTGACCCAAATTAAGAAAAATTAAATTTGATTCCAAAATAGAAAAAAAGGTTAAGCTTGACCCAAAATAAAATGGACTTGATTTAAAATTAAAGAAAAGAGTTGGGCTTGACCCAAATTAAGAAAAAATTGGAATTGATTGAAATTAAAAAAAATGGGATTGAGCTTGACCCAAAATACAAAAAAAAAGACTAGATTTTTTGAAAAAAAAAAAGTGAGCTTGCTTGAATAAAAAAAGAAAATTTGGCTAGCCCCAAATTAAAGAAAATTTGGCTAGTCCCAAAAATTAAAACCAACTAATTGAAATATATGGATCATAGGAATCAAACAAAACAATTTTGACAAAAATCTAACCAGAAATGAGCAAGTTATGCACAAATCAAACGAGCTGGTGCATTTGCACACCAGGACGAACATGCTTTGGTAATCAGGCGATAGAAATTTCATTTCAGATCCAAATTAGACAAATAATATCATTCCAAAAACTAGAGAGAAAGGAAAAAAGAACGCAACAAAAATCATGGAAATTAGAGATCATTTGACTGATTAAAAACAAAAACTAAAAATAGAGACGAAGATCAACCTCAAGAACACACAAGATTTTGGCGCCAAAATTTGAATTCAAATCTCAGAATTTTTCAAAACTATTTTTTGGTAGATATGAAAAATTAAAACCAATAAATTGAAATAAATGGATTATAGTAATCAAACAAAATAATTTTTACCTAAATTCAACCAGAAATGAGCAAGTTATGCATAAATTAAACAAGCTAGGTTAATTTGGACACCAAGATGAACATGTTTCGGTAATCAGGCGATATAAATTTCATTTCAGATCCAAATTAGACAAATAATATCATTCCAGAGACTAGAGAGAACGACAAACAAAACTCAACAAAAATCACCAAAATCAAAGATCATTTGGCTGATCAAAAATGAAAACGAAAAACAGAGACGAAAATAAACTCGGAAATCCGAGAGGAAGCAAGAAACTTAAGAGGAATAAAAGTAGGATCTAACCTCTATTGGAATGTGGTGAAGAACTAGTTCCCTGGAGGCCAAGGGCTGAATTGAAGGCAGAGGTAGAGAGTCCTAGGTCCTCCTTTCAGAAATTCTGAAAATCCCCTCCTAAGACTCCCAGTCCTCCTCCCCCATTTTGGTGAAGGACCTCTCCTTATATAGAAGGAGGAGGGATTAAAGAATTTTTTCTTATCCAATGTGGGACTTCTTTCCCACATAGGAGAATTTTTCTTTTTTTCTTTCTTCTTTCTACTTTTCTGATTCTTTTCTTTTTTTCTTTTTTTTTTTCTGTTTTTATTTATTTGTTTATTCTTATTACTTGATTTTATCTTTATTTTTTTATTTTTACATTTTTAGTTCAATCTTTTCTATTTTTGTATTTTTTTATTATTTTTTGTTATTTTGATTTTTCTTTTCTTTATTTTTCTTTATTTATACTTTTTGTTGTCGTTTTCTGTTTTTTTGTTTTTTTGTTTTCTATCTATTCGTTTTTCTGTTTTTGTTTATTAATATTAATACTTACTTATTATTTAAATTATGGTTTAATCACTAATTAATTTTAAAAATGGGGCTTCGGACATAATTGAGTGTTTACAGAGAGATCATGGATGTCGTTGGGTCAAGATCCACCCGAACGACAAGGGCAAGATAAACGAGGCGCGGACCCGAACCCATTGTAAGTCGTGCCCCACACGACTAAGAGTAGCCCTACAACCAGCCCCCCGTGGCGTAACAGCAGCGCTTTGGGCTTTGGGACGAAGACTCCCCCGTAGTCGAAAGCCCGGTCATGGAGAAGAGGTCGCGCTTCGAAGCTGGGCTCTTGGGGACCACAAGCAATTCTTATCAAGTCGCTAGGATTTAAAGGGGATGGGAACGCCTCACCAGCATGTCAGAAATGGAACTCATGCATGAGACCTAGGAACGAACGAGGGGAACATTCACGCAGCAGCATCCTTGTCGTCGGAGCAGTGTCGCATGAAAAAAGAGGAGCCTCAAATAGACGTAGGGCCCGCCTAGGTAGTGGCCAAGATGGGGTAAGGAGGCCCCACCTTGCGGCGTACGTTCTAGCCCCTGCTCTGCAAAAACACATTTCAGGTTAACTAATAGCCAAGGGGAAGGACGCACGTTTTGCACCCCATGGGCATTTGGGTGGCCCCTTTCCTATAATTGCAACTAGGGCCTCCCACTTCCTTTAATCGCTATTCAACCCACCCACTATCAAATATTATGAATCTACCCCTGCATCTCCTTTATTTTTGAATTAACCCCTGAATTTCCCCATAATTGCAAACTGACCCCTAAAAATCTTATAATTCAAATTTAATCCCCGGAACTTCCCCACGATCCAAATTTGACCCCTATACTTTTCATAACTCAAGTCCAACCCCCGTATTTCTCATTTCCTTAAAATAAGACTAACTCACTTCATTACCACCGCATCTTCAAGAATAAAGTTCCCTCTTTTTCAAATATTTTGGGATCTTTGGTCTCACGCAACAGCTCTAAATCGGAACCGCGTTCACCGTTCAACATTTAGTAGTTCGTATAGGCCTCCGTGCTGCCGTAGCCGCCTCAGACCTTGTGCATGAGTGGACTAAAGGTCCTTTCAAAAATTCTTTTTCAAATATTTTGAGATCTTTGGTCTCACGCAACGGGCTCTAAACGGGGAACTAGCGGTTTACCTGCTGTTCAATGTTTAGTAGTTCGTATAGGCCCCCGTGCTGCCGTAGCCGCCTCGGACCTTGTGCATGAGTGGACTAAAGGTCCTTTCAAAAATTATTTTTCAAATATTTTGGGATCTTTGGTCTCACGCAACGGGCTCTAAATGGGGAACTGACGGTTCACCTGTTGTTCAGCGTTTAGTAGTTCGTATAGGCCCCCATGCTGCCATAGCCGCCTCGGACCTTGTGCATGAGTGGACTAAAGGTCCTTTCAAAAATTCTTTTTCAAATATTTTGGGATCTTTGGTCTCACGCGACGGGCTCTAAACAGGGAACTGGCGGTCCACCTGCTGTTCAGCGTTTAGTAGTTCATATAGGCCCCATGCTGCCATAGCCGCCTCGGACCTTGTGCATGAGGGGATCGAAAGGTCCTTCAAAAAAAATGTAAATAAATAATAAAATCCTTTTCAAAATATCATATTCCTTTTGAATACCTCTGAAGGTCAAGCCTTCACAAACCAGAACTTTGTAAGCCCCTAGTTTTCCATTGCACCGGGGAATACGTAGGAGCGGGATCAAGTCCTGTCAGACTATCCTCCATCAAGTTATTTATTTCCATGCTAATTAAAGGGATCAAACAATTTCAAAAATCACACACTCGGGCTGATATAGTGACTGCTTCTTCGAACGGGACAAGTGGGTGCTCTTAACACCTTCCATTCCAAACCTAGTCTCCTAACATCAACTTTTTCATCCTCGTAGTCAAGGTTTTTTTCCACCTTTTTTCCTTAAATAGTAAACACATGGCTCCACTTAATAAAAAATAATTTATTTTTAAAATTTTATGAAGTTCGCTGCCTGCCTGAATTATGGTTATGCATAACTACTACTTGAAGAAAGTCACATAAATATTGGATAGTTAATATGATTGGTAAGTAGGTTAATACATCTTGTGTATGTTTGACTTTATCATTACTCTAGTATTTTGTATTCTAATATAAACCTTTTATTCTACAAATATAGATACAGATGGAATCATTAAAGAAAATCGTCTGTGAGTTGCAGATTTAAGTTTGAACCTTCTTCCAAGTCAAAAAGCAATGTTGGAATGGAATGAGGATGGTCAAACAATTGGACATAGTAGTTGTATTTTAAGAGTATATTTGGGAGAACTTACTGCTAATCCCAACAAGTTTCCTATTAGTTATGAATCTTGGCATAAAGTTCCTTTAACATACAAGGAACATATTTGGAATAGTGTTATTAAGATATTAATTCTAATTCAATGAATATATTCTCTTATCAACCGTGTATACTAATTTTTAATTCTTGAATTTATCTTTTGTAGGAAAAATTTCAAGTCAATGATGGAGAACAGAAAGATCACATTATGTTTAAAATTAGCAAATGTTGGAGAGAGAACTGTTGCAAATTATATAAGGAGTTTATTGTTGAAGGTGCTACTTGGGAACAAAATATTGAGTCACATCCAGGTGGTATCTCAATAGATCAATGGGCCTCTTTTTTGCAATATCGACAAAGTCAAAAAACAATGATAATAAGTCATTTTTTGATAAAGTTCTTAATATATATATATATATATATATATATATATATATATATATATATATGATTAATATGATTAACTCTTTATATAGGAAATATCTCATAAAGAAACATCAGTAAATCGACGTAAATAAAACCATACCTCATACACTTAGCTCAAAGTCAATTGCTAGAAAGAAACATGAGCTGGTATAGTTTTTGAATAAGCATTTTTATCATATTTAAAACCTTAAATATCAAGTTTTCTCTTCATGATATAACTAATATCATGCTTAATAGGAAATTGAAATTGGAAGAAGATAAAGGAAAGTAGAGGGAGAAATATTTTCACAATTATAAAGAAAGATGGTTTTTATTAATGAGGAAGCTAGAGAGAAAAGTGTGAGTAATATTGTCCCAATTATGAATTTCTATTTTTTTTCATGTTCATCATTATGTTTTATAATCATTCAAATTGGAAGCTGGAGATGTTATTTTGACTATAATAGAGCATTGATATGTTAAATTTCATCCGTTGAATGCAAGTAGTTGAAATTGAATGTTCTTACTATGTTCCATTGTTCTTTTTAACTGGGATATGACTATTTGCATTATTGATTTATTAAAAATTGTTGAGTTGTTTAGCAGGAACTACTAGATATGCAAAATAATGACTCAAGTTCTAACGAGGATGCTTACATCACTGTATTTGGGAAGGAACATCCAGGACGTGTGTGAGACATGGGATTTGGTGTTTGCCCCTCCCAAATCTTAAGAACTACTCGTACTCATGGATGCTCTAGTATATCTTCTCATGTTGGAAATGACCTGAAAACTGAATTGCAGCAAAATAAACAAAGAATTGCACCTTTAGAGGAAGAAGTTGCAAAGTATAAAGATTTAGAGCAAAAAGTTGCAAAATATGAAAGTTTAGAGCAAAAGGTTGCAAAATATGAAAGTTTAGAGAAAAAAATTGCAAAGTAGGAAGCTTTGGAGGAACAAGTAGCATTTCTTATGCAACAATTAGGAAATCAACTGCCACTTCAATTTAATCAGGTAAGGATTTATGGTTCTACTACTTTCTTATACTAATAATTTTATTAGTTTCTTATGTAAATACTATTGGAAAAAAATATTTCATAATAATTTTAATTTTTCTTATTTTTCATTAATTTTAGGCAGCTGATTTAGAATCACCAACAGAAAGAAGACCATCTTCATTCGTAAGTGATGAGCCTAGACGAAATGAACCATCATCTTTTTAGTTATTTGACCATACATTTTTATTTAAATAGTCAATATTATTGTTTCTATTTAAAAAATCACAAAGACATGTTATTTTATTTTTGAAATATTGAATGGATTATTTTATATAATTTTTCATTTAGTTATGTTTGTTTACATTATGTAAAAAAAATTTAAATTTATAAGAAGTTTAAATTGTTTGATTAACAGGTTGAAATTCGTTTGTGCCTTGATGATCAATAGATAAATTTGATTCAGTATGAGTTTGTGTTTCATTAATAAATTTTACCCTGTTGATCATATTTAGAAAATTATTGCATCTGAATTTAATATTCTAAAAAAAATCATGCTTAAATAAAATATTTCAATGATATGTCGTTATTTTTCTATTGCACTTAAATATTTGCAAACAGGCCATATTTTAAAATGTGATTACTATTTTTTAATAGTTGTTGTATTTTTAGAATGAAAATAAAAAATATTTTACACTAAAGTTGAGATGAGTGGAAGAAAATGAAAATAAAAAAAAAATAAAACACGATATTAAGAAAAAAATAAAATATAATATAATGAAATAAAAATATTAAGTATTTTTATTAATTTTTTACTAAAATCATTAAGTGACTCAATTCAATCAAAATTATTTTAGAATAACAAAATTATTTTTTAAATTATATTTTTTATATATTTAAATTATTTAATAAAAAATTGAATTCTAATAAACCGATTGAATATACATAATCTTATCCAAATGAAGGGCATGAACTCAATCATTTCTCGCTTCCTATTTAGTTTCAGTGCGTTTCATGTTTAGTTTCGGTGCTAGTCTGACTTTTTGTGCTTACAACAACTCTAAACTGACATTTTCTTATTTGTTGACAAGGCTTTTATTGTCATGTCAGCATTGATCCTGCAACTAGTTCCACGCATGTTGATATTGCTCCTTTGTTCTCATCACACAAATAAGGATGAGAAGTGCATAAATAATTTGACACTGTTTGGAATTTAAATTTGGAAAGACGTTGTTAGTAATGTGTTTTTAATGTATAATGAAAGATGGTGTATTTAATGCACAATGAGTCATATCAAAATTCAAAAAATAAAAAAGGCAATTAATGAAGGATTAAAATTGACACAGAAACGCCATAAAAAATTGATATGGAAACAATTTTGTCACTGTAGCAAAATGCTTTTAACAGAGGAGGTAACATATTAATCTTGTAGTCCTGATTAGATTTTATATGTTATAATAAATAATTAGTTATTTTCTTTTGAACTTTTCTTATTAACTTTAAATTAGTTCTTATACTTCAAATTTCTTTTCTTAACTTCTGAACTATTACAAAATTTATCAAATTAATATGACCAACATTGTAATAGTTTGAAAACCAACATAAATCTACTGTGTGATAATAAGAAGATTTGAGAGGGGGAAAAATTGAGTATGGACAACTAATTTGAAGTTGAAGTGAAATTTAAAGTTTAAAATTTATTACCGTTTACCTATTTTTATAACATGTAATTTTTTGAATTGACATCACGATGCGGCAAAATATATAAAAATTATATTAATAAATATAATTATAATAAATTCATCTATTTAAATTTTTAAAAAAATTATAATTAATTATCAATTCTAAATGATCAATTATTAAAAAAATTAGATTTAACAATATAAAAAATGATAATTATTGATTTATATATATATATATATAATCGATTATCATTTACGTATTTGATTATGTATTTTCAGTAATTAATTATAACTTTATTTTAAATAATTATTATTTTCTATATTGTCTACCATAATTTTTTACAATAATTAATTATAAAAATTTAAATATAAATAAATAAATAAATTTACTATAACTATATAAAAGAATCGGAGTTGAATTATATGTGCATAACCTCGAGATATACAATGTTAGCAAGAGAGTGGAAAAACACCATGGTTTATCTCTCAAAACGTAGCTTTTGTTGAGATAGAAAGTGGGAGAGATAAACGCAAAACCACTGTGTATGTTAGTACTTTAAACCTTGCCTTTCGAATTTAATACTGTGTGGCAGATATCCCTCAGGCATCACATGCAATTCTTTCCCGACATACATTCAATGCTTTTTATTCATTATTTAGGTCAATGGATCATATCACAACCACCTTATTTCGCTTTTTAACCAATGAATCACACCCAAACCCAGCCAAAAAATGTAATGCTAGTCTAATAAGTAACACCTTTTTTTTTTTCTTTTTCCTCATAGCAATAATGTTGCATTTTCCACCCATTCTTCCCTTCTAAAAAGAGTACATTATGCTTGATTGAGGAAAGGAAAATATAAACCAATAAATAAATAAACCTTTTGGTTTATGTTCAACGCATGGAGCTTAATCATGCAGCCCAAACACAAATAGTTGCAACTAATTTTATCATACATCCTAACATTTTAACATAGCTTCCCATATTGGTAGTGTAGTAGAGTCCATACGTTAGAGAAACCTTTTTCCTATTTCATGTTATCTTCATTCTTATTTATCTATTTTAATTTATATGTTCATGTGCAAATTTAAAATAGCATTACTTACTACTTTTTTTACTAATACTTTTTTATTCGTATAAAAATATAATAAAGAGAAGAATGATCATAAATAGTGTAATTAAATAAATAAAAGATAGATAAAAAATTATGAAATAACTATAACACAATAATTAGATTAATTAATATGTTTAATTATCCTCTCTTTCTAAACATAAGTACAGAGATAGTATGGTAAGGGGATAAAAAAAAAGAGAAAGAGAATGGAGTAGGGGGAAAATTCTAAACTGAAAGGAAATAATTTTAGAAGAGAAGTGTTTACATTTCTTCCAAAAATCACAATGATAGATATTAGAGAGGAAAAGAGTACAATTGAAGGAAGAAAGAAGGATGGTATTATGAGTTATGAATTATGTGTGGTTGCATGGCCAATGATTGTTCTACCTGTTGTGTAATGGATTTGGACCTGTAGGAACAACTCTTTTATCATCTGAGTAGGTGTTCTTGTTGTAGCAAGTGAAGTAACGGTGAATTTGGTGTCTCTTGTTTTTGCACTTGTGCACATCATGGAATGTCTCCCTTTTGGTGCCATCAAACAAATTGTTAACAAGTGAGGTCTTTCTTGCCACAGTGTTGGACCCAATACATGCCAAAAACAAGAGGCAGAGAAGAAGTATGATCTTGTGTAATCTCATTGCACCAATTGTGTTAATTCAAAAATAGAAAGGAATAGAGAGAAGAAGAGTTTGGAAGGACAAAAAACAACTCAGAAAAGAGCAATTGCAAAGGAAAATATGAAGAAGACCCACAAGAGATTCTAAAAGAGAACAGAGAAAGTGAGAGCGACAGAGAGAGATATAGAGAGATAAAAACAAAGCAAAAGGAATTGGTGAAAAAGATAGGGACCGGCATAGTAGAAGAGTGTGTTATGTTATGTGAATGGAACATTAACTATGGTACCTCGGATATGCAGTTGAAGAGTTTTGATACATCACATCTATCTGCTCAGAAATTTCACCAAACCTAATTAATTCACTTCAATTCACCTTTACAATTTCTAAATTATATAATAACCAAAGTTAATTCAAACATAATTGGGAAGTGAAAAATGAATAATATAGAATATAGAGCCACCCCAAGCCAAGGAGAAGGAACAACATTCTGTCCCTTTTAGGCTTCTCAGTCCTTAGCATATAGCTGAAGAAAGCCTAAAGGGCTAGGACCCAACCCTCTCTACTGAAGCTTCACCACGTGCTTTTCAATTTGAGGACCATACTTCAAAAGCTGACACTGCTTTAGAAGAAGAAAATGCAGGGAAATTTAATAGGTGTTTTTGACTGTACCATAACATATACCACATAATGCATGCATTCAATTCCAATTGATTTTTATATATATAATATATAATATATCAATGCTTTTGATTGAGTGAATCATGAAATTGTGATATGCAAATTTTGTTGTTGGGTTTTGACATGGAACAACCTGGGAATGGGGTAATGCCTACGCCGGAATTGTGAAAGGACAGTTAGGGATTCATTAAATTAAGGTTATTTTGTGTTATTACAGTAAGGCTAAGCCTAGTTACTTACCTATGTTCCTATATTGTCCCACCCTCACTCTTCCTTTTCTCCAAATAACACAACATTTGATGCATAGGTATGCAGTTTGACCTATAAGATAACAAATAAGAGGGCAGAGTGAAACATGGTGATAGAATAGTTACCTTTTTTTCAACTTCCACTTGCTTCTCTGTGGAAAGACATGTACATTTTCTTTTATTATGGGTGGAGAATGAAAATATAAATTATTCAATTTTATTATTATCAGACTTGTTTCATAAACTAATGAAGATGTAAAGATAACATTAATGCTTTCTCAAAATAGTAAAAATATAATATTAAAAATGTTTTTTTTAATAAGTTGATTGGACTGCCTAGAGTATATATATAGTCGGAGTTTATAATTTTTAATATTAATATAAAATATGAAAATTAAAGTCCTAGATTAAATTAATGATAAAAATATCGTTAGTTTTTTAAAGTCCTAGTTTAAATAATGCTGGTGGATTTTAAGTACTAAGAAAGTTCTTTCAAAGATCTACCATTGAATTTCCGTTTAATTAGTATACAATGCGAACTAATGTTGCTCTAAGGTAGCTGATTAAAAATTAAAAATTAAAAATATCCTTTTTATTAAAAATTATGTTAAGATATATTAAAAATTATACAAAAATATATTAATAATATTTTTCTTTTAATTTATTAATAATATTTTCTGAATATAATAATCTAATCAAGATGTCAAATTTCAAACAAATCCTTTTTTTTTTTGTTTTGACAAAAACATGCAATTAAGTTATCGAACTAACAAGGTACCCAACTCGTACATTAGCTTAGTAACTAGTAAATAAAATGTACAGGTATATTTATAAAAATATAAAGAATATGAAGAATATCATCTTAAACTAATTTAGTAAATAAATAATTATTTTATTGATAATAAATATAGAGTTATGCTAATCAATACTCTAAAGATATTGGTAAAAAATTAGAAATAATTTTTTGTTAGAAATCAAGTTAAAATGCATTGAAAAATCCTAAAAATAATGCATTAATAATATTTTTAATAAAAAAATTACTTTTAACTTCTTAATCAATATTATAAGAAAATTCATTAGCATTTTCTTTAAATTTAAAATATTTAAATCTCAAATTATTCTATTTAATAAAAAAATTTAATGATAATTTACAAAAATTCTATTATGTATGATATCGATTAAAGAAGTTTAAATATTGATTAATGAAACTATAAAAAAATCCTATTTTTAAATAATTAATTAAAAATAAGTTAATATTGATATAATTTGATTTGATTTAATTTAATGCAAAAATTCATGACATATGTCACAATATAACGAAGACATATTACTTTATGAGAAAAAAGAATATAATATAACTTTTTAAGAATTAAAAATATGCTCATAAATTTAATATACAGGTAAGGATGATTTAATTTAAATTAAATAGTAAAAAATTGATTGAGATTTTCTTTCTAAGAATTTTCAAAACATATTTGAACAATTTGTTATTTTGCTCCTTGAAATTCTCCAATAATTTTTTCTTTGTCATCCTATGATGGAGGCAAGAAACAAATTCATAGTTCTGTTTTAAATAATATTTGAGATATTTTCATTAAAAAATTCATAAGTAATCCCAAACAAGTTTAAAAGTAAAGTTAACCCCTTAACTAAATTAAATAATATTTGATCCAATTAATTAGTTACAAAAATCGTTTATGGTTATTTTTTGTTTTACTTAACAAAAACTTAACTGAAATATAACATTAATGTAATTTTTTTACTCTGTAATTTAATCATAAATTGATATATAATTAAAAGTCAATAGTTTTTGTAATAAATGCTACTTTAAAAGATATTTAGAATAATTTTTAATTGATTAATAGTGTAAAAATATTTATATTAATAATATATTAAAACTAAACTCCATTGACAAATTCTAAACAAAAGGAATGCTATTAACATTTTTTAAGACATTCTCTGTTATTAATTGAAATTTATGTGTTCACTAAATTACACCAGTCTTATAACTCTCAAAATGATGGAACTCATATAAATTCTAACCCAATAAAAAAGTGTTAAAAAGTGTATTTTTAACATTTCTCTCCAAAACAATGTCACTTTTTCACAACTTTGGTTAGTTTTAAAAAAAAAAATTTATTCTTTTTTTTTAGTATTTGTTTCTTTCTAATTCAATATAGGCCTAATATAACACTACCACCTAGGAATCAGGTAAAAAATTTCTTTTTAGTGTATGCGCAAGGTTAGAGATCATGAAAATAGTATATTGATTTTTTTTCATTTATAAATAGTAGTAATAAAGTTGAAATGTATGATTTTATATAAAATAATTCTTTTTTCTTGGAATATTATTAAACGGTTTAATAAATATTAAAATAATTTAAAAAAGAAAATTTTGATTAAATATTTTTATTTATTTTAATTGTAAAAATATCACATTAATTTTATTTTATTTTCTCTTTTAAAAGCTTACAGATATGATGAAAATAATATAAAAAACTATTTTTACAATGTTTAATATAAATATTTAAAATAAAATAAACTAAACTAAAAATTTTATAATTAATAATAAGTAAAAAATATTTTCAGAAACAACAATTCTTAAACTATCAGATTGGAGGATAATGGAAAGAGCACTGGTGGGATAGAGATGACATGAAAATGTGAATGAGTATGTGAATTTTTTTTCTGAATTTAAAATTGAAAATAAATAAAGAAGATAAGATTCAACCAAGAGAATTTTGTGTCTTCGTCGAGAAATGATTATCTTAAACCATCAAAATGAGTATAGGACATGTGCAATTAGTAGGATCCTCACCAAATGTCTGGACAATGGTAATGGCTTTTGCAGAGGAAACACAGAAAGAATTTATCTTCAACTAATTGCATGTACTATTCCATGTTAAATGTAGAGGTTTGAATGACGTCCAATAATCACAACATGACAACGGATTTAAAAATGTTCCAACATCTCGAATACCATCGGATACTAACACACAGCATCCACAATGGCAATTTCAGTTTGTGGTGATTTTGGTTTGTGGTCATAAATTTTAAATTTTACTAAAATGAAATAAGATTTCTAATTTATCAATTTATAATTCAATAAATAAGATTTTAAATTTGTTTAATTTCGGCTTATAATCAAATAAAGAAAAGTTATATAATATATTAGTAAGTTTTTGTTGTAATGCTAGTTTATAATAAAATGAAATAAGACTTATAATTAATGAATTTTTGATAAATAATTTTAATCCCATGAATATTGTACTATGTCGATGCTCAAGTAGCTTTGTTTTAAAATCCTTTATTAAACCACATTACAGGAGGTGTAATGTGGTGTACTCTAATTATCTATCTCAATGCTTAAATCAATCTCAAGTTTTCCAAGTCCATGTTAGAGGCCACCTCTCTCCTTCTTGGGTCATTGCCCTTGCACTACTATCTTTAAGAATGGAGATTGCTTTTTTATACCCCAAATTTCTATAAGCATCCTTCACGTGTGAAATTATCAAAGTATCGTTGCTTTGCATATATGTTATGCATCTCCGCATTAATATTACAATTTCGATATTTAAATTTTAAAAATCATGTATATTGTTTTGGAACTTCAATTTTTAAAATATAGCTTGATAGTTTTGGATTTAAAATTTTGAAATTGTGGTATAGTATTTGGAAATTATAATTTTAAAAGTAGTTTTTTATTAGGTTCTAGAATTTTAAATTTCAGAAGAAATGAAAATTAATCTGTTTTATGTATATCCGTTACATTTATCAAAAGATCTTTTTATATTATTTAATTAATAAAAATATACGAATATAAATAAAATTAAGACCATACATAAAAGATAATATCATCATTTTCTATACAATTAATAAATTCTAAAAAAACACTAATGTCCAGTATAACTAATCAAGTAATAAATAAATGTTTTTTTTAAATAGGTAATGATCTCTGAAATATTCCTTATATTACGTTTAAAATTTCACATGTAATCATCATCATCTCAAAACCACGGGTGTCCTCCTACATGCTTCTTAGATTAAGCATCTTTGAACACTTTATAATCCACTCTAACTTCATCTACAGATGTAAATAATAATATATTAATATACAAATTTATAAATGTATAAATTATAATTCAAATAAAAATATATAATATTTTAAGTAATTTAGTGTATTTAGAAGAGATAAAAATTTTAGTCATAATTAATACTAGTCTTTGATATATTACTTAAAATCGTTCTCCTAACATCTTGTTCATCTAACTCTATCAAATACATATATAAGATCTACTCTATCAAATACATATGTCGCAACCGTAATTTCGACGAGACAACGAACTCGCTAAAATTTTAAAAAAAAAAATGTGATATGTTATATGATGATGTGGAGTCGCCACCAAATTTTTATTCAAGGGAAAAATATTTGGAAAAAACCTGACTCAAGAATGAGCTTCTAAGTTCGGGAGTCGGTTACAAGTAAGGAAGGTGTTAGGCACCTTACTTGCCCGTTCCGAAGAACGGTACCCTAAACTGAGTGTGTGATTTTAAAATGTTTGATCCCTTTAAAGTGAAAAATAATTTGATGGAGGTTAGCCTGACAGGACTTGATTCTGCTCCTACGTATTCCCCGGTGCAATGGGAAACTCAAGGCTTACGTAGTTCTAGTTCATGAAGGCTTGACCTTCAAAAATGTTTGAGAGAAGATTATTTGATTTGGTGAAGGCTTGACCTTCAAAAATGCTTAAGAAAAAAACTATCTAAAAGATCTTGTTTTTTGAGAAAATGTTTTGAAGATTTTGCTATTCGAAGAAAAATTTTCTTTTTAGGAGGGGTCTTTGGCCCACTCATGCACAAGGCCCGAGGCGGCTAAGGCAGCACAGGGACCTATACGAACTACTAAATGTTGAACAGCAGGTAAACCGCCAGTTCCCCATTTAGAGCCCATTGCGTGAGGCCTAGAATCCCAAAACATTTAGGAAAAGATATATATATTTTTTAATTTGAAAAGGGACCTCAAGCCCACTCATGCACAAGGCCCAAGGCGGCTAAGGCAGCACAAAGACCTATATGAACTACTAAATGTTGAACAGCAGGTAAACCGCCAGTTCCCCACTTAGAGCCCATTGCGTGAGACTCAGAGATCCTAAAATATTTGGAAAAGATCTTTTTAAAATTTCGAAACATTATCTTGTATAAGGCATCTATCTTTGAATAAAAAGAAGCTATAACAGAAGATTTTTCGCTTTTTTGTATTTTCAGAATTTTCTGTGTTTTATAAATCTAGTGAATTTTTGACTGTTTATTAGTGTTTATGAATTCTTTGAATTTTCTAATGTATTTTTTAGTTTTCTTTGATTTCTATTTATTTTAGAAATTTTTTTAATTTTTATCTAAATTTCTAAATTTGGAATTAATTTTCCTTATTTAAAATTTTTTGGAACTTTTCTCATTTTTCTAAATTTTTGTTAATGTCCTGAATTTTCTAATTTTTCTGTAAAATTTTTTATTTTCTAGAATTTTTATTAATTTCTGTATTTTTATTTAATTTCCTAAATTTTCTAAGTTTTTATTTATTTTCTGAAATTTTTATTTAATTTCCTAAATTTTCTATGTTTTCATTTATTTTCTGAAATTTTTTATTTAATTACTATAATTTTTCTGGAAATTTATGATTTTTTATTAAATTTTCTATTTTTCTGTAATTTCTATTTAATTTTTTGAATTTTTCTACATTTTTCTATATTTTTAATTTATTTTTTATTTATTTTCTGGAAAAGGAGGACAGAATAGGGATTAGGTGAATTGACCAAGGGCAGTATGGTCATTTTAAGGGCAGGGACATACTGGGAATTTTGGAATTCGATAGGGGGCAGTGTGGTAATTTCTGAAGGCTGGGACAGAATAGGTATTTAGGAAAATGACCAGGGGTATAAGGGTTATTTCCATGGCAGGGATAGAATAGGAATTTAGTGAATTCGCCAAGGGTAAGAAGGTAATTTCTGGGGCAGGGTTAAATGAGTTTTTCTGTGAGTGAAATGGGAAAAAGGTTGAGGGTGAGATTCGAACCCAGGATGGTGAGACTACAGCTTAGGCTCCTTGACCACTTGAGCCATCAGGCTTATTAACTCATTATCCTATGGAACTTTGATATGTACATATGACAGAGAACTTATCTCTTTAAGTGAGCTCCTGGGCTGGTTCCCCTCTTCCTGTTTTCGTATAGTTTTTAATGTATCTAAGCAGAGGTGAATATGCATGGTGGTAAGGTGATGACTCAGTTTTTTTCATGTGCTCATACCATGATCTTCTACAAGGTAGAATGGGCACGATTCGGTTGTCACTGGGGCTGAGAGGTCAAGAACTACGAGGCTCGAACACAGGCCTTGAGATGCACATGAGCATGTCCCAGCCACTCAACAAATGCTTCAGTTGGTCATGTAACCCTTATCTCTACCTCCGGATGATGTATCTAGACCAGGGGAGACTCATTATTCAACTACCAAGTGCCTCCATGTTGCATATTCGAGGATTTACAGCACATGATAATATCCTAAATGGCTGAGGGCGTAGGCACAGGAACCTTGATTTCTCCTGAATATTGTACAATGACCTTCTCCATTTGCATTGTGGGAGGTGCAACAAACAAGGCATGTGTATGATCCCCCTCCCAGCAACCAACTTTTCTACTCCTACACATTGCAATCCTACAATAGTTACTTCTCTGTTTTGCTTATGACCATGCGCCTGCTCCTATTTTTTTCATCCTAACATAGTCTAAGGAACTCCCTCTTCTTCGAGCATAATTGAGCCACTCTTGCATGAATTAAACACTGTTTTGAATAGGTTTTATACCAAAAGGAATAAGCTCTCGACTACTCTGTTTTCTTTCTCCTGTTGTATACGTGGGTGAGCTTTAGATTAGGCAGTATTAGGTCCACAATTTCAGACTTGCAGTGGCTGATGTAGGTGATGATTTTTTGCCCCTACACATGTAACCTGTTTTAACCATTTTCTTGATCGAATAAGAGCAGGTCTTAAACCTTCAATACAGGGGTCGGCTATTGGCAAGTTTTGGCAATAAGCTTAGAATAACCTTCTTTGCTAAGAGGCCTCCTTGCCGAGCAACCAGATGCAGAGACCTAAACTAAGAGAGATGATAATGGGAGCAAAATCCTATATGACGTATACATGATAATGGAAGCAACGGGGTTATCACTGTGAGAGCAAAGCATCTTTGTTATCGTTTTATTCATTTCCTGAACAAGTCCCTTCTCATGGCTTTCCTAAATAGCCTCATATCTCTTTCAAGTTCTAATTTCGAGAGGTTTATCATTAAATCTCTTAGTAACGAGGGCGGTTCTTGCAGGATTTCAACGAAAGATTCAAAAAGATTATCTTGAAATCTTGAATTCGTAGCCTAGTAATCTACTTCACAATCTTGAATTGGAAATCGGATTTCATATGCCTTTCTTGATTAATAGAAGAAAACCACATCAATTTCTACCTATTAGTATAGATTCTTAGGCGAAAATTCTGATTGAATTTGAGAGAACTAACCTCTTACTAAGCCTCTTAGTTGAATCTGTTCCTTGCAAGATTTCAACACCTGAATTTTCCTCACGCCCTCTTTTCAAATGGAGAAGCTCCCAGATAAATGTCTTCCTCTGATCCTTCAATTTGCCCAGTCCTGCTCTCCTCCTTCTCAATTTCCTCCAAAAGCTCTTCTTCGAATTCTCTGTGTATCAAGAGTTCCAGCCCGAAGAAGAAGACCCCTTTCTGTTTTTCCTCAGCCTTTTATAACCCTTGCCCACTTTTATTTTGTCCTTCTTTGCAAATAAAGAGACTTGGCTTCCTTTTTTTTTTTGCTGTTTCGTCCTTGGCTTTTTTAGTTTTGTCCTTCTTTGCAAACTTTCCAAAAAACAGAAAAAAAATAAGATTTTCAATTCACTCGTTTTCTTCTATTTTTTACTATTTCAAAGCATTATTATTATTTTTTAGAATCGTTTTTTTTTTTATTATCTCACTTATTTATTCATTTATTTTTATTATTTTTCTTTCTTTTATTTTATTTATTTTCTTTTTGTTCAGAATTTTCAGATTTTAATTTTGATTATTATTATGAAATTTTTATACTTTTTATTTTATTTTTGGTTGTTTAAAAAAAACTAAATGACTTTTGTCTGTTTTCTGTTTTCTGTTTTCTGTTTGTTTTTCTGTTTTCTGTTTTCTGTTTTATCTTTATTTTTAATTGTCTCTCTTTTTTTATTAGTTAATTTTGATTTTAGGACCAAATTACCAATTCATTTTTATTTTCATTTTTTATTTATTATTTTTTGGAAAAGCCTTCAATGTCTGTTTTTGTTTGTTTGTTGTCTGTTTTGGATTTCTGTTTGTTTTTTATTTTGGATTATTAGTTTTGAATTTTTTGATTATAAATTTAATTTATTTTGGATTAATCACCTAAAAGAGAGTCTCGGACATCATTAGGTGTTTACAGTTTGCCCCTCGTTACTTGTTTTCTTACCAGATAATGTGAGAAGCAATTCTCTGAATTATCGTGGTAGGAAATGAGTAAAGACGTGAACACCTCATGTCCGAGACAAACCCTTTTTGAAAAGAAAACTCCAAGGGTGTTATGATGCTGAAATTGTATGAGACTTAAGCATGGGAGGCCTGACAACACAGCCTAAAAGAAGAATCTAAACTACGGCGGCCCCGACAACATAGGCCCGAAAAAGAATCTAATCTAGGGCGGCCTGACAACATAGGCCTGAAAAGCGGTAAATCTAATCTAGGGTGCCCTGACAACATAGGCCTGAAAAGCGGTAAATCTAATCTAGGATGGCCTGACAACATAGGCCTGAAAAGCAGTAAATCTAATCTAGGGCGGCCTGACAACATAGGCCTGAAAAGCAGTAAATCTAATCTAGGGCGGCCTGACAACATAGGCCTGAAAAGCAGTAAATCTAATCTACGGCGGCTCGACAACATAGGCCGAAAGCAATGAATCCAAACTACGGCGGCCTGACAACATAGGCCACAGCGGTAAATCTAAACCTCATTTAGTGACTTCGACAACATAGGCCGGGAAAAAGTTGGTAAATCTAATCTAGGCGGCTCCGACAACATAGGCCTGAAAAGCGGTAAATCTAATCTAGGGTGGCCTGACAACATAGGCCTGAAAAGCAGTAAATCTAATCTACGGCGACAACATAGGCAAAGCGATAAATCTAAACTACGGCTGACGACAACATAGGCCCGAAAAGCGATAAATCTAATCTAGGGCGGCCTGACAACATAGGCCTGAAAAGCGGTAAATCTAATCTAGGGCGGCCTGACAACATAGGCCTGAAAAGCGGTAAATCTAATCTAGGGTGGCCTGACAACATAGGCCTGAAAAGCGGTAAATCTAATCTAGGATGGCCTGACAACATAGGCCTGAAAAGCAGTAAATCTAATCTAGGGCGGCCTGACAACATAGGCCTGAAAGCTTGAGAATCTAATCAGGCGGACGACAACATAGGCCTGGCGGTAAATCTAATCTAGGCGGCACGACAACATAGGCCTGAAAAAGCGATAAATCTAATCTAGGTGGCTCGACAACATAGGCCTGAAAAGCGGTAAATCTAATCTAGGATGGCACGACAACATAGGCCTGAAAAAGCGATAAATCTAATCTAGGTGGCTCGACAACATAGGCTGAAAGCGAGAAATTAATCTCACGGCTCGACAACATAGGCCTGAAAAGCGAAAATCTAAACTACGGCGGCCTGACAACATAGGCATACAAAAGCAATCTAAAATCTAATCTAGGCGGACTGACAACATAGGCGAAAAGCGGTAAATCTAATCTAGGGCGCGACAACATAGGCACAGCATAAATCTAATCTAGGGCGGCCTGACAACATAGGCCTGAAAAGCGGTAAATCTAATCTAGGGTGGCTCGACAACATAAATTTGAAAAGCAATAAATCTAATCTAGGGCGGTTCGACAACATAGGCACAGCGAAAAGAAATCTAATCTAGGCGGCTTTGACAACATAGGACCGAAAGCAAAATCTAATCTACGCGGCCTGAGCAAATAGATGCGAAAAGCAAGAAAGTAAAGATGCGATGCTTTAGCCTGACAACATAGGCCAAGTGGCAGGAAAGTAAAGGTGCGATGCTATGGCCTGACAACATAGGCCGATGAGCAGAATGCAAGATGTAATGCTATGGCCCTCGACAACATAGGCCGTGAGCAAAATGCGAGAGATGTAATGCTTTAGCCGACAACATAGGCCGATGAGCAAGATGGAGAGATGTAATGTTATGGCCCGACAACATAGGCCGGTGAGCAAGAAATGCAAAAAATGCAATGCTATGGCCCGACAACATAGGCGGTGAGCAAGATGCGGAGAGATGTAATGCTTTAGCGACAACATAGGCGGTGAGCAGAATGCGAATGTGATGCTATGGCACGACAACATAGGCTGGTGGCGAAATGCGAGGATGTAATGCTATGGCAGACAACATAGGCCGATGAGCAAAATGCGAGAGATGTAATGCTTTAGCCTGACAACATAGGCCAGTGAGCAAGATGGAGAGATGTAATGCTATGGCCTGACAACATAGGCCAGTGAGCAAGAAATGCAAAAATGCAATGCTATGGCCTGACAACATAGGCCAGTGAGCAAGATGCAGAGATGTAATGCTTTAGCCTGACAACATAGGCCGATGGCGAGAGATGCGAGATGTGATGCTATGGCCGACAACATAGGCCGTGTGAGCGAAATGCGAGGATGTAATGCTATGGCCGAGACAACATAGGCGATGGAGCAAAATGCGAGAGATGTAATGCTTTGGCGACAACATAGGCCAGTGAGCAAGATGGAGAGATGTAATGCTATGGCCTGACAACATAGGCCAGTGAGCAGGAATGCAGATGTAATGCTATGGCCTGACAACATAGGCCAGTGAGCAAAATGCAGAGATGTAATGCTTTAGCCTGACAACATAGGCCAGTGAGCAAGATGGAGAGATGTAATGCTATGGCCTGACAACATAGGCTAGTGAGCAAGAAATGCAAAAATGCAATGCTATGGCCTGACAACATAGGCCAGTGAGCAAGATGCAGAGATGTAATGCTTTAGCCTGACAACATAGGCCAGTGAGCAGAGATGCAGATGTGATGCTATGGCCTGACAACATAGGCCAGTGAGCAGGAAATGCGAGGATGTAATGCTATGGCCAGACAACATAGGCCAGTGAGCAAAATGCAGAGATGTAATGCTTTAGCCTGACAACATAGGCCAGTGAGCAAGATGGAGAGATGTAATGCTATGGCCTGACAACATAGGCCAGTGAGCAAGAAATGCAAAAATGCAATGCTATGGCCTGACAACATAGGCCAGTGAGCAAGATGCAGAGATGTAATGCTTTAGCCCGACAACATAGGCAAAGTGAGCGGAGATGCGGATGTGATCTATGGCCGACAACATAGGCTTGTGGCCGAAATGCGAGGATGTAATGTTATGGCCAGACAACATAGGCGGTGAGCAAAATGCGAGAGATGTAATGCTTTAGCCCGACAACATAGGCCGTTGAGCAAGATGGAGAGATGTAATGCTATGGCACGACAACATAGGACGAGTGAGCAAGAAATGCAAAAAATGCAATGCTATGGCCTGACAACATAGGCCAGTGAGCAAGATGCAGAGATGTAATGCTTTAGCCTGACAACATAGGCCAGTGAGCAGAGATGCAGAGATGTAATGCTATGGCCTGACAACATAGGCCAGTGAGCAAGAAATGCAAAAATGCAATGCTATGGCCTGACAACATAGGCCAGTGAGCAAGATGCAGAGATGTAATGCTTTAGCCTGACAACATAGGCCAGTGAGCAGAGATGCAGATGTGATGCTATGGCACGACAACATGGACGTGAGCGGGAAATGCGAGGATGTAATGCTACGCCGGACAACATAGGCCGATGAGCAAAATGCGAGATGTAATGCTTTGCTGACAACATAGGGTGAGCAAATGCGAGATGTAATGCTATGGCCTGACAACATAGGCCAGTGAGCAAGAAATGCAAAAATGCAATGCTATGGCCTGGACAACATAGGCCAAATGAGCAAGATGCGGAGATGTAATGCTTTAGCCGACAACATAGGCCAGTGAGCAGAGATGCAGATGTGATGCTATGGTCTTCGACAACATAGGCCGATAAGCAGGAAATGCGAGGATGTAATGCTATGGCCAGACAACATAGGCCAGTGAGCAAGATGCAGATATTTTCCATTTGTAGGTTTAGATAGAGTGAAACCTCATGATTTTGTTTGAGGACTCTAACTCCCCGGTTTTCTTCTAGCACCGATCAGATCCTTCAGAGTGAGCTGGATTCTATACATCGTTTGTTTCTTTGATGATTTTGGGAGACATATCAGTTGCATGTGCTGCTTTAGGTCAAAAAAGCTTGACATTAAGAAAAATTCGACATAACTTTTACTTTGGTACAGTGTTAGTAACCAGCAATTGTCATTAAAATGAGATATTACATTCTGCATATACATTTTGACAGGAGAAAATACAGTTGCATGTGATAGGGAATTAACAAGATAGTTGAAAGACATAGGTTTTTTTTTGGCAATGTGTTTGGTGAACTAATTTTGGTTGATGGTGATGCCTTTGAGACGATTAGTGCTAGTATTGCATTTTGGCGATCTCTTCGTGCATTGCTTATCCCACCTCAAAAGCCAAAATTTTGCCCAGTTTATCCATTTTTGCCTCAGATTTGGTCTTGAACCTTTCACCAGAACCATGGATATCTGTCCATTTCTGTCCCAGCATGAATTTGCCCCAGTATAGATGGAGACTGCCTATTTTCCCTCTCTAATCAGGAGGAGTGAATTTTGTTTTGCCGATGCCGTTCTTGTTTAAACCGCCCTTTCAGGTTTTCAGTTTAAACTGCTTCTTACTTGAACTGCCCTGATTTTGCCTAGGTCAATGATGATGGTGGACCTAGCGGGCTTTTCTTGTATTACCCTAACTTTTGCCTAGGTCTTTTGGTGATTGACCTAGCAGGCTTTTCTTTTTTGTATCGCCCTAACTTTTGCCTAGGTCTTTTTGATGGTTGACCTAGCGGGCTTTTCTTTCATTGCCTTAACTTTTGCCTAGGTCTTTTGGTGATTGACCTAGCAGGCTTTTCTTTCTTCTCTTTTTTTTTATTATTGCCCTAACTTTTGCCTAGGTCTTTTTGATGGTTGACCTAGCGGGCTTTTCTTTCTTGCATTGCCCTAACTTTTGCCTAGGTCTTTTTGATGGTTGACCTAGCGGGCTTTTTTCTTTAAGCATAATACTTCTTGACGGCATCCGAATTGACAGGGTTAGGCAAATCTTTTCCATCCATGTCGGCCAAGATCAAGGCGCCTCCGGAGAAAGCCTTCTTAACTACATAAGGTCCATGGTAATTCGGAGACCATTTCCCTTGTAGTGCTTTTTGCATAGGCAATAGCTTTTTTACCACCAAATCTCCTTCTTGAAACTCCCGAGGATTGATCTTCTTATCGAAAGCTCTCTTCATTCGTCTTTGGTATAATTGGCCATGGCATACTGCTGTCAACCTTTTCTCTTCGATTAGGTTTAGCTGATCCATCCGGGCCTGGACCCATTCGGCTTCTTCCAATTTAGCATCCATCAGGACTCTCAATGAGGGAATCTCGACCTCGATTGGGAGTACAGCCTCCATTCCATATACTAGTGAGAATGGCGTTGCCCCAGTAGATGTACGGACAGAAGTCCGGTATGCATGTAATGCATATGGGAGCATTTCATGCCATTCTTCAGAAGAGAACCATTTTACTCAATTATTTTCTTAATGTTCTTGTTGGCCGCTTCGACCGCTCCATTCATCTTTGGTCGATATGGGGATGAGTTGTGATGTTGGATCTTGAACTGGTCACATAATTCCGACATCATCTTATTGTTAAGATTTAAGCCATTGTCTGTGATGAGTTTACTGGGTAATCCATATCGGCGAGATCGCTCTTTTTACTTAATACGACTACCACATTGCGAGTTACACTAGCATATGAGGCAGCCTCGACCCATTTTGTGAAATAGTCGATGGCGACTAATATGAAGCGGTGTCCGTTGGATGCTTTGGGCTCTATCGGGCCAATGACATCTATTCCCCACATGGCGAACGGCCACGGCGAAGACAGCACGTTCAATAACGTTGACGGCGCATGGATATTGTCTGCGTATACCTGACACTTGTGGCAGGTTTTGACGTGTTTGCTTGATCGGCTTCCATGGTCAACCAATAGTATCCAGCCACGAGGATTTTTCTTGCCATGGCATGTCCATTGGCATGGGTACCGAAAGATCCTTCATGGACTTTCTTTTAGAATTTTGTCGACACGCTCGTCCACGCATCTGAGCAGAACCATGTCGTGATTCCTCTTGTATAAGACTTCTCCATTGAGGAAGAATCCTGCGGCCAACCTTCGTTAGGTCCTCTTATCGTTTTCAGATGCATCGGCGGGGTATACTTTGTTCCTTAAAAACTGCCGGATGTCATGATACCATGGTTTTCCGTCCGGTTCCACTTCCACTGTTTGACAGAATGCCGGTCTGGAACGATGCTGGATGTGAATGAGAGGCATATCTTCTTCTTGTCCAATTTCAAACATAGAGGACAAGGTGGCTAAGGTGTCAGCTAGTTGATTATCTTCCCGCGGTATATGCGAAGGTGATCTCTTCAAAGTATTCTAGCAATTCTTGGAGACGGCCTGTGTACTGGCACTAACTTTGCGTCTTTGGTCTCCCATTCTCCCCTGACCTGGTGGATAACCAAGGCTGAGTCACCAAAGACCTCTAGGCGTTTTACTTTCGCTTCGATTGCGGCTTGAATCCCTAAGATACAAGCTTCATATTCCGCCATATTATTTGTGCAATCGAAGGCTAGTCGGGCGGTGATAGGTATATACTGTTTTTTTGGGGAAATCAGTATAACTCCTATACCGTGGCCCATCATATTAGACGCACCATCGAATAACATTGTCCATTTCTCTCTATCTATCTTTCCTTCTTCACCAAAGATCGTCATCAGATCTTCATCAGGAAATTCCGGCTGCATGGCCTGGTAGTCTTCTAGCGGTTGTTGGGCTAAATATTCTGCAAGTGCACTGCCCTTGACAGATTTCTGCGTCACATACAGGATATCATATTCCGATAGCACCATTTTCCACTTGGCAATCCGTCCTGATAATGCAGGTTTCTCAAATATGTACTTGATCGGATCCATCCTGGATATCAACCATGTGGTGTGACTTAGCATATACTGTCTTAGGCGGTGTGCCGCCGTATGTGCAGCACAAAAAGGTTCGTTCTAATAGAGAATATCTAGCTTCTCCACTTGTGAACTTCTTGCTCAAGTAGTATATCGCCCGCTCTTTTCTTCCAGATTCATCGTGTTGACCGAGCACGCAACCCATTGACTGGTCTGTAACCGTCAGATATAAGATCAAGGGCCTCCCAGCAACTGGCGGTACTAAGACCGGTGGGTTCTGTAGGTATGATTTGATCTTTTCAAAAGCTTCTTGACAATCCTCATCCCAACTCATGGGTTGATTCTTACGCAATAGCTTAAAGATCGGCTCGCATGTAGCTGTCAACTGAAAAATGAACCGAGAGATATAATTGAGCCTTCCTAAGAAACCTCGGATCTCTTTTGTTCTTGGAGCCGGGCATGTCTATAATCGCGCGGGCTTTGTGGGGTCAACTTCTATGCCTTTCTCGTTGACAATGAAGCCTAGGGAGCTTTCGACCTAACCCCAGGAAGGTGCATTTAGCCGGATTCAACCGCAGTTTGAATTTTTTGAGCCTCTCAAACAACCTTTTCAAATCTGTGAGATGGTCATCCTCTGTCCGGGATTTGGCAATCATGTCGTCCACGTAGACTTCTATCTCCTTGTGAATCATGTCATGGAACAGTGTTACCATGGCCCTTTGATAGGTTGCTCCGGCATTTTTTAATTCGAAGGGCATGACTTTGTAACAAAAGGTTCCCCAGGCCGTAATAAAGGTGGTCTTTTCTCTGTCATCTTCAGCCATCTTAATCTGATTATAGCCTGAGAAACCGTCCATGAAAGAAAAGTAGGAGAACTGCGCAGTATTATCAACCAGCACATCGATGTGAGGTAGTGGGAAGTCATCCTTCGGGCTGGCTCGATTGAGATCCCTGTAGTCTACGCACATCCGGACTTTGCCATCTTTCTTGGGGACCGGTACTATGTTAGCGACCCACTCGGGGTAGTTTGCAACAGCCAAGAAGCCGGCGTCAAGCGCTTCCCTTACTTCTTCCGGATTTTCAGAGACATTTCCGGTTTCATCCTTCTTAACTTTTGTTTGACCGGTGCATATCCAGCTTTCATAGGCAGCTTATGCTCTACTATAGAAGTATCTAGGCCTGGCATGTCTTGATAAGACCAAGCAAAGATATCGCTATAGTCTTGTAAAAGTGAGATCAACCGCTCACGATTGTCTCCGACAATAAGTGTGCCTATCTTGACTTTTCTCTTATTTTCTTCGGTCCCCAAATTGATTAAATCCACAAGTTCCTGATGAGGTTCAATTACTTTAGATTCACGTTCCACCAATCTCAACATCTCGTCGGTGGGTTCGCATTCAAATTCTGCCTCTTCGTCGACCAGGTCGTCAACGCAGTCGAAATCGCCTAATACAATACTAGCATTATCGTCGTGAGGCGGTTTCGAATCGGATCTGCGTGTTGGGTATGAGAAGAAGGAATAAGATATATATATTTGACAAGAGGAAATATATTGAGGGGTAGAAGAGAGGACATTTTTGGATAATGCAACTGTATTTATTATTTGTCAAAAATATGTACAAAATGTTTACGTATGAAAATTTATTATGACAATTACAGAATTACATTTGAACTGAACCAAAAGTGAGAGGTAGATCGAAAATTTCCCAATTAGTCAGTTCTTTTCCAGGGGGACAAGGCATCACCAATTCTTCAAGAGTTGACGTCCCTTCCTTGTCTATGACCGCGATCATGCTCGAGTTTTCGAAACCGGCACTTCGAAAACTTTGTGATATGTGGCACAGGGGGACCTTGTTATAACGGGGTCTTATCGCCTTATCCTCTTCAGTTGGTTGATATCCCAACCCATATCGCCGTCTATTCTTTTCTGCTGGCAATGGCCGAGATAAGCCGCCTTTATTTTGCCCCAGTTTGCCGCCTGGCTTGAACCCGTTCTTTAGCATCACCCGGGCCATCATCATCAAAGCCTTAGGGGGCTGCTTATGATCAACCACCTCTCCTTCTTTTATAGTGGTGACATTGGCAATTTCCAAGGCTTGGAATTGAGTCTCCAGAGCCTCTTCTGCTGCCTCAATATATGGAGGATTGGTGGGTTTACTGACCAAATAGTCCTCTTCCGCCGAGACGATGATTAGTCTATCATCCATGATGAACTTCAACTTTTGATGTAAAGTTGAAGGGACCGCTTTGGCGGAATGAATCCAAGGCCTGCCTAGTAGACAGCTGTAGGCTGGCTGAATATCCATTACTTGGAAAGTTATGTCGAAGATAACCGGGCCGATTTGAACTGGCAAGTCTATTTCGCCGATAACTTCCCGTCTTGACCCATCGAATGCTCTTACCACCGTAGAGCTAGGCCTCATATGGATCCCTTCATGCGGCAGTTTGGACAAGGTAAGTTGAGGCATCACATTCAATGAGGAGCCATTATCTATCAGCACTCTAGCCAAGATATGGTCCATACACTTTACCGAGATATGTAATGCTCTGTTGTGTCCAGCCTCTTCATCAGGAATCTCGCGATCGGCGAAAGTTATAAAGTTGTTGGCAGTCAAGTTATTGGCGATTCCCTTGAATTTGTCCACTGAGATGTTGTGGACCACATGAGCCTCGTTTAGGATCTTCAGCAACACCTTCCGATGAGGCTCAGAATTCATCATAAGGGCTAACAGTGAGATTTTAGCAGGTATACGGTTGAGCTGCTCAATCACCGCGTACTCGCTCTGCCTTATTATTTTTAGGAATTCGCAGGCCTCTTCATCTGAGACGGCCTTCTTTAATTCCTTCTCCACCTCTTTGACAGCAGTTTCAGGCTCCATTCTAGCCTGACTCTCCTTCTCTTGAATGGCCGGCTGCCTTCTTGCGTCTTCAGCAGGAGCATAAATGCGACCACTCCTGGTCACTCCTCCTATTCCGGCTATATTGGTTATGTCAGGTGAGGAGCCCTCCAACACATCTTTTTCATTTTTCCCTCCTAAAACTTTCACATCATACCTCCAAGGCACCTCGTTGTTACTATGGTACCGGGAAGGGTCCGGTACTTTTATTGTAACTGGTCTCATCCCGTTGAGCGTCGGTGAGACCGACGACTCGGTATAGCGAATCACCAAGGGTTTAGGATGCCCTGGGAAGGATTCATTGACCATGTCCACTTCCTCCTCGATAATGCAATTTATTGAGGGTCCGGCTCCCCCATGGTTTGGCAGTGGATTGCTCCCCACACTAGGAGCATCTTTTTCAAAGTTGAGTCATTTGGCATTAATCAACTTCTGGACCCTATGTTTCAAGGCCAGACAGTTTTCAGTGGAATGTCCCACTGTTCCAGCATGGTAATCGCACTTGACCTCTGGATTATACCATTTTGGATATGGGGGTTCCAATGGCTTCATAGGAACTAGTGCGACCAAAGAATTTTGAATTAAACGGGGCAGCAGCTCTGAATAACTCATCGGAATCGGGTCAAATTGCATCACTTTCCTCGGGTTATTGTTGGTTTTTGGTTGAGGTGGGTTAGTATGAGGGAAGGTTTGAGGTGATGGAACCGTGATGGTGGTGTTTGGATGGTATTGAGTAGGTGGATTATAGGACGGTTGGTGAGCAGGTTGGGCGGAGGCTACCATATGTGAGTGTGTAGGATATTGTGATTGGTAGGATGTTTGGTAGTTAGGTGGGGTCGTGGTTGATTGATATACGGGTTGTGCGGAGGTTGGTCGGTTTGGATCTGAGGAAACATAGTGGGTCTCGGCCTCCTTTTTCTTCCATGTATTATTCGTCGGCTTTTTCATGCTCACGTTGCCGACGGCATTGTGTATAATTTTTCCTCGGCGTAGACCACTTTCTACGCGTTCTCCTACCAGTACCATGTCTGCGAAGTTAATGGAGACACCGCCTACCATCTTGTCATAGTAGGGTGCGGGGAGTGTCTCCATGAAGGTGCTGATCATTTCTCGCTCTAGCAGAGGCGGTTGGACTTGAGCAGCTAGCTCCCTCCACCGTTGAGCGTACTCTTTGAAGGACTCATTTTCTTTCTTGACCATATTTTGCAGCTGAGTCCTATCTGGTGCCATTTCGATGTTATACTTGTATTGCCTTAGGAAGGCATCAGCTAAATCCTTCCACGAGCGGATGTAAGACCTCTGAAGCTGGGTATACCAGCTGGCCGCTGCTCCCGTTAAACTGTCTTGGAAACAGTGAATGAGCAGTTTATCGTCGTGTGAATGAGAGGCCATTTTTCTGCAGTACATCGTTAAATGGCTTCTCGGACAGCCCACTCCTCGGTATTTTTCAAACTCCGGAGTTTTGAATTTTGGAGGTATGATGATATCCGGTACGAGGCAGAGTTCAGAAGCCTCGACTATTCCATATCCGCCTCCTTCAATTGCCCTAACCCTCTCTTCTAGGTGTGTCCATCTTCCCCCAAGGAAGGCTTCTTGGTCCGCCATTCTTGGCCATGGCTCATTTAGAGATCGGCTGGCGTGAGGGGGTAAAGCATAAGGTTCCCCGGGTCTTGCAGCATGACCGTAGGGATGTGGTTGGTGTGGGTTTATTGGATGAACAGCGACTGGCACAGAGTATGTAGGATCTTCCGTGGCGGTCACGTTCATATGGGCGTAGTCAGGATGTATATTGTAGGGATATGTGGTTGATGGGTTAATATGAGGAGGGAAAGATGGGTTTGTGTGTGTAGGAAAAGCAGAAGAAGTATTTGTGTTATAAGGGTAGGGGTGCATGTTTGTGTAGGCTGGGTGTGAGTGTGGTTGGTAGCCCGCCGGATTAGCGGGAGGCGGGTAAGTTGGTGGATTGGTATGAGGGTTGCGGATGTTAAGGTTGGGGTGTGGAGGTCCAGCAGGAAAGTTTGGGTGAGGCTGATGGGAAGTAAGGTTTATGTGGAGTGGTATGGCATTATGGTTTTCGCCAGCCAAGATCTCTTGAGACCCATGAGGAGGTTCAAAGCCAGGTGGTAGGCCATACGGCCAGTCTTGTTCGGTGACAGTCTGAAGAGGCATAGATGTATTGGCTGCCCCAGGTGCCTCAGTGCCTGTGGGTCCCCCTGTGCCTTTCTCTAGTAGCTTCATGAGCTTAGCTACTTGGTCTTTCAATTCCGCGACCTCGTTGCGGAGCTCCTCGTTCTGTGTTTCCAGCTCACTCATGATTTTGGTCTTTGATCTGGTGCTATATGAATGCCGGGGGAGTCGTAAGTCCGCTATTTTGTCACCTATTTAAAAATAAATAAATTCATTTAATTAGTTAGTAATAAAAAAAGAATTTGGCTAGGTGGTGGATGCGGAGGGTCCAGAATTCGACCGAGAATCTGATCCCTCGAAAGAAAAAGATAAAAACACATATGTTAGACTTTGGATGAATGCTATTAATGCATGGTACATGCATGAAAACAATGGTAATCCTTCCCTCTTTCTTTTTTGATTATTTTTCTTTCTTCTCCCTCATTTTGATTTTCTCTCTTTTTTCAAAAGATTTTCTCTCATCTTTCTTTTTGGTCTACTTTTCTTTCTTTTCTTCTCTCTCCTCTTTTGTCTACTTTTCTTTCTTTTCTTCTCTCTCCTCTTTCTCTATTTTCTTTTTATCTTCTTCCTCCTCTTTTTTGTCCATTTTTCTTTTAAACTTAATTCTACAATCGCAGGTGAAGAGAGTCTTACTGACATGATGTTGTGTAAATAGGGCGTGCCCTCCTTGTGTCCTAGAGAGGTAACCTGTCCTATGGATCTAGGGCTTTTAATACATGAGCCTTTCCAAGGTAGGTTGTAATCCTAGGGTATAAAGGTCACTAGAGCCAAGTTCCAGTCCATAATGCTTGCCACAACAGTAGAAGTAGCCACTAGTTGCGGGGCATTATGAATAGGACGCACTCTAGCTGGGATTTTCATGATAGCCATACAGACGTAAGCCCCAAAGCATGACACCACTAGATCCCTCTAATCCTGGGCAGCACTCAGACCCGGGTATAGGGCCCCACTCATAATAAAATGTAATGCATAGAGGGCACTTTGTTTTGGGATACCTGCAATTTGGGGAACTTGTACAGATATATAGCAATTTATTGTTTATCTATCCTAGGGTGTAGAAAGAATAAACAAACAATAAAACAAGAATAAATCAACAAATAAATAACATGCAATAATTAAATCATGCACATAAACAATGAAGGAATCAATTATAATGCACACTCAAATAAAAAGGGCTTGACTCTCTTATCCCCAGTGGAGTCGCCATCTGTCGCAACCGTAATTCCGACGAGACGACGAACTCGCTAAAATTTAAAAAAAAAATAAAAATGTGATATGTTATATGATGATGTGGAGTCGCCACCAAATTTTTATTCAAGGGAAAAATATTTGGAAAAAACCTGACTCAAGAATGAGCTTCTAAGTTCGGGAGTCGGTTACAAGTAAGGAAGGTGTTAGGCACCTTACTTGCCCGTTCCGAAGAACGGTACCCTAAACTGAGTGTGTGATTTTAAAATGTTTGATCCCTTTAAAGTGAAAAATAATTTGATGGAGGTTAGCCTGACAGGACTTGATCCTGCTCCTACGTATTCCCCGGTGCAATGGGAAACTCAAGGCTTACGTAGTTCTAGTTCATGAAGGCTTGACCTTCAAAAATGTTTGAGAGAAGATTATTTGATTTGGTGAAGGCTTGACCTTCAAAAATGCTTAAGAAAAAAACTATCTAAAAGATCTTGTTTTTTGAGAAAATGTTTTGAAGATTTTGCTATTCGAAGAAAAATTTTCTTTTTAGGAGGGGTCTTTGGCCCACTCATGCACAAGGCCCGAGGCGGCTAAGGCAGCACAGGGACCTATACGAACTACTAAATGTTGAACAGCAGGTAAACCGCCAGTTCCCCATTTAGAGCCCATTGCGTGAGGCCTAGAATCCCAAAACATTTAGGAAAAGATATATATATTTTTTAATTTGAAAAGGGACCTCAAGCCCACTCATGCACAAGGCCCAAGGCGGCTAAGGCAGCACAAAGACCTATATGAACTACTAAATGTTGAACAGCAGGTAAACCGCCAGTTCCCCACTTAGAGCCCATTGCGTGAGACTCAGAGATCCTAAAATATTTGGAAAAGATCTTTTTAAAATTTCGAAACAGAAATATCTTGTATAAGGCATCTATCTTTGAATAAAAAGAAGCTATAACAGAAGATTTTTCGCTTTTTTGTATTTTCAGAATTTTCTGTGTTTTATAAATCTAGTGAATTTTTGACTGTTTATTAGTGTTTATGAATTCTTTGAATTTTCTAATGTATTTTTTAGTTTTCTTTGATTTCTATTTATTTTAGAAATTTTTTTAATTTTTATCTAAATTTCTAAATTTGGAATTAATTTTCCTTATTTAAAATTTTTGGAACTTTTCTTATTTTTCTAAATTTTTGTTAATGTCCTGAATTTTCTAATTTTTCTGTAAAATTTTTTATTTTCTAGAATTTTTATTAATTTCTGTATTTTTATTTAATTTCCTAAATTTTCTAAGTTTTTATTTATTTTCTGAAATTTTTATTTAATTTCCTAAATTTTCTATGTTTTCATTTATTTTCTGAAATTTTTTATTTAATTACTATAATTTTTCTGGAAATTTATGATTTTTTATTAAATTTTCTATTTTTCTGTAATTTCTATTTAATTTTTTGAATTTTTCTACATTTTTCTATATTTTTAATTTATTTTTTATTTATTTTCCGAAAGGAGGACGGAGAATAGGGATTAGGTGAATTGACCAAAGGCGGTATGGTCATTTTAAGGGCAGGGACATACTGGGAATTTTGGAATTCGATAGGGCGGTGTGGTAATTTACAAGAAATTTGGGGGGGACGGAATAGGTATTTAGGAAAATGACCAGGGGTATAAGGGTTATTTCCATGGCAGGGATAGAATAGGAATTTAGTGAATTCGCCAAGGGTAAGAAGGTAATTTCTGGGGCAGGGTTAAATGAGTTTTTCTGTGAGTGAAATGGGAAAAAGGTTGAGGGTGAGATTCAAACCCAGGATGGTGAGACTACAGCTTAGGCTCCTTGACCACTTGAGCCATCAGGCTTATTAACTCATTATCCTATGGAACTTTGATATGTACATATGACAGAGAACTTATCTCTTTAAGTGAGCTCCTAGGCTGGTTCCCCTCTTCCTGTTTTCGTATAGTTTTTAACGTATCTAAGCAGAGGTGAATATGCATGGTGGTAAGGTGATGACTCAGTTTTTTTCGTGTGCTCATACCATGATCTTCTACAAGGTAGAATGGGCACGATTCGGTTGTCACTGGGGCTGAGAGGTCAAGAACTACGAGGCTCGAACACAGGCCTTGAGATGCACATGAGCATGTCCCAGCCACTCAACAAATGCTTCAGTTGGTCATGTAACCCTTATCTCTACCTCCGGATGATGTATCTAGACCAGGGGAGACTCATTATTCAACTACCAAGTGCCTCCATGTTGCATATTCGAGGATTTACAGCACATGATAATATCCTAAATGGCTGAGGGCGTAGGCACAGGAACCTTGATTTCTCCTGAATATTGTACAATGACCTTCTCCATTTGCATTGTGGGAGGTGCAACAAACAAGGCATGTGTATGATCCCCCTCCCAGCAACCAACTTTTCTACTCCTACACATTGCAATCCTACAGTAGTTACTTCTCTGTTTTGCTTATGACCATGCGCCTGCTCCTATTTTTTTCATCCTAACATAGTCTAAGGAACTCCCTCTTCTTCGAGCATAATTGAGCCACTCTTGCATGAATTAAACACTGTTTTGAATAGGTTTTATACCAAAAGGAATAAGCTCTCGACTACTCTGTTTTCTTTCTCCTGTTGTATACGTGGGTGAGCTTAGATTAGGCACGATGTCGTCACAATTTCAGACTTGCAGTGGCTGATGTAGGTGATGATTTTTTGCCCCTACACATGTAACCTGTTTTAACCATTTTCTTGATCGAATAAGAGCAGGTCTTAAACCTTCAATACAGGGGTCGGCTATTGGCAAGTTTTGGCAATAGAAGCTTAGGAATAACCCCTGCTAAGAGGCCTCCTTGCTGAGCAACCAGATGCAGAGACCTAAACTAAGAGGAGATGATAATGGGAGCAAAATCCTATATGACGTATACATGATAATGGAAGCAACAGGGTTATCACTTCGTGAGAGCAAAGCATGCTGTTATCGTTTTATTCATTTCCCTGAACAAGTCCCTTCTCATGGCTTTCCTAAATAGCCTCATATCTCTTTCAAGTTCTAATTTCAGAGGTTTATCATTAAATCTCTTAGTAACAGGGGCGGTTCTTGCAGGATTTCAACGAAAGATTCAAAAAAGATTATCTTGAAATCTTGGAATTCAGCCTAGTAATCTACTTCACAATCTTGAATTGGAAATCGGATTTCATATGCCTTTCTTGATTAATAGAAGAAAACCACATCAATTTCTACCTATTAGTATAGATTCTTAGGCGAAAATTCTGATTGAATTTGAGAGAACTAACCTCTTACTCGTCGCCTCTTAGTTGAATCTGTTCCTTGCAAGATTTCAACACTGAATTTTCCTCACGTCCTCTTTCTGAAATGGAGAAGCTCCCAGATAAATGTCTTCCTCTGATCCTTCAATTTGCCCAGTCCTGCTCTCCTCCTTCTCAATTTCCTCCAAAAGCTCTTCTTCGAATTCTCTGTGTATCAAGAGTTCCAGCCCGAAGAAGAAGACCCCTTTCTGTTTTTCCTCAGCCTTTTATAACCCTTGCCCACTTTTATTTTGTCCTTCTTTGCAAATAAAGAGACTTGGCTTCCCTTTTTTTTTTGCTGTTTCGTCCTTGGCTTTTTTAGTTTTGTCCTTCTTTGCAAACTTTCCAAAAAACAAAAAAAAAAATAAGATTTTCAATTCACTTCTGTTTTCTTCTATTTTTTACTATTTCAGCATTATTATTATTTTTTAGAATCAGTTTTTTTTTATTATCTCACTTATTTATTCATTTATTTTTATTATTTTTCTTTCTTTTATTTTATTTATTTCTTTTTGTTCAGAATTTTCAGATTTTAATTTTGATTATTATTATGAAATTTTTATACTTTTTATTTTATTTTTGGTTGTTTAAAAAAAACTAAATGACTTTTTTGTCATTTTCTGCTTTTGTTTTTCGTTTGTTTTTCTCGTTTTTGTTTTCTGTTTTATCTTTATTTTTAATTGTCTCTCTTTTTTTATTAGTTAATTTTGATTTTAGGACCAAATTACCAATTCATTTTTATTTTCATTTTTTATTTATTATTTTTTGGAAAAGCCTTCAATGTCTGTTTTTGTTTGTTTGTTGTCTGTTTTGAATTTCTGTTTGTTTTTTATTTTGGATTATTAGTTTTGAATTTTTTGATTATAAATTTAATTTATTTTGGATTAATCACCTAAAAGAGAGTCTCGGACATCATTAGGTGTTTACAACATATATAAGATCTTGTGAAACCGTGATGCAACTATTAATATGCTTTACTATAAAAATGATAAGAAAATCTTTGCTCTCATTAAGAATAGCTGGTATTACTCATCAATATTCTTTAGATTCCTTATAACCCCTAACATATCATATAGTGATTTAGGTATAGAGTCATTTCATACCTAAAATTTTAGTTTAGATAAAGAGAATCAATAAATTGAAAATATTCTAAAATTCATGCCTACAACAAAGGTAATATATAGTTAGAATTATTATATTATAGTAAGATATATTGTTGAATAGCATAAGGTATCTGCTAAAGGTATGAAAGAGTAAAAAATATCTTTTACATTCTCTGTCCTTAAAAACATTTACAGAAAGAAAAAAATAAAATAAAAAACATATAAATTTAATGTGGTTCGATATTATTTGCTTATATTCACAAAACATCTTAAGAATATTTATTACTACTAGTAATTTTTCCATAGAAAAAATTGCGAAGCCTTCCTTATAATTTTTAACACATAACTAACCAAGTGCAAAGTACACCAAAAAGGCTACATTGTTATGATTATGGTGATAAAGCACACACACAATTTTTTTATTTATAAATATTTTCTACCTCTTTTTTCTTCAAGTTATTTGATGTGAGACTTGAATGAATAGTATCTCAATATATATTCTCACTTCATCCAAAATCTCAAATTTTTTCACTTTACCAGAAACTCTTTTATTTGAAAACTCTTGTTTTTTTATTATTACAATCATTTTTTACTATAAAATTTATCAATCAACTAGGTTTTTCATTTTCACTTACCAGAATAATCTTCCTTTCAAGTGTAAGACTCTTCCACATGGTACCTTTCCTACCAAGTAAAAACCTTTCTCCATAAAAAGTTAGCACTATGTTGTCAACTAATTCTCTCTTGTTTCTCCTCATCCTTACGCTATAACCTCAAAATCCGATACCAGTTGTTGGCAACAAAAAGTACCAAAGGCATAAAAGATCTTGCACATTCTTTGTCCCTAAGAGCACTCATAAAATGAAAAAAAAATAAAAAAATAGCACAAGTTTAACATGATTCAACATCATATGCTTACTTCCGCGAAACATTTAAAGATATTCATTACTACTTGCAATTTTTGCATGCAGAAAATTGCAAAGTCTCCCTTACAATTTTTAACAAACAATTATCCAAGCCCCTAGTACACCTAAAGGATTACATTATTGTGGTCACACACAACTACCTACGTCTCGAAGGACTACATTGTTATGATTATAGTGATAAAGCTCATATACAATCTTCTTATTTATAAGAGTATTTTACTTCTTCCTTCTTCAAGTTATTAAATGTGAAATTTGAATTAATAGTATTCTAACACATATTACATAAAGTGCATTTGGGAGTTTGATTTTACCTATAATAACATCATGTACCCATTCATTTGTTAAGTTTGATGAAAACTCATATCTCATAAGTGGTCGAATAAGTATGCTAAGGTAACTCAGATCCAAGCATACCTACCCATTGTTTGTAGATTCAAAAATAACTCCAAGTAAACCACTCCTATAAAAGTTTCACTCTTGTCAACAAAATAGTGCAACCTAAAAGTTAGAGTAGATATGTTTTGCCAGCAAGTTGAATGTGTCCCTCACCAATGTATCTACCGTATACATCTTGAAGCTAACTAAACTACATATAAGCATCACATGCACATGTATGATCAATCTCCAAATTTACCTCTAACTCTAACACTTTGAGGAGCTTCTCCAAAACAATAATCCATCTCTTTTATCATTGAAGGATGAAACAAGAAATCACCTATCATCAAAAAATGTAATAGGAAAGACACATCACATAATGTGGTAGTCATCTCTCCTCCTGGTAGATGGAAGATGCATGCATCATTATTTCATCTTTTAGTAAATGTAAACATCAAACCTCTATTCACAATGGAGTGACTACAACAAACAAGTGATCCAACTTGAAATCTCACACTAAATCACATATATAAGCATGTTGAAACTCCTTTAATTTTCAATCATGCATCACTATCTTTAAGGTAGCATTATTTGGTAACAAAAAAAAAATTATTTAATCATTTTATAATTTTAAACACTAACTAACAAGTAATATGGTTATGGTATGATCAAAGCAAAGAACTATCCTCTAAACCATTAGAAAAACCACCAACTAATGTTCAATCTAGAAAATACTCATATAAAATGACATGTAATATCCTTCTCTACATGGACACTCTCATGCTTATGATTAATAACACTAACATGCTCTTTCCTTAGGTTCAGTGCTTTCTCCTAATCCTCCTCGTGAACTACCTTTCCTAGTTCTTTTCATAGTTATAAAAATAATAACCAATTCATGTTAATAAAACAATCAAATATATATATATATATATATATATATATATATATATATATATATATATATATATATATATATATATATAATTTAATAATTTAATACATATGTCTATTAAAAAAATTCTAAACCCTAAAAAAATTCTCAAAGATATTAGTTAATACGGACAACCTCTAAGATTTAAAATCTAAAATGCACATTAAATCTTAAAAAATTTAAGTTTCAAAAATTATAATATACATTCTGAAATTTAAATTTCGAAGGTATCATTTTGTATTTCAAAATTTAAATTTCAAAACCTTTAATAAATTTTTTTTAATTTAAATTTTGAAAGCATGTATATTCATATATTTTAAAATTTAAATTCTAAAATTTCATCATATACATACCCTTTAGAAATAAGATTCCAAAATTAAAATATTTATGTTCTAAACAATTGATTCTAAATTTTAAGAACGAAGTTCACCTAAATCAAATGACAAAGATATAAAGAAGAATAAAATAAAAAAATGATAAATAATAATATAAAATGAATGCAAATTAAGAAAATGAGAGAAAAATGAAGATATTATTAAAGGAAAAGAAAAAATAAAAGTAAATTAGGAATTAAAATTTATAAAAAAAGGAAAAAAAAGTATAAACTGATATGACTATATGAATTAGGTTAATGGATAAAGTGTGAATAAATTATAGAATTATTTTTAATATATTTTATTTTATTTTTTACCATATTAAATTTTTTATTTTTGTTTTAAAATAAAGTTTTTTTATTTTTACACATTGTTATTTATTTATTAATTAAGGTATTGCCTATGAACTATACAAGTATTTCAAAATTATATAAAATTTATAATTAAAAATAAATTAATTTAATATATAGTAAATATTTTATTATTAATAATAAAAATTATATAAATTTAATAAAAATCAAAAGAATAAAACTCTTAAAATTGAAGATAAAATTAAGAAAATAAATTATTAAGATCATAATATATTTATTATAATAAATATAATTGGAATCCCAAAATTTCGATGATGTTACATAGAGATCAAAATTTAATCAATTGTTTTTGTCTCACTAACAATTTTGTGTGTAACTCAAATAGTAAAAGATTGAGTATAGAAACATTTTAATGAAACATTTTATTTCAAACAGTGTTTATATAACACCTTCAACTAAGCATTTAGTACATATGTATTTTTATGAAGTAGTGTTTGATTGAGTGAATAAGAGGTCTATGTAGAAGAACGTCGAAAGAGTCTTGCATTTTTTTTCTATAAAATATTCACTTCATACATAAACAAAGGTTAAAGTCACATTTTCAAGATGTTTTCTAACAAACTGGTTAGATTTATCAAATCAGGTGTATGTTAGAAAAGGAATTAATTTTTCCTTTTTCGTATCTATGTGAAGATAGAAAAGGAAATATAAAAATGTAAAGAGAGACAAGTCATATATTTGAACAGCATTAATTATCATTATACAATCCTATATAAAGCATCACAGTTGAGTTGAGAATATGATCATGCATAAATAGAAAGATTCAACAAATGCACCAATAGATATATAAGTGAGCATGAGAATGTGTGTTGCGCGTTTATTTTGCGTACAAAATTTTACCTATGGACAAGTACATCCGTCGGTGTAGAAAGGGGTATTTAAAACCCTTAATATCGTTCCCATAACAATTTAAAAAAAAATATTAAATCCTAATTTTTGAGCTCAACAGAAAAGGATTTTTTTAGAAATATTTAAAGTAGATGTAAGAAGGAACAAAATGAGAGTAAGCGATTTAAAGACAAAAGAGCACACGTACAAGTTCAATTATGAAAAGACATGATACTTTGATTTCCCTTACAGTTTTATCCAATTTCACCCCAACTCCCCAATGGTCATGCAAGGTATATAGTTAAGAGAAGCATAAAAAACATGCGGATTTGTTAAATTAATAACTGATTAAAAATCAAGGATTCCGATTGATCCTCTAAAACCCTTAGATTCAATCTACTTTATAGTTCCGTTAATTAGGAAATGGTATTATCGCTTATCCCCTAATTAACTTAGAAATTAATTCTCATTAATTAATTATGCACAGTAAGGAAAACACAATTGAATAGAAATACACAATCATTCATAAAAAGGAAACGGGGTTCAATTGGTTACATTATAAGTTTCAGCCTCGTGATTTGTGAATTAGTTACACATAAATAGATAAGACAAATAAAAACATACTAATCCCATGAAACAATCCATAGTCCTAATTCTAGATAACAATGACAAAATCGTAGTGCTAGCAAGACTAACAATAAGACGAATGACAAAATCGTAGTGCTAGCAAGACTAACAATAAGACATTGCAACTCGTAATGCGTAATGTGAAAGAGTTTTGGCTCCGAGATCCTACGGGAGGATACCAAAAGAGAGATGAGAATGGGAATAGTGTGTATCCAGGTTAGTGATAGACTTACGCCGCAGAGGGTGGTATGACCTTTGGGGCCTAGGTGGTGTCATATGTTGTAGCAGAGCCTTCCTTTTATAGGCGTGAATTAGGGTTTCTATGTGGTGGACTGGGCTTGACCTAGTTGCTTCCTTAGTCGTCACGACCATTTTACGTAATCTCACCGTAGGGCTGACGTGTCATTGTTGCATTATATGTATTATCTTTTTATGCTTCTTTTACCCTTTTTTGTTACAAAATTTGCCTATTTTTGGATTTTTATCTTGCATGACCATTCCTACAAAAACAAGGAAAATTAGGTAAAATTACAATTAAATAATAATAAATTATATTATAATTATAACTAATTTTTCGCAAATAAATCAACAGAATAGTGATTTATAGTGTGTTAGGCTATAGAGATTTATAAAAAGAATATTAGATTTATTGAGCTTAAGAGACTTATGTTGAAACAATATTAATAAACAATTGAATGATAAAATTTATATTTATTAAGATTATAATAATTTTAAAATTAATACTATATAAAAAAAATAAAAACATCTTTGAATCTATTACAATATATAAATAATTAAATTTTTAAAAATATCATTTTAAAAAAATAAAATTTATCAATAAAAAAATTAAATGCTTAATATAGAAAAATACATGATTTTTAATAAAAAAAAACTCTTAAAAATATTCTCATTTAAAAGTAAAACCTCTAATAATTTAATTTAATATAAAATTAAATTTATTTATCTATTTTTACTTTTTACACATTCTATATCATACATCATTATTTATTTATCTATTTTATATTTTATACTTTATGTAGCATTTTTATTTATATTTATTATTTATTTATTTATTTATTTCAAAAATAAACCTAAATAATATAATTAAATTAATTAAATAATACAACTAAATGTCTGTATCTAAATTAAATTTTTAATTAAAACCAACTATCTTTCTATATTTTTATAATTTCTAATAGAATTTTTTATAAATCAAAATAAATTTATCCTTTAATTTGGATATTTTATTATATGTAACATTAGATTTATTACTTGAACCAGAGATAAGCATTCATCCTAATTAACCTTACACTTAGAGGAATGGATTACAAGCACCCTTTCTCTTGATATTTGTTTAGGATATCTTACCTTTAGTTTTATCTTAATTATTTTAAAAATATTTGGACAAATAAATTTATATTATATTTTTAATATAAAACTTACTATGAAAAATAACTTAATTCTACGCTATCAAAAAAGTTTTATATGTATATTCAATTTTTCATCAGCAATGACATCTTTCACGCTAGTATATACAAGAAAAAGGATATATATATATATATATATATATATATATATATAAAAGAAAGATTAGTTTTAAAATATTTTATAGAAAAAAATTAAAAATTAAAAATTTATAATAAGTTAAATAATATTATTAAAAATGTGTTTAATAAAACTAGTAGATAAAATAATTGAAAAATATAAAGCTAGTTAAAAATTTAAAAATTAATTAAAAAATAAAAGGTGTACGACTTGTTAATTAAAATAAAAATATATATATGATAAAATTAATAGTTTAAATTGGCTGATAAAAATAAAATAATAAATAAAAATATAATTATTATATTTGAGTTTAAATATTATAATTTTTTATTAAATTATTTATTTTATAAATTTAAATTAAACCATTATACTAAAAATAAAGATAAATTTTTTGTATTATTTTTATTTATATAAATAAATTTACAATTATTTTGATAATTATATATTATAAAATAGAAAGTTTGATTATTTTATTTATTTATTTTACTATTTATGATATATTTTTTAATAAAATTATATTTTTTGATTAAATAAATTTAAAAAATTAAAAATAATTTTTGAAAAATTTATAAATTTATTTTAAATAATATTTTTATAAAACATATTTATTTTATTTTTAAATTTTTATCAATAAATATTAAATATTTTATTATAAATAATTGAAATAAAATATTTAATAACTAAACTAAATATTCTATCAATAGATAATAATATAAAAATTAATATTTTATTATAAAATAAAAAAATTAAATGTATGAAAGATAAAAATATGATAATAATTTTAGACATCTAATTATAAAAAATTATTTATTTTATCTTAAAAGTTAATAGAGATAATATTAAAAAATTATTATTCATTTTTTTTTAATTATCAAAATAGTTATTATGTTAAGTAGAATTAAAATTATTTTAATAAAATTTTAGCTAGCTATTTATTTTTATTTAAAGAAAATATTTTGTTAAATATATTTTAAAATATAAATAAAATAAATTATAAAAATGTTATAAAAATATTGTGAAAATAATATAATTTCATTCTATAAAAAATAAAAATAAAAAACATGATTTATAATAAGATGCAATAAAAAATAAAAAAATTTTAAAAAAAAAATAGTATGCAAATAAAACATGTTAGTGGTACATCCTATACAAATGTTGCACATCGAGTTATTGAAAGTTGATAAGAGTGATGACCAAATGATTGGTGGTGACCAAGTTTACGTTTTCTAGGCCTTTGAGTCTCTGTACTCAAAAAGATTCCCATACTTAACCACATCTTGTTCTGGGACTTGATTATTTTAAAAAAATAGCTATTTTGATCTTAAAAAATAAGAATTAGATATATAAATTTTATAAATTAAAAGATATAAAATTATGTTAATTTGTTATAAATAAAATAATTAATTTTATCTTTTGAAATTAAGATAATTAATTTTTTTTTAAAATTAAACTGGAAAAAAGGATAAAAATAATAATTTGTTTTCAAAGAATATGATGAATTTCTAATTTTTTAAAAATAAAAAATACTATTTACCTTTTTTATATGTGAATTGTGTGAACTCAATTTTAGACTAAAATTTGATTTGATTTTAATTTATTTTATGTTTTTTTATTCTGATATTCTATATTATAAAAGTTCTTTGTTTGGGATCCTGCTATTAAATTTTTTTAATTTTAACCTAAAAAATATTAATATATACAATTTAATTTCTGATATTTTCTAAAATATATTTGGTTATAATACTGTCAATTAATATACTTTGATATTTCAATATACTAATTTTATTTATATATTGCTTAGATTTTTGTTAAAAATAATTAAAATATAATTAAATTATATATACCGATATTTTTAGTGACTAAAAGTACATATAATATAAATTTTAATAATTAAATTAAATATTTATTTAAATATAATCACTTAAAAAAAATTTAAAAATTAAAATTAAAATATTTTTTATAAATAAAATTGAAGTCATACAAAAATACAAACTAAAAAAGATAAAATGAAAGAAAAAATTCATCAAACAATTTTATTATTTAAAATATTTTAGAATATAAAAATTTTTGAATTGCATATTTTCAAAATAAAAAAAATAATATTTTTATAAAATATTTAATTTTTATATATTTTCAGTATAATTTATGTCGTTAATTAATTAAAAATATTATATTTATAATTTAAAAATTTTAAAAATATTATTATATGATAATTAATAAATAATTATGTATAATATTTATATTATAAATATGTTTTAATTATTTTTTTTACAAAATTTGAGGTATATTGAATGATAGAAAAAAAAAGATTTATAAAGGTTATTTACGCAATATTACTAGGCTTTCCTTGCCCCAGTTTGTTTTGATAAAAGCAGGGAAGAGTTAACAAAAAAAAAAAAAAACTAAGTTAGTTTATTTATTTGAATAAAATTAAGAATTAAAGAAATTATAAAAGATGAGTTCTATATAAAAATAATTTAAAGTGAGCCAAAAGGATGAGAGACGTTGGATATTTTTCCTTTTTTTTATGTTTTAAATTTTTTATTTTATATAATTAAAGTTGTAGTAAAAAAATTATAAATATTTTTATATAATTTACATTTTTATTATTTTTTTTACTAATTTAAATAAGTGGACAATTTTTTAATATTATCTATCAAAATAAACTATCTTTTCTGTTTAATTTTTATTTTATTTTATTTTCCATTTTCTATTTTTTATTTTTGTTTTTATTCCATCCATCATAAAAAATTAAAAAGCATTAGAGACTCCAGGAAATTTGCCTACCTCCTAAGTTACCAAGTCAAAATTTTGCACAATGGAGAGGAATTATTGTTCAACGTTTCAGTCAATGTCCCTTTTTTGAAGTAAATCATGGACATTGAACACTGTAAGATTTTATTTTTTTTGTCGTGATCTGTCCCTAAACTATAGCTTTTAAGATATTGATTAGAAAATTAAAAATTTTAAAATATTATTAATATATAATTGCCATAATTTTTAATGTACTTTAATATTATTTTTAATAAAAAATTATTTTTTATAAAAATTTATAAAAAATGTCTTAATTTTTCTACAAGATTCAACCCCTATTAATTATTTTTTACAAGAATATTCCTAATTAAGTAGAAAAATATTATTAAATGAAGATATAATAACTATTTAAGTAGAAAAAATTAAAAAAATATTAATGTTAAGAATAATTTTAATATAATTATATAAATTAATAATAAAACTAATGTTATTAATTAAATTAACTAAATTTTAATTTATGAATTAAGTAAGTAATTTTTATAAAAAAAAATGGAAGGAATACTCGTTTAACCAGCTAGGACATTAATTACTAAAACCGATTAATTTACATGGGAGACAAAATAAATTAAGGGTGATCCATTTGCTTTGGAACTATCACTTTGTTGGGCTAATGTTTATGACATGACCACCAACTATCACTTGGGCTACCACCATAGTGTAGGTCTATCCTTAAGTATAACTCACAATCAGATTTATACCTAAACGGGTTAGGTCCTTCCTTTACTCCTTGCAAGAACTTTGGCCATCGAAATTGTTGTATTATGAGTTGGAGAATTAATGAATCTGATAGTAATGCATATAATCATGATTTTTCAACTAAACGATCTAATCTGATATTATTCCACGTATAATGATCTTCCTGTTGTAATATTTTTTTAAGTAATTAATGTGAAACACACATTTATGTTTTGTGAAAAATGAAATAAAATAAAATAAAATATACAATCATATTTTATAAATAATATTACTTTCTATGAAAAATTTATATACAAAATAATAATAATAATAATAATAATAATAATGGTGGTAATAATAAATTTATTTTTAACTTTTAAAAAATTAAAATAATAAAATAAATGGTAACTTGTTTCTTGATTAAAAGTCCAAATAAAAATTATGAGAAAAGTTATAACCCTCTTCCATCGTTTTGAAAATGTGTTTTTATTGTATGAAATTTTAAAAATAAGAAATAAGCGAAAATTAAAAAGTGAAAATTAAAAAATAGAAATAAAATCAATCAAATTTAATTCATGGTTTTTTATAGTCTATATTTAATGTACGAGCTAAGAGATATTAAATATACATTTTTAAAAATTTAACTTTGATATATGCCACTATTGGAGTAAAGTGAGATGGAAAATAAAATACTATAAATTTTAAATGAAGCAGAGTAATTACTAAATTGTATTTATAAAAAAATATTTAAAACAAATACTTTGAAAGAAGAAGACAAGTTAAGAGGTTGGCTACGCCTACGAGGAAGAAATATGTTACCTTGTTCATCTATTTTAAAGGAATAATATCTCAAATTAAATGTAAAATTTTGTAATATTTTTTAAAATATATTTATTTAATTGCTTTTAAATAAAATAAAATAAATATTTACATAATATATGTAAATAGTAAAATAAAAATATTTTTGTCTAATAGAATATTAATTTTACATAATACATTTTCTTTGATGCAAGGAAAATTTTAACATTATATAATTATTAAAAAATTTAAAAAGATAATTTTATGGTTAAAGATAATTTAAAAAAAAAATTTAAATTTTTTTAAACATAACTTTTTTATAAATAAAAAATTAATAAAATTTAAATTTAGAATTTCATTTAAAACTATTCTAATCCTATCTTTCATTTTTAAATTAATTCTAATAATTTGATGAAAATGATTTTACTTAAAAAAATATTAATTTAAAAATAATAAAATATATTTAAAAATATTTTAGGTTTAAGAGATCTCGTTGTTGTTATTATATATTACTATTATAAAAAATTAAAATTACGTAGTTCTTAAAAGAAAAATATTTTAATTGTTTGAATAAAATATTTATTTTTAATAAAAAATAAATCATAAAAAAATTATTTTAATAATTTTATAGGATAGATATTTTTAATTCTTGAAAGAAGGGGATATTTCTTACTTTGAAACTACTCTTGAATTTTGAGGAAAAATGTTTGCTTTTGAGAGAAAATATTTCTTGAATTAGAATGCATATGATTTAAATCTAGAATTGACAGTACTTTGAAACCTTATATTATTATAATATTCGATGGTAGAAAACATTATATATATGCATTAAAGTTTATTGTATAAAATTTATAAAAAATATTTTTATAAAATATCAATTTAATTTGATAAATAAAATTTTAAATTTATATATAGATAGTTTAAAATATATAAAAATTTTATTTTAAATTTTGTAATTTTTACAGATAATAATAAAATTTCATATATACATTAAAGTTTGTGAAAAAATTAAAAAAATATTTTTTATAAAATATAAATTTAATTTTGATCAATAAAGTTCTCAATTACATATGTATTAGATTTAAGATAAATAATAGTTACATTCTAAATTCTTACATACGTAATGATAAAAAAATTAAATTTATATATTAACGTTTGTTATATAAAATTTTAAATTCAAATTTTTTTTATAAAACTAAATTTATAAATTTAATTTTATAAAATAATATTCAAATTAATATATGCATAAAGATTTTGACAAATAATAATTACATTCTAAATTTTTACAATTCCTGCACAAGACAACAGAAGAAGTTATACACAATCATTAAAATTCATTGTGTAAACTTTAAAATTAAAATATTTTTATAAAATATAAATTTATTTTAATATGATAAATAAAATAATAAATAACGTAAAAAAATAATAGATAATCTAACAAATAAAAAAAATAAGATCAATTATTCTACAAAATAAACCTACTTGTAACAAAAACATAACAATAATAATAGATTTATTTTTAACAACTAAAAATAAAATTAAAACAACTATTATCAATAATTTATAATGGTGACATGTTAAAAAAAAGAAGAAAAAAAAACAAGATATATATTTAATATCTAGTAGTAATTATTATTACTTTTGATAAGATATGAGCTTTTCTTAATTATATAATTTAAACTTTGGCAAGAGAGATTGTCATTTGTGGTCTACTTTCATAAGATAGCGTATAATTTGTAAAAAAAAGAGAAGATAATAATGTTCGATAATGATAGGTATTGACTAAAGGCATGAAAGAAAATAAAAAATTCTTCACATTATCTGTCCTTGGAAGTATTCAATTTTTAATGTATTTCAATATCGTCTATCTATATTCACGAAACATCTCAAAGGTAATTTTATTATCTTTTGTAATTTTTTCACAAAGAAAATTATAAATTTTTTTCTACAAATTTTTGAACAAACAGAATTGTAAACTCTCTCATGATATACAACTATCCAAGTTCTAAGTACGTTAAAGGATTATATTGTTATGGTAGTAAAATTTATACAAAATCTTCATATTTATAAGAGTTTTCTATCTTTTTCTTTTTTCAAGTTGTTTGATGTGGATCTTAGATGAATATTCTTTTGATCCAACATATCATCCTTGCATTAAAATTTTAATATTTTTTTTACTTTATCACAAACTCATTTATTTGAAAACTCTTGTTTCTTACTATTGGTATTCTCCCTTATTATAGAATTCACCAACCAACTAGATTTTTACTCTCACTTATCATAACAATCTCACAAACAAGTGTGAGACCCTTCAACATGGTATGCTTCCTCTCAAGTGAAAATTTTTTTCCATAAAAGGTTTGCACTACAATGTTAAATGATTCTCTTTTATGTCTCTTTATTCTTGGGCTAGAACCTCAATCTTTGATATCAATTATTGGACAGTAGAAGGTACCCACTAAGGCAAAAAAAAAAAAATATATCCTCCACATTCTCTATTTCCAAAAGCACTCATAAAAAGAATAAAAATAAAAGAAAACACATAGATTTAACATGGTTCAACTATGATTCTTATATTCATAAAATATATCAAAAAGAATTTTATTACCATTTTTTATTTTTACATAATGAAAATTACAAATCCTTATTTACAATTTTTAAACAAACAAAATTGAAAATCATTTCATGACACATAACTATCTAAATTTTAAGTACATCCAAATATTGTGGCAGTAAAATTCATATAAATCTTTAGATCTATAAGATTTTTCTACCTTTTTTTTCTTCAATTTGTTTGATGTGGAACTTGGATGAAAACTTATTTTGACCCAATAAAATATACCTTCGATAGGAAAGAAGAGTATGGTGGTGCATAGTTTTTAATTCCTATTGAGCTTAGATGATAACCACAACTCTCCTTTTGTGTTTGTTCAATGCTTAAAAAAGTCAACCCTTAGAGAGAGTGTGTGATGCCACTATACAAAGAAATGAGATAGTTTGGATGTGACAAAATATGATCTTATAGAAGTATTTCTACTAGATGCATGAACTGAGAAAAAGAGTGATATTGATGAAGAGAGAGAGAGAGAGAGAGCTGTTGAGGAAGAAAGAGTGACACTCAAGAAAAAATGAAGTCGAGAGAAAGTGTGTGATAAAGAGTGTGTGTGTGTGGAGTTAAGGTTGAGGAGAAAGTGAGATTAAGGAAAGGAATAAATGATAGGGATAAAGAACGAAGCCAAGGGAGAAAGTAAGGTTGAGGAAGATAAAAAGGTCAAGGGAGAGAAAGTGAGGCTAAGAAGAAAAAGAGAAGTAGGAGAAGAGAAAATATTGTGGAAGAAAAAGATTGAGAGGGAACGAGGTTAGGGGGGGAAAGAGAGAGAAAAAGGCCTAAGATTAGAGAGGGTTTGAGGGAGGATGATAGTATTACAGTAGCTTCACTAGTGATGACTTGTGGTGAAGATAGAAAATAAGAATATCGAATTATCAAAACATACACATTTTCAGAAAAGTGAGTGATGGTCACAATTTCTACAAGATCAATGATGAATGATGGTCGTAAATGATGGTGGTCTTATTAAGATTAGACCCAATCTACCTTTCACAGTGTTCTCTATAAGTTATTGAAAAAAATTGGTCAAAAATATGTTAGAATGATGATGAGAAGGTGACAATAATGGTGTAAGAGAAAGTTGAACTGTGGCTACATTAATGTTTAGTTGCATGAAGATGGTGAAACACTAATTGGAAAGGAAAACAAGATCTATACAAGCTATTATCTTTTTTATTTTGTGGTGAGGTTGGTATATGTTAGAATGCTATGTGTGTTTCATAGAGGCTAAAAATTATCCTCATATAGCAAGGTAGTTTGAGTCTTATTTTATTGAGTGTTATATCGTAGAAATAAAGTGTAAATGAAATGAGATATGAAATAGAAAGAAAAACCCTTGTATGATTGTGTGACTTGAAGGACAAGAGAAAAAAAAAATCAAAAGATAAGAATGAAAGCTATTATTTCTCAAAATCAAAGAGCCAAAATATAGGTGTTAATTTGTTATTTCCCTTCTATAAGTGGGATGAGGAGTGAAATATAAAATGATCCTAGAGGAGTTAGAGAGAAGAAAGGGTATGAGAAAGAGAAGTTGTGTGTGAATGTTTTTTCATTTCATGTGAAATGTGATAGAATAAAAATGGAGCATTTGGATCAAAATGAGATTAGTTTTACAATATATTACTCATATAAGGTTATTTTAGAATATATTATTTGAAAGGGATCATAATAATGATTGTTACATACTTTCTAAGTACACCATTGTTGTTGCTTATTATGGAGGTGTGTCACTATATGTGTAATGCATCCTCCTCATGCACCATGCATGTGTGAAACTAGTATCTTATCATTAGTGGTCAAACATATCCAAAATTGTGAAACATTTTTAAAATGCGTCACGTGTATATGTCATAGGGAGAATGGATACTATCAAAGACCAATATGTATTGTCATTTATAGATGCGCAAGACATATACTTCATATTAAAGATGCATAGTATGTCTAATCCTAAAGAAGAATGATTTTCTAGTGGAGATTTAAATGAATAAGACTAGACCTATTGCTTGTGCATTTTCAATTTGAAATATATGTCTAATGTGTCTTTGAAAGGTGATACATAACCTTTTTTGACAGCATTTATCTTCTCTATAACAACTTTGGATATGTCCAACCACGAATGATAGAATGTAAAAGTTGATAGTTCCATACTGCATGATGCAGGAGAAGAATGTGTCATATATGCAATGACACACCTCTATAATAAATAATAATAATTGTATAGTTAATGGATATTAACAATTATTATTACAATTTCTTGTAGATAATATATTTTAAAAAAAATTTATATAAGTAATATGTTGTAAAAATAATTTTATTTTAATAAAATAGTTATAGAAATAGATAATGATAGATATAAAAAAGGAAAAAACGTGAATGATGTAAGGTGGTTTTGAAAAAAATAATCTTAAGATTAAAATATGATATTTTAAGTTATCAAAATTTATAAATCCTAAAATTTTGATAATAATCTTTATTATTTTAAATTATTTATTTGTTAATTCTTGCATTTTTCTACAATAAAAACTAAATAGATAAAAATGATCCCAAACAAAATTGAATATTCACGTATTTTGTTAACATAAAATTTTGTACATTATCAACCAGTTAAAATTCATGATAAATATAATTATTATAAAATTTAACAATATTTAATAATATAACAATTTATAATTAAATTGATAGTATAAAAATATTTACATTGTCATTGTATTTCAATAAAATTATACTTTTAATTTCTTAAACTTAAATTATTATCGATTTTTATTTTAAATATAGTAAATGTTTATATTTTCAATAAAAATATTTTTTAACATATACACTTGAGGTATAAAATAATTTTTTTTTAATAAACTTTGTCTACGATGAACGTGATCAAACACTTGAATTTACTTTGTAACAATTTAAAAATCGTATTAAAAACTTTTATACTAAGACATCCATATTCATTGTAAAATAATTCATTACTATAATTTTTTTATTAATATTATAATAAACAATACTCTAATATATTACTTTAATGATTTATATTTGTTTATAAACAAATTATTTTCATAAGTCTATTTTTATTATGTTTTATTAAAACTTTATAAAAATATATTGTTTATTAATTTGAGAAATATATAATTTAACATATTTATATTATATATTAATTTAATCTTACAGTAGATAATATACTAGTTATTGGAATATATAAAAGATGTGGACTTGACTATATAATATATATACTTGCTGATAGTCAAATGTTTAATTAACAAAAACAGTAATTTTATTGACTTATTTGGATTTTAAAAGTAAAATAAATTCATTTGATAGTAGCGAATATGGGACCAATTAACCACATTGATTCATCTCTCTTTAACGCTTGTTCGTACCTGAGCTTTGGCATAAATTTATTTTTAGGAAGAAAATTTGATATAATGTATACTTGTTAGCAGTCGAATCTAATGCTCTAGTCAATAATAAATTATATATAACTTTAATTTTTACGTGGAGAAATAAAAAGTGTCTGAATAACGTGAATAATAAATGATATTATTATAAAAACGTTATAATAATTATCAAGAGATGAAATCCCATCTCTCTCTGTGTGTATAGTTTAATTATAATCAATATATATTCGATGTAAATTTTTATTAAGATAATTATCTTATCATGCTTTTACATATTATAAAGAGAGTTTGATCTCTCCATGTAATAGTTATAATATAATTTTATATAACTAAATAATAATATAGTTTTTTTTATATTAATAATAGAACAAATTATATCCTATGTATTATCTATTTAGGATTCTCTTATTTTTCCAGTAACATAATTTATATTTTATTTTTATATATTAATAATATTTTTATCAACAGTGCAAGATTAATATAAATTTTTGAGTGATTTTTGATTCATCTAATAAAGTTTTTTTCTATATATACATATTATTAGGATTTGTACTTCCATCATCATACTTAAGAAATGCAATTATCTATTAATTAGATCGATTTTATTGATACATAACAACTATAATACTTATACCAAATCAGAGTTCCTTTAATTTTATGTGATGATTGCTCTTATATCTTCACATTTGGTTTGGTACGGATATCAATTTGATATGGTTAAATTAATACTTTAGATGTATCTTTAATTAATTTATATTATTTTTTTAATTTTAATTTTTAATATATGCTCATAAAATTATTATATATATAAATAATTCATATAAATAAATTTTATACTTAAAAATCATAATCTATTTGCGGTACGGATTTTTTCAATTTTGAAAGAAAAAAATATCCGAAATAATTTGAAAAATATTTACAGTTTGATTAGGTTTGGTTGAAAAAAATTAAAAAAAAAATCAAACCAAACCAATTCAATCCTGTTTAGTTTTTTTTTTATTTTGTTTTAAAAAATTAACAATAAAAATAAGTTAATAAAAAATAAAATAACAAAATTTAAAAATTTTAAAACTAACATAAATTAAAAATTAAAAATAATAGTATTTATATTTAAATATATTTCAACGTAAATATTAGATATCCGTTAAAAATTAATTAAAATATAATAGTTAATAATAAAAAAATGGAAACAAAATATATAAATTTTAAATATATAATTTTTTCGGTTCGATTAGAATAGATTCAATTTTGTAAGGGAAATCAAAGACCATCAAATTTTGCAATTTTTAAAAATTTCAGTTTTTAAGATTTAATAATTTTTTTAGTTTGTAATTTTTTTATTCAGCTAAGTGATTCAGATTAGATTGGTTGGTTCAGTTCTTTAATACCCAAACATATTATTAGAACTTTTACTTCCATTATCATACTTAAAAAATATAATTATCTATTAATTATGTCGAATTTTATTGATGCATAACAACTATATTACTTATGCCAAATCATAGTTCCTTAATTTTACATAAAAAATAATTGAATATGGTGATTGCTCTTATATCTTCTTATTTGGTTTGGTACGGATACGATTTTGATATGGTTAAATTAATACTTTAGATATATATATTTAATTAATTTATATTGTTATTTTAATTTTAATTTTTAATATATGCTCATAAAATTCTGATTTATATAATAATCCATATAAATAAATTTCATATGTAAAAATCATAACCTATTACATATATAAATCTATTTATATTCAAAATAATATAATTATTTTTCCAACTCCCAATCTATCAAAATATATCTAATTTAAAAATAAAATATTAAACTAAGCTAATATTACAATTCACAATATTGTAAAAATTGTGAAAAATAAATAAAATAAGATTATAATAATGTAAAAAAGATTTTAATAGTTAAAAATATGTTAAAAAATAATTTATTCAACTTAAAAGTAATAACAAAATAATATCTAACAACAAAAATAATATAATAATATAAAATTTAAAAACAAGTTGCTCAAAAATATATTTAAAATAGATTACAATTAAATAATATTATTATAAAAATCAAAGTCATAAAATTTTAGTATTATAAAAACATATTATTTTAAAAATCATAAATAATTACACTTTAATATTATAAAAAAAAAATGATTGCATGTAAATATAATAAAAATTAAAAATATTCTAACAAAATATTGGAATAATAACTACTATTATAATTTTTCTTAAATTGTTATAAAGGTTTAATAATAACTGTTATTATTTAAATAAAATAATGATAAAAATAGTTTTAATAAAAATTTATATAAAGCTACAATTTTATAAATTTTAATATAAAATAATTATTTTTATTTGCAGAAATTTTATGAAAACAATTTATTGTTATATAAATTAATTTATTTTTATAAAAACATCAGAATAATTATAAAATGATAAAAAAATAATATTGAAAATGATATTATCATGTTTAAAATTATAAATAAATAATTTATTTAAAATCTCACATAATGAAAAAAATATTCATTAATTATAAATAATATATATTACTTTTTATGGTAATTTTTTTAAAAAAATATCATAAAAAATCACTAACAATAAATTATCTTAAAAATATTAATGAAGCAATAAGAGCTTCAAAATATAAATAAAACATATTTAATGTAATTATAAATCACAGAATATAATTATTAAATACTATAAAATCATATTTATATAATGATTGTAAGGGTTATCTGGAAATTAAAAAATATTAGAAATTATAAAAAATAATTATACTATTATAATTCACTTCATTCATGAAATATTTATTATAAATAAACATATTTATTATTTATTAGTTCACATAAATATTGGTACTCCCTCAATTATAGAAATAGAATAAATTTTACCTTGTATATTTCTTGCATGAGACATCATCTTATTAATGAGAAAGTATATAGCAAAAACATGCATTATTGTTGCCCCTTTCAAAGTGATTGAAACAGAATATTAGTGTGTTTGGGTGAGGCTACATTTCTAAATGCATGTTTGTGTAGCCCCTAGAAATACGCTACCAAGCTTTCCCATTAGAATTCTTCTTTTCTTCATGATGTATAATGTCATTATGAACGTGACGCTTTCTCGCTGTTCATCGTGATTTCTATATTAGAAGTGTTGGCATAGCAGTTACTAGGAAGATGCGAGGACATTGTACTTTACTCGTGTGCCTTATCAATTATCTTTTATATTCCCTCAATGGACGACCATGTTTGTGATTTATGACCCTTTGTGAATTGGTCCATTAATTGACTAAATTGAAACACACAAAGAAAGAGATTCATCAAAATTGTTTCTTGTTGGTTTTAACTTGTAAATGTCCTCAACACATTGACTAGTTTGATATAATATTTAAAAATATGGGTTAGAATAATTGAGAGATAATAATTAATAATTACTCATCATTTATCTATCTTTCTTCCTTACTTTTTCTTTCTTTCTTTTAATCATTATTTCGGTTTACTAAACACGTTTTCTAAACGCATTAGGTTTTATTACTTTTTAGTTGAAAAATGATTAAGGTACAATGGCGATGGAAAGGAGTGTATCATAAGTTACATACACATATATATAAATATATATCGTACAAATTAATGAACCAGATATATTGGAGAAGATTTCCATACTACAAATAATAAGAACGAGTTTTTAGATAGTAGATTGGACTCGTGCCTCGTTCCTTATCATCAACGTGTTTTTCCCTCTTCTTGGAGAAAGAGTTCTTCACAGTATGAATGCAATATCAAATTAGCAAGTGGGTCGGCCATATTCATATATAAAGAATTTGAACGTCAATGCCCATCTTTCACATCATGGATATATAACGAATATAAAACGATATTAATAATACATGTTTAATAACGCTTATTTTCGAGAAAATAATTATTTTTTAGGTTTTCTTATAAAATTGATAAAATTTTATTATCTTCTTCCAAATAAAATAAATTAAAAACATATCTAATTTCTAATTAGTAGACTGAGATAGAGAATCATTTGATGATCTCATCCCAATTTCAACTATTCAAACACACATTCCTCGTCCGTACAGATTAATAGTCCTCATTTACAAGGCAAAAGCCAAAAGTAAAGAAAAGAACTTAAGTCTAATATTATAAATTTATTTTATTTTGTTTGTTAATTAATTAAAATAATTAATATTAACTCCATCAGTTATAAATATGAATCTTTAATTTGAATTAAAGAAAAGAATAAAATGAATAAATTTATGATATTGAAACTAAATTTTGTACTAAATCAAATGGAGGGTTAATGTTAATTAATTTGCATTTGAATGAATAGAAAGAGGGCACCCAATTAACTATCTAACGAGCCTACCGCAGTCCTATATAGCTATACATATATTATTTGAAGTGGGGACTGGTTATGTGTATTTGTTTTTTCTCTCTCATTAATTAACTAACTATAGATATTTGATAATGACATTCCAATAGTATCTACCCCTTCATCAAATTATGAGTCCCATGCAGTATATTATATACCCACTAAATACCCTCTAACTCTATGTTACTCTGCAATTTGTGGTTGCTGCTTTGGACCACATCGGAAACGCTTGTTTTGTTTCCTTCATCATTAGGCTTCAATAGTCCCTCACAAGATGAACACATAGTCAAGGTTTTGGCCTTGGAGAGTTGAATGTATAGTGATGATGGTCCAATTTTCATTGCACGCAACTCTTGCAACTCCTTCTTCAATTTTAGGTTCTCATCGGTTAGTTTCTCACAACATTTCTTCAAGAACTCGCAATCAACCTCTGTTTGCTTCAGCTTGGTCCTGAACAAGGCAATATAACATTTTTTTTATTTAATTTTTTGTGTATAGTCAAGTCAACACAAAAACATAAAAAAGGCTCCTTTTATTCATAGATAAACTGACAAAGAATAAAAAATAAATTAACAATGAGATAAAAACCAAAACTGAAACTCATGAAAGGATAAATATAAAATCAATCATACCTTGCTCTTCGGTTCTGAAACCAAACTTCAACCTGCCTATGCTTTAAATTCAATTGCTCAGCAAGTGCCTGTTTCTGTGCCTGCATGTGGAACCGAAACAAACCCATAAATTTCCCATTAAATTTCTAATAAAAGACACAAATTAATACTGAATAATTATATGGGTATGTAAAATATAATAGTTATCAAATTGTATATATTATATCAAAATAATTCATATTCAACATGCAATTTAAGTACCTTCCACAAAATTAAAAATCAATCAAGATGATGAAAACAACTGTAAAGATGAAAAATAAATAAATAAAGAAAATTTCAGAATATTGATATGAATGAATCGGTACAGGGTTAAGAGTGGTATGCATCTTGAAGTTACTCTCTAGCGTGGTTGATTGCTCCTTTGTAAGCTTCAGTTTCTTTCTGTTGCCGTTATTGGTATTGTCGTTTTCATTTGGGTGCTTCAAACTTAATCCTTTGGCCTTATCATGTTGATCCTCATCAATGGCTTCACCTTTTGGACAAAGTTCAAATGTCAAGTCCAAGGGGTTATTCACTTTCTGCTTCTCCTTCTTTGGCACATACCCTTCTATTCCAAGTCCAAGACTTAGAGTTGTTATGCATGCTTCATCATCTTCCATGGCAGAGAATGAAAAAGAGAGAAAGGGTAGAATAGTTGTGTGTAGTGGTCAAATTTTGGGAAAGGTTGAGTTTAAGAAAGAAGTGAAATGAGATTTTACTAATAAGGATTTTATTATTGGGGTTTGGTCTTAGTCTTGGAGATTGAAGTTCAATCAGTTATTATTGGGGTTCTTGTTTTTATGAGAATTAAAAAATAATAAAAATGGTGCATGTAGAGTAATTATAGTACTAATGACGACTTGTGCATTAAATGCAATAATAAAATGGGGGCAAAAGGAGTAAAAGCATGCGTTAGAATTCTGACTCCTTTTAGGAAACCAAAACTTCCTTAATGACATAAAATAAAATGTTTGACTTTTCCATTTTTTAATTCGAAGGGTGTTTGAGTCTGTCACTGGATCGTATCTTTCCCAACACTTTCCTATGATCCTGCTTTGTCTAATCAGGTGGGTTTCAAAAAATAATAATCCTCCCCTAATTCTAATTAATCATCATTTTTTATAAATATATAATTTTTTATTTTTCTTATTTTATTTATTGTATAAAATTATTTTGCATAATTTAAAAATTATTAACATTTTTTATTAAAGTTATCAAATTCCTTTCTATAATTGACTTTTTTATTTTTTAATATTTTGTATAAATATATGTTTTTATTTTTTATTAATTGACTTTTATAATTAATGTTCTTACTAAAATAAGAATGTATTAAAATATTAATAAATATCATTTTAAATTTTTAAAATAATAATTAAAAAATTACATAGATAACAGAAAAAGAAACGAAAGAAGTAATTGATATTTATTTTAAAAACTTAAGATAATATTTATTATTTTTATTATTAAATTATTACTATTCTTCACATAAATATTAATGATGAAAAAAAATAAATTAATAACATAGATTAGAAACATAATAAAAAAGTATATAACAGTTTTAACATAAAGAAATATATTAATTAATTTTTTTAATTTATTTAAAATAATCTTAATAATAGATAAATAGGCACGGCTGATCAGAAAACGATAAATAGGTGCGGGGTAGTTATTTTACTACTTCCTATTCATAATAATGATTAGTTTAAATTTTTTTAAAAATTATTTATCACTTTCTAATTTTAATAAAAACAATTTTTCTAATTTTATCATTAAAAATTATTGTGGAAATAAAAAAGTTAAAATGAAAACTTAAGATAAAAGAGAAGTTAATTATGATAGAGAAGATATATAATAGAAATGACTTATAATTTGTTGAAATGGTATGTAAAACTTAAAATATTTATATTATTTAATAAATTTTAATAAAATTGATATTTATTATTTCAATTTTTATAAAAAATATTATATTTATAAAATTGTATAAAAAATATATATTTCATTATGTTTTTATTTTAACTTGTATAATATATTATTAAAATATATTAAAATATTATTTATTAAATATTTTATTTATAAACATTAAATTATTTAAAATTTAATATATATATATATATATATAATATTATTACATTATTCAACGATTAGTGTAATTAATATATTTTATATTTTATATAAAATTAAATGATATAAATATTTAAATTTGACAATAGACCATACTTATAAAAAATTATATAACAATTACTATAAAAATAAAAGTATTAATTACGTTTCATAATTATTATGTGGTAATCCTAAACTATTATTAAATATGTTATTAATAATTATTAGAAATATAGTTCTTGTCTAATAATCTTAAATGACTATTAACTCCATTTTATAATAATTCTTTTTCGTTTGTTCTCATTTTTTATCATTTAAAAAATATTTTTAATTACTTTTCTATTTTTTATTTAATATTATTTTATATAAATTAAAAAATATTAACATCTTATTATATTCAAATCATGTAACTTTCTATTATATTATGTATCTTTTATTATTAACTTCTCTCCTGATTAATTTCATTTTTGCAGTAAAAATATAAATGAAATAATAAATAATAAATATTATTTAAAAATTTTAAACTAACAATTCAAAAATATTTTTTAAATTGTGACATGTAAAAAGAAATAAAAATTATTATTTTAAACTTAAAATAATATCTGATAGTATTATAAAAAAATATTTAATATTTTTATGATTATTAATTTTCACTTATTTATGGAAATGTGTAAAATATTTAAAAATTAAAACAAAGAAAAGATATAATTTAAAAGATAATAATTATTTATTATCTTAAATTTTGAATAAAGAGATAAATAAAACAACACTTTCTTTAAAAATGGCCAGATTAAAAATAGGGAAAGATTTGAATGATTTTACAATATTTAAATAAATTTTTAATTATTTATGGTATAAATTGTATTAAATATTAAACTTTTCAAATATTTGAAGATTTTATTTTTATTTTATACTATTTTCTAGAAATTATAAAATAATGTAGGAAAATTTCTTAAATAATCATAAAGCAGTGATTTTTATTCTTTGACAAAAAGCTCACACAAATATTAAACCAAAAGTAATAAAGAATATAAATATAAAGTTTAACTATTCAAATTATATATACGGTGAAAAAGATAAATTAAAAAAATTAAATGTTTTCATTTATTTTTCTCATTTCTAGTCATTAAGAAGATGTCAGAAGGTATGTAAAAATAAATAAATAATGCGTTTCCCTTTGATATTTATAGTTTACATTTTAAAAATAAAAAAGAAATCTTGTTATCACAAAATTAGACAAAAAAATGAAAAAATAAATAATAATGCTACCTTTTAATATTTGATATAATTATATTTTGATTTTTCAGTTTAATATTGGAAAATTAATTTCCTAAACTTTTTCATAAAAATAAAACTTTTGATTTAAAATTGTACAAAATTGATTGCGCTGTCACTTCTTTTTATCTAAAATTTTTAAATTTTTTATGTACATGTTCAAAGATTGAATTAGTTATATTTTTATTAAACATCATCAATCAAAATATTAAACTTTACTTATTTTCTAAAATCCTAATCTTATATTTTAAAAAAAAAATTCATCAAAAATTTTATAATTCTCTAACTTATTTTTTAAAAATTTATTTCATAAAATCTCAAATATTTTGATTAAAAATTATTTTATAATTTTAAGCAAAAGAAAATTCAAAATAGATTTATATTTTCTTAATTTGAAAAATAAAAAATATTAAATAAATAAAAAATCGCAACCAAAATTACAAAAGTTAAAAATGGAAAAAGCAAAATCAACCAATAATAATAATATTTTATATTTAGAAGAAAAAAAAACCAGTTGTCGCAAAATTAAACCAAAAACAGAGAAAAAGAAAACTATAATCCCAAAAAGTGGTCCTATTTTCAATTATACCGGATGGAATATTTTGACTGGGTAATTTGAGAGGGGCTTTGAGGGGGCATTTTAGTGAAATAAACTGATATTAACTTTGAGTTATTGTCTTTGCAACTGATTAGTTGACATAAACCCAAGCAATTAATATGATTGTAGGTAAGCGAGGTATTGTGTGTATTGTTTCCGAACAATGTGATTACTTAGTATTGAGAATTGAGAGAGTCAACTAATTATTTGTTGTGAGTAATTGCAATTGTGATTGGACCACATTCAGTGACCAGATTCAGCGTTTCCCTAATCAATTGCTGAATATTCAAAAGCAAACCGATAAACAACCATGATAACATTACCCAAAGCTAAGGCAAACAGCTGCAAATATAACAAGACATGCATATATGTATTCTTTTCATTCTTTTTTAGTTGATCTTTCACACATGTATTTAAGCATATATAATGAAAAAATAAGTATAAATTTTAAATTTATTATGTATTATATATATATTAAAATTATTTTTATTATGTTAATTTACAAGATTGGAATAAAATTAATTATTATTTCATGTATTTATATCATGTTATTATGTTAATTTGAGTATTTAAGTATGAGAATACAAATATCTTATATGGAAACTCTATTTAAGTTGAGTAGGATTTTTATGAGGAGTAATTTTTTTTATTATTTAACATAAATACATGTTTAACATTTAAATTTAAGATTACAGAATGTTTTGAGTATTTTAATTTATCTTAAAATATTATTTATTTTAAAATTAAGAAAATATTTCTTATTTTTTAAAATACTTTTATTTTATTAATCTTACCTAAATATTTAAATTAATTCATAATCATATTTAATTTTTCTAACGTATGTCTAAAGAGACATAATAAAAACTTATATCTAAAATAAATTGTTAATAAAATCATATTATCTAATATGTTAATAATATTAAATATTATATTAATATATTTTAATTTTTATTTTATATATCATAAGGAAAGTTATGAGATTTGAACTTAAGAATTTTATGCAAATTATTTTAACTCTAAATTTTTATTATTAATTTAATTTTAATGATATTCATTTAACTTGTTTAGATATATATTAAAATTTAATTTAATTTAATTTAATTTATTTTTTATTTAGATATTTATAATGTATTAATTAATTTTTTATATATATCTTTAATAATAAATAAAAGAGGGTTAAAATTATAATAAATGAAAAGAGATAATAAATTTTATAAAGGATAAAATAAGAAAATAAATAATAATTTAAAAAATATTATAATTCTATTTTGTTAATATATATATATATATATATATATTCTATATGAATAGATAAAAAGATGTAGAAAGAGTATAATTTTTTAAAAAAATTATTTATTAATATTTTATTAGTGTAATAGCGTTCTAAATCTTCTATATACACTTTAACTCATTCAAGACTTATGTTAGGTTAGTGTTATTAAAATAAAATATAAAATTTACCTTAATTTGATACTTTGACTTTTCTCTTTTGAATTGGAAGTTTTGTCCCATCATACTAACCTATAATTAATGGGATAGAAACTTCTTTATCTTGCCTCCATATTAACCATTATCTTAAGGTGGCAGGGAGACTGATTCACATTGTGACTTCATTATAGAAACCTTAATCACATAAAAGACACAAGGGAAAGGGGGAGAATGAGACGTTTCATTCTAATAAAATTTAGCTTAGAATAGTGTGCTACATTATCATATAATATATCAAACATAAAAGTTTCTTGAATAATCATAGGAAATTGTCACAAAATCAATCTTAATATACATTGTATACATAAGGTTATTACATCATCTTCACTAGTTATATACCTCCATAACCTCAAATCCAACACATACATTTTATTCTCTCATATGTTGACCTGATTCTAGGTTCAAACAAACAACATTTAAAATTTTTATGTTTACAAAGAACTACCATAAAGAAAACAAATTATCGTATGCAATGTATGAATATGTTTACTCTATTATTTCCTTCAAAAATTTCTATGATGATAGACTCATCATTAGGTTAAGGTTTATTGTGTTTCCATACCACAACAATTCTTACTAATTAAGAGTTGGTCATTCTTACAAGATGCACATGCATGTGGGTCCAAATCATTGTCATTACATTGTCAAAACAATAGGAAGTATTAGGATCCAATTTTCACATCAATAGTGTGCCTGTATGAACACTCAAATCATTGTCATTTCACAAAAATCATGAAATTACTTGACTGGTAATAATAATCGTCAGGATCTTATCAAGGCGGCTAAGTCTGATTAGATAAATCTCGGTTATAGGGAGCAACCTTAGGCTATTGAAGAGGCTCAAACTTAGCCCACATACCTGTAGGCTTAGAAATTATTATTCCTTATGAATTATGGTCTATTTCCATATGAACCAACCCTTAAATTTCTTAGCTTCCTTTTATAAAAGAGCTTGCAAATTATCCTCCACATTGATGAATCACAAAACATTCTTTTTATGCAAGTGATGCATGGTTGACAATTTATTCATTTACTTCATTCATCAGTTTCACTTGAAGGTCTCGTCTTCTTCTCAACATCTACGAACTCATTTTCCTCTTCCACTTATTCATTATTCTCACCTAAAGGTCTTGTTTTCTTATTAAAGTCAGAACCTCATTATTCTTTTCCATTTATCATGTGGGTACATATCTTAGTAACTTTAAAGTTTAAATATACAATCTCTTTTCACTGAAAAAGATTCATAACTTCCACTTGTCAATTCATTTTCCAATAATAATACATATCGTTAGTGTTTGGACTTCTAGTCCATTTAACACAAACATATAACATTCATTTGTCAATTCAATTTACCTTGCTGTGACATATAATGCTAAAGCTTTAGGACTTCTAGTCCATTCAATAAAAATCCATACTTAACTTCAACAAAGTAAATGAGGTTCCTAACCTACATATGTTGATTCATTTCAACCCAATGACAATATATGATGTTAATATTTTATACTTCTTGTTCGTTTATTATGAACACGTATAATCTTCGATTTTCGAATGAGATGTACACATTCCCTTGATATCTTGTATGGTTGTATTGATGTAATGTTGTATAGAGGTATGGACTTATGTGCAATTTTTTTCTTCATGCTTTGTACATTCACCTTGATCTTCGATAAATCAGTGTTGATCTCTGGCATGTTCGTGGTTCCTTTCGTCTTACTCGTCTTGATCTACATCATTTAGAAAGGCCTTGTTTAAAGTGTCTTTAGTCATACTAATTCATTTAGCAGGATCATGTCATTCATTTAGCAGGACTTTGCTCATGCACTAGTAAGGCCTCACTTTCTCATTAGCAAGGCCTTATTCATTCGTTGGGTGACTTATACTTGCTCATTTTGGTCTTGGCATGATCATACTAACTTTTAGCATGATCATGCCAAATTTTGAAATCTAAAAATTTATGATTTGGATTTGGCATGATCATGCTAAACTCAAAACCAAAAAAAATATATGTTTTTGTTCTTGGCATGATCGTGCTAAATCATAAATCTAAAAATTCATATGAATTTGTTATTGATATAATCGTGCTAAACTTTTTAACCTAGAAGTTCATGAGTTTATTTTTGGCACGACCATGCTAAAAAGCTAAACTCAAAAATTCATCTAAGTTGACACTAGCACGGTCGTGTTAAACATGAGTACAAGTGTGTTCTATAATGTAAACCCAAAATTAAATATTTAGAAGTACTAAATACCCTCATTATTTATCAAATTTAACATAAGACAAAATCATACTCAATTAAATTCTAAACATTATCATGCATAAATATAATTTTCTAAGAATCAAATAAATTTCATTCTAGAGCTAAGGGTACTCTAGAACTACTCCTAATTTTACTTAAGTCTTATTCCTTACCTAAAATTGAAGTTCGAATTTTTTAAGTTCGAATTTTTTAATTTTTTTAAAATTAGATTTTTAATTTGGGGATTATAACTATTCAGCTGAAGTTATTATGTATGGGCTAAACTCAACCCTAACCTATTAAAATAGAGATCATATGGGTAGGGCTTATAAAAGCCTTATTTATTAAGTTAGTGAATTAGAAAAGGATTATTACACAAGGCTAAATGGATCAGGACTTAGGCTGGATGCTTAATTAACAACTCTAGTAACCATTGAGAAGGTGAAAAAGATTTCTAATATCTTCTACACATTCATTAAATATGCATGCTCTTGGTTTTGGTGACAGGTTACTGATGTGAGATGGAAAGATTGCTACTACTGTTGTTGTGAGACAAACAAGCAACTAATATGATAAGATACTTTTCACTTTTGATTTTTTGGTTTTCATAAGATAAGTTAGATCTTTATTAATTATTTGATAGATACGTTTGCGTATTCGTTTCCCCTAAACCCAAGAATGGAAGAGCTCAATTCATCATAAAAGAAAACTTAGATTTAGCTCCAATTCATCACAAAAGAAAGCTTGCATTCAACTTCAATTCATCTATGAGTTTCTCATCAAATTGAGACAAGATAAGAGTTTTTACTATTTTTTATCATCTGAAAATTTTGTACTCTTCTCATTCTCTAACTTTGAAATCTGATCAATACAATTATTTTTCTTTTTTAGTTTTTATATATTATAATTTTTTTTAATTATAATATTGTGTGCATATGAGCTTACTCTTTAAGTTGAAGTTCATACATTACTGGTATATAATTGTATATCACAATTCTTCTAGTTTAATTTTTGTTTCTTTGTTTTTACATCTATGTAACAACCCATTATTTTGTTAGAAAAACAAAAAATCAAAAAGTTTGTAAACCAAAAAATATATATATTTCCATTCCTATATGAAGTATATATATATATATATATATATATATATATATATATATATATATATATATATTTATTGATAATTATACATATATGAAAGTAAGGATTAGAGTCCCCTTGCAAGCATTTGGTTGTAATTTTCTATGGATTGGAATCTCTAAATATGCAATTATTGTTTAAGTTCCTCATGAAGGCATTAACACTGGGGTGATGTCTTTAACTTTCTATTTTTCTTTCTTGAATATATTAATTTGCTATACTACCTGGTGTTAATTCTATCCTTAAATCACAGAATATATCTTGAATTAGTGTAGTGGCATATTTTTCAATTTACTTGGTTAATAATATTTTTAGAAATATCTAAAGAATATTGTAATATTTGTTTTGAACTTTATTTTTAGAAATTGTCGCTTAAAAATGCAATAATTCATGTTTTAATTTTCACTCTTTCAATTTAATAATAAGATTAAATTTGAGATTTTTGAAGATCTCTAATATTGTCATGATTGTACTGCATTAAGTTAATAATTCTTGCTTATGTACTACCATGATTTCATGGTATTAGATTATGTGCAGAAAACAATGATGCAACTAACATTTCATTTCATAGAACTTTGCGTATCTTAATTCTTTCATATTTTCTAATAAATAATAGAAGTATGTAGTTCCAATTGATTTTTTTTTTCTTCCTTCTAAACTCTTGAGATAAATAGATTAGAAAAATTTTAAAAGGGCTATTAGCTCAGCTAATAAAGTGCTCTATATGCAAGCACTTGAGATTAATTCCTACTTTCATCATTCGACCTCCTTAGGTGTAGTCTATGTATGTGTGTCTAGGTGGCAAAAACAAGTCACTTATTGGTTGAAATATGAATAGTTTCTAAAATCAACTACGTAAGAAAAAAAAGATTATCTTTGCTAACGTATTCATATTTTGTAAGAATAAACTATGTTATTCATCAACTACTCTTAATTTATTTTAAATGTAGGAAATTTTTTTAAAAACACTTAAAGGTTAAGCACTTAGTTATATAATATTCCTTCCCTCATTGTAAAAAAATTTCTCACAGATAAAATGTCTGTTGTGTGCTTCCTCATGAGTTATTTTGATAGAAACAAAACCATTATACAGGAAATCTTGGTTTGATGATTGAGATTAATCTTTGATATGACCTTTAATACTTGTTTTAGGCTAGATTAGAAACAGATTCACTCAAAAAATGATATTAATGTTGGTGTATTAGATTTTTGTAGCAATTACAACAGGAATACTCTCTATTGAAGAACAATCTTCAATACTTGTTTAGGATAAGTGTAATATCTTTTTTAGGAAGGATAGAAATTTTTTATCTCCTAAGAGGATTTGGTAATTCATAGCTTAATTTGAATTCTATTAGGACTCAACTAATTTTATTATATTGAAGAAATTCCAGGCTGCTGGTGGTTCAATTCCCACAATGGAATAGATTGTAACTACATGATGGTCATATGGTGGAAATGAGAACAAGCTACAGAATCAAAGCTTTTGAGATGGAATAGAACCATTGATTTTGATTAAGTTGTTATAGTTTTGGGGTAAACAACTTCCAGCTGATTGTCATATAGTTCGAATGTGAATAGAATTATTATATTGTGTTACACACGGTATTTGATTCTTTTCCCATAAACTATTAGCGTGTTTAAATTATCAATTTTTATTAAATTTTATTTTTCTATTATTCGTTCAAGTGTTGATGTTCTTGATTGATAAATTTGGATGTGTCACTGAAGATCAAAGTAACTAGAACTTTCTTGACCTTAAGAAACTTGAAACCAAAATTAAATTGCAAAGCAGTTATGTACATGTTGTTTATTTGAAATATAAATTTGCGGAGTGACATGCATCATGGTCAATTTTTTTTTCTTTAAATAACACAAATAATAAATTTAGCTAATTATTCCTTTCGTTTCTTGTAGCTATGTGATCTATTAAGTAACAAAATAGGAAGAAATCCCACGATGAAAGATAATATTTTTATTTATTAATTTTATTTTTGTTTTATTCAGTATAATTTTTTCTTCTTTTTTTTGGTATATGAATTTATTCATTGTTTTTAAAAATAAAAGTATTTTTAATTATATATTTTAATTTTATTATCTAGAAACTTAAAAATTGGTTATGGAGTCTACAAGTAAAACTATTGTTAATTTGGATGATGATGATGCTTCTAAAACTCCTTTAATGTCTTAAATGTATTGAGACAACTAAGAAGAAGTTATCAAATGTTTAGAAATATTTTACCAAGATTGGTATAGATAAACATGGCTTTTGAAAAGGTTACATGCAACTATTGTGGTCATGAGTATAAAGTTGGTGAGAATCCTAAATAAAAGTTTAATTATGGGACTTTACATTTAAATCGTCATCTTTCAGTTTCTAAAATTTTTGAGTCAAGTGTGGATATGAAAGATGATAAGTCTCCCTCCGAAAAGATTAATCAACACATTCAATGCAACATACTTGCCAAGCTCATAATTAGACATGATTTACCTTTTAACTTTGTTAAAATTCCTAGTGTTGAAATTTCTTCTAGAAGCACCACTGTGCTAGATGTTAAAAAAATATATGTCAAAGAGAAATAGAAACTTAAAAAAATTATGTGTGGACTTCCTAGTAGAATATGTCTAACTTTTGATGTGTGGACAATACTACCCACTGAGAGATATATTGTTTAATTGCCCACTTTGTTGATAAGAATTGGAAATTGAATAATAAAATTTTGAATTTTTTCCAAACGATGCCCCCATACTAGTGTTGAATTGGAACGCACTTTATTTAGTTGTTTAAAGGAATATGGAATTAAAAAAAAAATGTGTTCTCTTTGACCTTGGACAATTCTTCCTCTAATGATATCATGCAAGAAATTTAAAAAATCATCTTAATGTTCAAGGTAACTTGTTATGTGATGGGGAATATTTTCATGTTCATTATTCTGTACATATCCTAAATTTGATTATTTAAGAAGGATTGAAAATAACAATTGAAACTCTATATAAAATTAGAGAGAATGTTAAGTATGATAGAAGCTCAGATAGAAGGATGAATATTTTCAAAGATTGTGTTGGTGGTGCAGGTTTAGATATGAACACTGGTTTAAGATTGGACATGTGTACTAGGTGGAATTCTACATATTTAATGCTTGAAAGTGAAATCAAATACAAGCAAGCTTTCAATATTTTTAAAGCGACAAATAGAAATTATAAAAATTGTCTATCTTAAGAAGAATGGGAGCAAGGAAAGAAAACTTGTGTATTCTTAGAACCTTTTTATAAGATCACAAATATGATATCTGGTTCATCTTATCCTACTTCACATCTGTATTTCATTCTAGTTTGGAAATTTGAATGTCTCCTTGAAGTAAACTTGGAAAATAATGATAATGTGATAAAGGAAATGTCTTTGAGGATGAAAGGAAAATTTGATCAGTATTGAAAAGAGTACAGTGTTGTACTAGCTTTTGGAGCTAGACTTGATCCAACATTAAAGATTGATTTCTTAAATTATTGGTATACTAAACTTGATTATTTAACTGTTGAAGATAAGACTAGAAATGTGAAAGATAAGTTGAAGAAGCTTTATAAAGAATATGTTAGCATTTTTCCTATCCTAAATGTTTCTCTTTTCCAATCATCCAATGAAGTTCTTTTATTTCCTAAGTTAAGTGAAGAAAGAAATAAGTCTAAGAGATTAAGAGTTTTTAGTGTAAGTTTATTATCCTAACTTAGCTTTTATTTCTTTCATGCTTCTTTTGTTTAACTAATTAATATTTTATATATTGCAAGATTATAAAATGCATAAGAATGAAGCTAAATAATTTAGTGGTGAGAATGAACTTGATGCCTATTTGGAGGAATCACAAGTAGATGCTAATGATAGTAAGGAATTTGATGTCCTTCATTATTGGAAGATCAACAAGAAAAAATTTCTCTCTCTTTCTGTAATGACACATGATGTGCTTAGTATTCCAATTACTATAGTAGCATCTGAGTTCGCTTTTAGTATTGGAGGACATGTTCTCACGAAATATGGAAGTTCTACTCTTCTTGAAAATGTTCAAATGTTAATTTTCATTAGGAATTAGTTGCATGACTTTGCTCAAAATCCTAGCGATAATATTTTGTAGAATAATTATTTATTACTATTCCTTATTTTGCTTAATTATTTTACAATTGTTTCTTTAATCATTTTATTTGGTTGAGTGTCACATGTTGAAGATGAGAATAATATTTTTAATTTTGAGATAGCAATAAGAGGAACCTAACAGTATGGAGAATTTAGAGACTAACTGTACGTAATTTTTTATTTTATCATATTGCAATGAGCTCTTGGTGAAACTGAATAACAATCATTCTGTGCTTTATTTACTTTTATATCCCACGTTAAGTAATTAAAATTATTAAGATAATTTGGTTTCATTTCATATATCTTTATGCTTGTAGTAGGACCCAATTGTTCAGTCTTTAATTTTTATCATGTATATGTTTTTATGCTTGCTAAGATCTGGATTTCTCTGCCATTGATATATGAATGTAATATTTGAGTTCTTATTAAAAGGGTATATGTTGGGAGGAAAAGGGAGGCACTAAGGGATCAAATTCAAACTTGTTGGCTTTGTAATTGAACAAAATAGTAGAGGAAATATTTCAACAACTTACAAAGTTTAAATTTACTATCATTATTGTGTTGCTGATTTAATTATTATCATTAATTTTCTTTTATTATTAATGTTGATATTATTATTAATTTTAAAAATTTTTCATTTAGTCATTCATATATATATATATATATATAGAAACTGAATTTTAAAAGTTTACAAGATCTATAGTACTATGTAGTCAATATGTAGAAATTGTATTATTTTTTAAAATTTTAAACTTATGGGTTGACTCTAAGTCATAGAATTTAGTGAATTTTTTAGCCTTGCAGGCTTTGCAAGAGTGGGCTTTATGGTCTATGAGCTATTTTAGCCCCATTCCACATGGACATTAGGTTGAGTTGAATAGATCAAATTAACAACTTTAACGCTTACATTGTTCATCTATATATAAAGAAAGAAGTTTATGAATAAGAGATACGAAACATAACTAAGTCGAACCTAAATTGCCTACTTGTTTAAACGTCTTATCTATTCATAAAATACTATAAATTTTATATTTATCTATTGTATTTAAACTTTATTTTGGAAATCAGAACAGTTAGATAAAAAGTGTCTAATCTATAATCCTTGAATATATTAAGTATAGAAAAATTTATGTAAAAATATTAGGGATTGTATTTTTGAAAAGTTTATACGTCTTATGATAATAAAAATACTTGTTGTATGATAACAGAAATTGGACATAATCTTGAATTAATAAAGATGAACCAATATAATATCTAATATAGATCTTTCCTTATCTCTGAAATATATTAGACGGATAAATATTTTAAGATGGCTAATATCTTACACTATAAATAATTTTATAAAAAATTCTAACTTTCTTATAACATCACATTCAACCTCTTTTACATGCTATTTTTTTTACTTTAATATAATCTTTAATTTTCTAAATATTTTTACATAATCTTCCCGTTCTAAAATCAAAACCACCACAAATTTTTTATGGATGCTACGCAATACTTTATGACAAGATATGCATCTTTCATTTGCTTTGTCCTTTGCTCGTTTTCAATTTTTCACGAACGCAAAAGAATGATTTTTTAGCTTATGTTTTTTTTCTCTATCCAATTCTTTAGATATCACATACTTAATATAAATAATAAAAGAATAATATTGAAGGTCATATTAAAATTGTTAAAAAAGTTTGATATACTCTAAGATAGTAATTATATTTTTCAACCTATACGTAATTTTTAAAATAAATAAGTAAAAAATTAAATATATTTTCATTTCTGAAAATATCAAAGTTCCTAATTTTAGTTTCTATTAAATTTATATCTCTTTCATTATTTATTAATTGTTATCATTTAAAAATTATTATTTTTTATTTATTATTTTAAAATTTTAAATTTAAATTAATTTTTATTATATTTATCTTTCATAATAACATTAATTAATAATAAAATAAATTAATTATAAGAAAGATTAAAAATATAATACAAAATTATAAAATAATTTCAATATAAATGAGAATATAAAACTTTTAATACATATAAAATAAATTTAAATGATAAATAAAGAAAAAAGATATTTTTTTATTTATTTAAATATATGATTTTATTGTTTTTATCAATTTTTAAAATATATACTTTTTTATATAAAACCTAATGAAAATTTTACTAAAAGGATTAAAAAATATCGTAACTATAATTGAGTATGTAGGCTAATTCAATCTGTATAAGTATAGTTTATAATGTTCCACGGTTGAATCGATAAGTTGGACAACAAAATAAATAGAGCATAAAAAATCTTTATTCACTTTTGGTCTATTTTGACATGCATATCAGTAAGTAAACGTATTTAACTTATTTATATATTTAAATAAAATTAAAAAAAATTATAAAATAAAAATAAACATAAGACAGAATTTATATATATTTTTTTAAAATTAACTCATTGACCTAAATGTAAAAACAAAAAAAAAACTATATTTAAATATTTATCCTACGTGCGAGATTGACCTGTGTTATTAACGCAAAGAATTTTGTCCATATAGCCAAAGGAGGATCGTGCAAGATTGACCTGTATTATTAACGCAAATACATAATTCATGATTTATAATTAGATGTAAAAAAATATTTAAATTAGATGATATGGTAATAGGATAAGTTGAAGGCGGATTTTATAATTTTCGTCTTTGTTCATGATATCTTATGTTTACTCTTATTCATGTTTTCGTTTTTAATATTTTTTATATTTATATTTTAATTATTTTATAATTTTTAAAATATTATATATTTTTAAATTTTCAAATTTATTATTTTTATAATTTTATATAATATTTTAAATTAATAAAAATATTTTGATAATTTTAAAAATATAACAGAACCCAAAACAAAATTGAAATCGAACAGAATAAGGGAGAGCGGATATAAATTTTTCTGTCATGCTTAATCTAAACAAATGTTTGTGATATTTTTTTTTTTCATTCAACTGTCTAAATCATATGATGCTTTTTTTCCCAATTAAGTTGCAAGAAAATTCACGCTAAGGAGAACGGTCACAGTTTTGTAAAACGTGTTTCGAAATACGTTTGCAATTATGTCAAATGACATTGAGATATACGTCATTGCTTTCATAATAGTACTTTTTATTCTTTTTATTTAAATAAATATATATATATACTAAAAATATAATTAGTATTATTAACTATTAAACATTATTTTTGTTTTATTTAACTTTGTATAAAAATATATTCTTTATTTATTACAATTTTAAATTTTCTATTATATATTATAAAATATATAAAAATAATAAATATTTTATTAAATTTTTAAATGAATAAATAAATTGAAATAATTTTTTATTTTTTATCTGAACAAATAAAAAATTAATTTTTTAAATATTTATATTTTCAAGTAAAAGAAAAATAAATATATATAAAAACAAAAATTAAATTGTTTTTGTTCTCTCTAAAAGGGAGAAGGACCGGTGATTGTTGGAGAAGAAAAAAAAAACAGCCATTAGCAGAATTTTCAAAATTACAAATAATCGTGACACGTTTTGCTATGGCATTTAAGACATTTCTTTTGTGTTCTAATCTTTATATTTCTCCCGTTTTATTATTTGATATTTTTAATTAATTTATTTAAAAATGATAATGTGCAAATAAAAAATATTTTGTTATTTTATTTCGAATACTATATTCGTTCTTTACATAAGAAATAATTAAAAATATTTTTATTTTAATTACAAAAATAATTTTATTACTTTAGTTTTTTTAAAATTAATTTTAAGCTTTTAAGATTGATATATTTTTATTTAAGAAATAAATATTTATCATATAAAAAAATATAACAAAATTATTTTTTTTAAATTTTTTAAATTCAATCATAAGAACCAAAGTTAATATTTTTTTAAAAAAATTTGATGGCAAATTTATTTCTAATTTATGTAGTTTATAAAAATTAATCCTTGACTTAAAAAAATTTATTTAAAAAATATTTTAATTTATTATATTATCATTCAAATCCTTTTTTTATTAACTAAATGTTGACGTAGATCATAGATCATTAAATGACATGTGAGATATTATGTGGATAAAAATAATATTATTTTTGTGTGAAAATGGATTTGAACAGTTTATTATCTAATACAATGTCATTTTAGATAATGTCATTTTCATCATTTTCTTTATATTTTTACATATGATGATGATATATGATTGAGCTTCTATACATTAGTCACAAATTTAGCATCTTAGAATCAATGATTAATAAAACCTTCAAGGTAAAAAAAATTGGAAGAAGTAAGGATTCAAGTTTCTTACAGGATTAAATAATCAATGCTTTAAGGGAATGACGCTGTGACCCTTTGAACAAAATATCCAAATTGTCATAATATTCAAAACTTAAGGCTCGAGTATTTCTCAAGCTTGCAAATTCATCCAATGGTAGAATGAACTATATAGGTGTCTTAAAATGAAGGTAATGACTTTTTATTTTGAGTATTTATGTCATTATAGTATTTTATAATTGTCAAAATTTTTCAAGTTTTGGAGGTCCATTGTGCAGATAGATGAAAATGTGACTTTTTTTTATTGCGATTTAATAAAAATATTATTGCAACAAAAGACAAAGACAGGAAAATAATTTGCAGTTGGTTGATTATATAAGATATCAAACAAGAAAACAAAGACAACATTCAACTAATGTATTTAGGTTTGTAGTTGATCTAGCATACTCCTGTGCTCGTATATTAGGTTTTTCAACTCTTTATCCTTCCATTACTTTGAAAAATTATATCATATGTGTCACACACACTCTATGAGGTATACCAGATATGATCTCCTGTAAAACTATGTTTCAACCTTGGAAGGAAAATAGATCTATCAGTAATGGATATTTTAATGATGCCTATTAGCTCTTAAAATTTGTAAAATTAAGCACATTAATCCTCAAAATTTTTAAAATCTTTCAAATCTATCATGACAATACCTTCTGCATAGTTTAGATAAAATTTCATTAACATCTTGCCCAAGTTGTTGATAGTAGTTTCCCTCCATGGTATCCTTTAAAAAAAACACCATCAAGCTTAATGAGTGACTTGCAAACCCTAGAAAATTGTAGGAGTAATTTCCAATTGCAATGCATACATCATCCTAAACTTAAAATTAATCCTAAAATTTAATTTAGCTATCAGAAAAGTATACATCACCTCAATTACCATTATAATGTCCTAGTGTTCAAACCTTAGAAAATTGTAGGAGCAGTTTCCAATTGCATGAGCACTTCTTCATTTTTTTATTTAAAGAGTTAACTTCTCACACAAACAAAGCATGATTTTCCCTCTATAGGATCCTAATAAATTGTCATTCTATCATTTTATATGCGATAATTTAAACATGATTTAGAATAATTCATTTGTAATTCAACCTAATACCCCTTATTTTTGCAAAATGATCAGGCAAGCAGAAAATCCCAAAACATGCTAGTTTTAGGCCAAAAAGAAGGCAAAAAAGGCATAGAAGACAAGAAAGCAGAAAAGGAAAAAAAACACCTCCTTCAGTAAATCAAGCTCATTCATGCTAGTGTAAAACTAAATGTTTGTGCGAAATGAAGAAGTACGACCATGCCAATTAATAAGCATGGTTGTGCCAAGATTGGGAGCACCTAAAGTCATGCCACGTTAGACCTAATGATGCAGGAAGTGTCAAAGTCAGTCCTACGGTGCTGCAGAAGATCTAAAATGACCATGATAGCTAAGGAACAACTAGGTCAAGCCTAATTTGTGACACTGGAAACCTTAATATTCACTTATAAAAGAAAAACTTTGTCATACCATTCTATACACCACACACACCTCTCACACCTCAAGATACACACATCTCTCTTACTCTGAGAATAGTCCTACCTTTCATCCATCTATCATTTCTATCATCTCCATTCTCACTTCCTCCTCCAGCATCCTCCCGTACGATCTTGGTGGGAGAAATTTATGTGCGGTGCAATTTTAGAGCAATTGTTAGCTTTGATGGTAACCCTAATTTTGAATTCTTTATCTATTTTTATTATGGATATTTTTAGCTATTCTTATTCATGTATACCTAATTTCCTTTTTATAGGACTTTGACAAACTTTGTGAGGTGCATTGCTTGAACCTCAATGTTCCCCTACTAATAGTTTGAATGTTATTATGTTGAGAATGTTGGTGTGTTTATTATTATAATTATGTTATCCTATTAATAAGAACTGACCAATTTAACTGATCTCTTGGTTGGTTTGGGGGGGGGGGGGGAATTAGGAAATCGTACCACTTCCAATTAGTGAAACCATATGATAATTGAACTTAAAGGTCTTAGAGGATCAATCGGGAGCTTGAGTTTCTAACTGGTTAATTGTCTAACATGTAGTTAATTCCTTCTTAAAATTTATGTCTCTTTTATTTATCTATCTTGTAAGATCAATGAAGATAGTATCTAGAAGGAAGATTATTGTTATTGTTGGAACAAAGAGTAGCAATAGAATTCGTATATATGGTTAACAATTGAACAAATGAGGGAGACTGAGGGTAAGAAACCAAGTAAAGTCATAAGAGGATCCAAACTCCTATTAAGTTTTCATAATTTGAACCATATTTTTTTATTTATCACCTAATAAAAAACTTACTTCTATTTATTTTATTTCTATAAAACAACCCTTTTTTTAGTGAGCTCAAAAGTTATAGTTCAAACTTTATACATAAATTGTTGGCATAGTCTCTGTAGGATCAATATTAGAGGTTTAAAATATTTTTTTTCTTCCACGGGTATACTTTCTCATGGACAAAACTTAAGAAAAAGTTTTACATGTGTATTTTACATGCGACAAGATTTTGGCACCTTTATCGAGGACTATTCCCTAACAGTCTTTGAAGTTTGATTTTCTAATTGCTTAAGATGTATATATATTTTAAAAATAATGATATATATATATATATATATATATATATATATATATTAACTGTTTTAGAGAATTCTCAAAAATATATAAAAAAAATTTCTCCAAGTTTCCCTTACTTTAATTTTTTTGTTTATGCTAACCTGTTCTTAAGCTTCCAACCTATTATTTGAACCTGAAATAGAACAAGAAACTAGTAGAATGAGGTGAGAGAAAAGGGTAAGGAAAATGGAAAAGCAAGGGAAAAGATCATTCCTAGACTATATGACCCTCATTGACAAAGGCATAAGGAGCAGTATATCCATTCCAGCAATGGATGATGTTTAGAACTTCGAGTTGAAGCCAACACTCATTAATATATATAGAATTCACTTCAGTTTAGAGAGACAGCCTTAGAAGACCTACATATTCACATCAAAAAGTTCTTAAGGCTGACAAACACCATAAAGATAAATGACATCTCACAGGATGCCATTGTATTGTAGTTGTTTTCCATCTTTATCATTGAGAATGTGAACAATTAACTCAACTCCTTACCAGAAGGATTCATCACATCCTAGGATCAACAACAGTGCCTCGATCTAAATAATACTTCCCACAATCCATGCAATCCAAGATCATAATGGAGATCCCGACTTCACCACAGTGTGAGAATGAGTTCCTATATGAGGCATGAGACTATTTTCAGAATCTTCTTCAAAAGTGTCCACATCATGAGTACTAGACATCCTATCCCATGTAGATCTTCTAAAATATCCTTTTCTATGCCAACAAAGTTGTAATCGATGCAACCTCTTGAGAGGGAATCCTATAAAGCCCTTTGGAAGATACATGAGTAGTCATAGGGAACTTGGCTGCTAATAGCAACCAGTGAAGATCTATCGATAGACATGTGAAAAATAAGGACTCACAACAGGTAGGAATGTACCAGGTAGACCATAACACCTTGCTGGCCCGTCAAATTGAAGCCCTCAACAGAAAGATGAGGTTCTTATGCAAGAAAAGACACAACCTGCTCTACCCATTCCCACTTAAGCCAAACCTAAGCCTAGTTCCTTCAATTTATGTGATTCCATAGGCCATAACCTAGAATGATGCACAATTGAGGCTCATATGTCCTAATAGAATGAGGAGGTCCATTTTGTGGGTAACACCTATAACCCCACCTAGAATCATCCTATCTTGGAGAGGGCATCATGATAATAATACTAACAATTCTTCCAATCTTTACAAGCCCTCTCATATGAAAAATCAATATGGGTATAGGCAGGAAAGGAAGAAGTTAATCGCCACAAAATCAAAGTTCCAAAATATGAAGGCATGACTCCAAAACATAGAGACGCAGATTCCTCGACTTTATAACTTGGAGGAACAATGGGAAAGATCCTAACCTTCCTAGGACAACGAATGTCAATGATACTGTATAGTGAGATATAAATGGAAACACTCACAAGAGAAGACGAAAAGAATGATGTGACCATGGAGCTGCCACCAGAGCTTGAAGACCCAAGAAGTTTTATTCAACCTTACATTGTGAATAATTTATATTTTAAAGATTTGTATAATTTAGAGTCTAGTATAAACTTAATGCCTTTTTCTATTTTTAAAATGTTAGGTATGGAAAATTCCAAATCTACCATCATCTCTTTACACCATGCAAATGGAATGCTTGTTGACCCAAAAAGGATAGGGGAGAACGTACTGGTTGAGGTGGGAACTTTCACCCTCCCTACATATTTCTCCATGCTTGGTATGAAGGAAGATAAAGAGGTCTCACTGATCTTAGAAAGACCCTTCTTGGCCATTAAAAAAGTAATAATCAACGTAAAATAAAAGGAGCTCACACTAAGATGAGATGTAAAAGAAAAGATGTTTGGAAACATTACGCATGACGCCCCAAAGGTTTCCCTTGTAAGTCGATATGATCTCTTCCTTTGAATCTGACCTCTGGACAGAAGCAAGTCAGGATGAGAGCATATAAAGACCCAAAGCATCAAAGGGAAAAGAAAAGGCACCTTAAGCACACTCAAAAGTATGGGTTCTGAATGGGTAAGAAATTTTTTATTTTTAGCTTACAATTATGGGTGTTCATATGAAAGAATTAGTTCAAGGGAAGCAGTCGTTATAATCTTATCTAGGCATTCCCCCATGAGATGTGGAGAAGAAGAACCACCCTCAAGAGGTTGAAGGTCCCGCACTACAGAGACAGTGCATTCGAAGATGGCACCAGATAAACCTTGGGAAAATCATAGGTAAGTTTTCATGGCCCCAATTAGCCATTGGGTATAGGTATGTCAGGTTCATGACGTAAAAACAAGAAGAAGGGAGTGAGCACGATTGTGCATAGTGTCTAACACAGTCGTGCCAAGTTTCTGATTGCTTTAAATAACAGGGAAATAAATCATATGCTTTTTTGAATTTATGCATGGGAATTCTTAATTTTATCATGCCTAAACTAATACGAACATACCTTAGGCTAGGAAAAAATTATTGTTTAGCACAATTACTCCCTTATTTGCACGATTACGCACTTTTTATGTGTGCTCAAGTTTAGCATAGTCATATGGCTATGCCTATTTGAAAAATTGAACTCTATCTAGTAGCACGATTATGTCCCTGTTTGCATAGTCATGCACTTTTCATTCATGTTCAAGTTTAGCATTATTGTGCCCTAACTATATAGGCGTGTATAATCATCATTGACTAAGCTCTTACAAGTTGCATGATTATGTCCATACCCTCATTATATGGTTATGACATTCAAAGGTTGTACGCATACTTTTCAGTGAAGCATGGTCATGTTTAACCCAACATGACTGTGCCATGTTTTTACTGAGCTAACCTGATTTTTTTTTTCTATTTTGTAAAAGAATGTCTCCTCGTATGTAGAGAGAGTTGAGCATCCACCTCTGTCGAAATTGAATCCCCGAAGGACATAGCTACCACATAGTCACACAAGGGATTGATAACATGCAGTCTTTCCTAGATAGATTACTAGAGTTGTTCTCCATCTAACTCACAACCCAAAGCAAGAATAATTGTAGCTACTGGGCACAGAGATGGGATGGACGATGACCACATTTATATAGGAGCTTTTTTATAGGAAGCTGACATTGGAATTACTAGCCTCCTTCATTTGCTACACCTTAATTGATGACATGCCAAGCCATATCATCCAGTACCAACTTGGAGGTCGACATTTCCAGGAGACTTTCTCTAATTTCAACATGGCACTAGGGTTCGTAACATCTCGGGGTGTACTTTCTCGAGAGTACCTGGATGCTTTTTTTGACTTGCCAAGCGACTTCATTGAGGGGTACTTCTAGTTCGAGATCACGGAATCTTACACTAACAACCCTTGTGTCTCAAAGTCTACTACCATTCGAGACCCAATCCTCTACATCTTTCATCAATGGTTCTCAAAAAGGATCTTCGCTAGGAACAACAACACATGAGTCATCTCAAGAATATTCCTTCTTTGGGATATTGTTCAAGGGAGGAAGGTAAACGTAGGACGTTTCTTCATCATGTCCTGCCAAGGGATCAGTAAATGCCATCAGATAGGACAATCTGGCTACATTGATATTAGATCATATATGACTGGCCTCTATCGTCATTAAAATGTTCTTCCCAGAACAGCCCATACTATGCAGTTGATCATCCTACTAGACATGGACACCTGGCATCGTATTGGGATGGTTCTGTGAGGGCCCCACAACACCTTCATCCTCGTACCACAGTAGGCCCAACTTCAGCCGCCAACACCATCACCACCACAACAAGCAGAATAGGGGAAAATGGACGACATGACAAGAGATGAACCCATATAGGTCCACTCCTTCTCAGACCACCTTGATCACTTATAGCTGCAAGTGGACGGATTCTACGACCATCTAGATGCACAAGCTGCTAAACACCAAACACTAATTACATCACAGGGGGTAGTTTTTGCACAAATGGAAACCTCCTAGCACATATGAACACACAGTTTACCATGCTTCTACAATTATTGTAGGGCCAGATAGGTTCCCTACTATCTTAGTAATTGATTTTTATGCACCTAATTTTTTTTATTTTGTTCTTTTTTAATACTTTTCTATAAAAAATTATCAACTCTAATTATATATATATATATATATATATATACACACACATTATTGATTCTCTAACTCTACGTTAAAGTGAAAAGGCTAAAACATAAAAGCTTAAGGACTTCTTCCCCTAAGTGTTGGCAACCAACAGAAAATGTATCAAGAGGCATAATCTACCCCTAAGTTTGAGAAGGGAAACATTCTCTCCTCATCAAGAAAGTCCTATTTTTTTTATTCTTCTCTATCCTTTGGTTTAAATGCTTGCATTGCAAATTCTTAAGTTTAAGGAGTGAGACATTTTTCCTCCTCCTAAAATATTTTTTCAAAATTTTTTTATTGTATTTATCTCCTCTTGTTTTTTCAAGACTATCTTAGTAAATAATTTTTTCCAAACAAAGAAGGTGGTATATGATTATGTTGAAGGAGAGATGCCCCTTCTATGACTTTCTTGTAAATGTTTATCCCTTGCAATAATCCCATTGTTTTTTGAATGCTAATTGGTTTTGAATTAAGAAATTTTTTTTATTTATGGATGATACTAATTGAATCTAATAAGGATATGAAAGCTCTTGATGTAAATAATTAATAATTAGCTATGATCTTTATCACCTTGTTTTATGCTAGAGTAGCCTTAGTGAAAGGATTGAACCTGATTGAACTTGATTGAGGTTGCATCCAACCTCTCTCTTTGTTGAGTGATTCCCTTTGAGCTTGTACACTTTAGAATTTTCCTTGTAATATCTTCGAGGACATTTATAAGTTAATTTCATAACACAAAAATGATAAAGACAAAGTAGGTTTTATTGAAAGAACATATATTTAGAACATCACTTAGTATCCTTTTGAACCTAAAAAGTTTAAAAATGTTTTCCTTGGTACTTTAACTGTATTGATGTAATTTCATATACCCTTATATGGAAGTAAAATAGAGAAAATATATGATCAAAAAGGAAAAAGAGCAAAAGAAAAGGAAGGAAAAATAGGAAAATTGAAAAACTTGGCAAAAGAAGGATAAATGTAAAATCCAAACAACCTATGTAAATAAGCTTAAAAGTCAAAAGGTTTAACTGTTGTTAAAAGCATCAATTTTCCTTTTCATTTTTTATTTGAATTTTCATCTTTTAAATTTTTATCTTTATTAATTTCTCTATTTTGAAATTTATTATTGCTTTAATTTTGTATTTGATAGGGAAGCCAAGATGAAGGATTTAAGGGGCATAATACATAGGAAAAGTGAAGGAGAATTAGTAGTTTCAAGGCTTCAAGGGTAGAGAAAACCACTGACAACCAATGGTTATAACCATGATCATGATTAGGTGGAAAAAAAAAGTATTACTTGACCTCCAAAGAGAACCATGGGTTGCTTGTGGTGGCCACTACAACCATGCTACTCTAAAAATGTCAAAATTTCTCCTTCTACAAAGAACCATGGGTTGCCTTTGATTCAGGAAAAGACAATGATACCCTATTTTCCTTCTTTTAAATAGAAGAGAGATTATAAAAAGGCATTGGAAGTTGAAGGCTGGATGAGATGGAGAAGAGGCCAAATACCTTGGAGATAAGATTGAAGAGGAGATTATTGAAGGATAAGAGGATTCAAGGAGAATTGAAGATTTCTCTTTCATCTTGAATCATTCTTATCTCTAGGAATTTTTTTTAATTTTCCTAATTTATGATGATTTGTATATTTGGTTTTCGAAAAATTATGATTGGCTAACTTTCTTATCTTAGGATTTGGAAATAGTTGTATTTTATGGATTGAGACCGTGCTTTAATATTCAATCTCTATTGTTATTGATATCCATATGTTCTTAATTTAATTTTTGAATGCGCTTAATACTTACTAGTCTTGCTTGAATTTAAATATTAGGAAAAGAACTAAAAGGTGAATCCTGACATTGGACTCTTCAAAATTGAAATTTGGATTTCAATCATGAAAATAGATTTTAATCCTTTGAGAAAATAAATTAAATTATCTTGAAACTTAAGGAGTTTCATTGAATATAAATATCATGAAAGTAGGATTTATTTCAATTAGGCACATTGTTGTAATTCTAAAAGTAACCAATAACTAAAATAGGATGGTTTATCTCAATCATAAATTACAATAAATCTAAATCACAAGAGTATTGTCTCATCTTTCTTACCTTCCTTTTCCATATCAATTTATCTTTTTAATTTTGTGACCTTATTTCCTTAAAATTAAACTACTTAGTCTAGATAATAAGATTGCAAACTTTTGGTATTCAATAACATAGTCCATGTGGATATGATAACTTTTTTTTATGAGATAGATCCATGCACTTGCGGTTCATCAAGTTTTTGACGTCATTGTCCAAGATTCTAGTCATATTGATATTAATAAGTTCATAATCATATTAGACTAGATTATTTTATTTTATTTTTTCTATCTCTACTATTACTATTTTTCTTTTTCTTTTTTATTTTCTTTCCCATAGGATAACCTTAGCATATGCATAGGATAAGTGACACATTAAAGGAAAATTTAAAGTTTGAGTCTGAAATTGAAACCATGGCTCAAGAAAATAGGAAAGTAAGGAGATAATAAAATTTTCAACTAAAAATGGAAAAGCAAAACAATCACCATTCTTTAAGGGATTTAGTAACTCCGAATACTTAAGGATAAGGACCTAGCATCATTAGGCCTATTATAGAGGCCAATAAATTTGAGTTGAAGCCTTCTCTTTTGTTTATGGTGCAATATAACCAATTTGGAGGATTACCTTTTGAAAACCAAAACCTTCACCTACAAGTGCTCTTGGAGTACTGTGACATTCTGAAGATTAGTTGTGTTACTTCATATGCTATTAAGGGATAAGGCACATGCATGGTTATACGTATTTCCTAAAGATTCCATAACCATATAAGACTAACTCTCTCAAGTCTTCCTCAACAAATATTTCCTAAGGTGTAAGACTGATCAATTGAGGAAGCTAATAATAACCTTATCTTAGATGGAAGGTGAGTCTCTCTATGATGCTTGGGAGAGGTACAAGGAATTGCTTAGAGAATACCTTTATCATGGTGTTGAATATTGGTTGATAGTCCATATCTTTTACAATGGATTGAACCAATAATAGAAGTTAACTCTAAATGTTGCAGCTAAAGGATCCATTATGAGTAAGAATCTAGAAGGTTACAACTTGATCGAAAAGAATCTAGAAGGTTACAACTTGATCGAAAAGATAGTCAAGAATAGTTATCAGTGGTCTTCTGAAAGGAGTCAGACTACTAGGATTCTAAGTAAGTACAATGTTGATGCTCTTTCTATAATAACTACTAAAGTTGAGGCATTGACTCAAGATTTAATAAATTGAGCACAATAGGTACTACTAACATGGTTTGTGAGTTGTGTGATGATGCACGCCATACTGCTTCTTGTAATTTGTTAGGGTTGACCAATACATCATATTTGAAAATGCAACATGTTGATGTTATCAATAATTTTAGTGGTAACTACAACTCTAGATTCAAGGGACCTCAACATTTTTAGAATAGAAGCTAGCATGTTCAAGGTGGACTAGGGAAATACCAACCTCCCCCAAGTTTCTACCCGCCTCATAAGTCTAGACTTGAATCGCTATGGAGACATTTGTGGCCTCTCAGATGAAGTAGAATAAAGAATTTTTTGATGCCATGAAAAAACTGACCTTAAAGGTGGACTCTTTAATAATTCATAACAAAATGTTAGAGACTCAAATATCTTAGCAAGCTACATCATTTTCCAAATCACAAGGAACTTTTCTTGGACAACCTGAGAGGAACCCAAGTGACTATGTCATGGTTATCATTTTGAGAAATGGAGAACAATTAGAGCCACTTGAATTCTTAACAGGGGCCAAACAAGAACCAACTCATCTTTTCACCCTTAACAGAAGAAGGCAAGAAAAATTCAAAAAAAGGATAGAAGAGGTCCAGCCTTACAAAACTCCTATACTATTTCCATAGCGTCTAGCTAAAGCAAAGTTGGACAAATAGTTTGGAAAGTTTATGGAAGTTTTGAAGAAGCTTTGTATCAATGTTCCACTTAGGGAAGTACTTCAACAAATGCTAACCTATGCAAAATTTGTAAAGGAAATTTTGTCCAACAAGAGTAGGTTGAAATAAGACAGGACAGTAGCACTTACTGAGGGATGTAGTGCCTTGATCCAAAACAAGTTTCCACCAAAGTTGAAGGATTTATATAGTTTCTCTGTCCCTTGTATAATAGGTAACATGAAATTTGATAGAGAACTCTATGATCTTGGAGCTAGTATTACTTTGATGCCCTTGTTAATATGTGAGAAATTTGATTTAGGGGAGCTAAAATCTACTAGGATGTCTTTGAAATTAGCAAATGGGCCTGTTAAATTTTCTATAGGTATTTTAGAAAATTTACCACTTAAAGTATAAAAATTATTTATTCCTATTGATTTCATGATGCTTGAGATGGAGGAAGACTTTCTAATCTCCATCATGTTGGGAAGGTCCTTTTTAGCCATTACTGGGACCATTATTGATGTGAAAAATAGGAAGTTTTAATTAGTTGTTAGAGATGAAAAGGTATAATTTATCATGTAAAGTTTTATCAAATATTGTAACTGAAGATATTTGTTACAAGGTTGAGTTAAGTGATAAAATGGTGAAATAAGAAGCCTTCAAATGCTTTGTTAATGATCCACTCAAGAAAAGTTTGAATGATAAGAATGTAGGTGAAGTTAGAGATGATACTCAAGAATTCCTAGAGGCCTTAAAAGTTACACCATATCTTCATTTATCCTCAAATGAGAAGTTATGACTTTTAAATCAAGAGAGTGAAGTCAAAGATTGTAAAGTATCATAAAGTAGTTGTATTGACAACTTAGGTGCAGTGTATCATCGATACATCTCTTAGGAGCACTTTCCCTTTTTGGACTTCCTTTTAGACAAGTGATTTGGTATTGTCATTTCCCTTTATTATTTATACTATTTCATGCCATTGGGGATAATGTCCACTCCTAGCTTTGGATAGCAAGGAAATGTCAATATGATTTGTATTCATTTTTTATTTATTGAATATTTTTTCTATTTTTATTTTATTTTTATGTTATTTGCTTCTTATTTAAGGTTTGATATTAATTTTAGGTATTTATTTTCTTTTTTTAGGTGTTTATTTTAGATACCTATTTTGAGCAATTTTCTAAAGTTCACTTTCACCTCTTATATTTTAAATTGTAAATCAATGAGATTATTTTAGATACTTTTTTAGTTTGATTCCCTTTAATTGTCATAGATCTAACATTTCACACACTACAGAGTTGAATAAATATGTTTAGTATTGAGTTATGTAGAGTTAAAAGTTAGATGTTATTCATTGCACCATATATGACATTCATTGCACGAGACTACCAGAGAAATAAGATGCTATTCAATGCATGGTATCAAGATACATTGTGTTTGGCATACTCCAAAAAATTAAAAATAAAAGAAAAAGAAAATATAAAATATAAAATAAAAATAAAAATAAAAAATTATTAGAATTTTTTTTTTAAAAAAGGCTACATTTTAGGACAAATTCGCATCATACCAAGGAATTTAGATGCTTGGCTTGCACCTTAAATACTCCTTTGAGGTCTAGTGTGAAAAGTGAGTGGACGAACCTTTTATTTTATGTGTATCCTTTATGCGAGAACCTGGGAAGGAGTAGAAGATCAGTAGAACGTAATAACATCCTATTCACCTAATGCTTAGTAGTTTTACTCAACACTTAATGAATTACGTAGACTATGATTTCTCATCATGAATCAAAAGCTTTCATATTTATGAAGTCTTAGTGATATATATTCCTTTTTTAGATGTTAAAGGTTTTCTAAATTGTGCTCATCTAAATGCATTGTCATGTTTAGTTCAATTTGTAAGTTTTAGTTTGAAGTTGTTTGATACATGTGTTAAATGTATCAATTTTCCTATGTATTTCTTATTTGAATTTTTATCTTTATACTCTTATCTTTATTAATTTATTTGTTTTAAAATTTATTACGACTTTAATTTTGTATTTGATAGGGATTCCAAAATGAAGGATTTGGAGACATAATACATAGAAAAATCGAAGGAGAATGAGTAGTTTCAAAGCTTCAAGACCAAAGAAAATCACTAGAAAACAGTGGTTATAACTATGATCATGGGTAGGTGGAAAAAAAAATACTATGTGACCTCTAGAGAGAACCATGGGTTGGTTGTGGTGGCCACCATGGTCATGGTTCTCCAAAAATGTCAAAATTTCTCCTACTAGAGAGAATTGCGGGCTTCCTGTGGTTGCCACCATGGTTGTGGTTTGGAAAAAGACAATGATACCATATTTTCCTTCTTTTTAAAAACAAGATAGACTAGAAAGAGGCATTGGAAATTGAAGGCTGAACAGGATGAAGAGAAGAGGCCAAATATCTTGGAGATATGATTGAAGAGTGATATTATTGAAGATAAGAGAATTTAAGGGGAATTGAAGATCACTATTCCATCTTGAAACATTCTCATCTCTAGGGTTTTCCTTTAGTTTCCTAATTTATGATGATTGGTATATTTGGTTTTAGTAAAATTATGGTTTGCTAATTTTTTGTCTTATGATTTGGGAATAGTTGTATTTATGGATTGAGACTATGCTTTAGTATTCAATCTCTATTTCTATTGATATCCATGTGTTCTTGATTAAATTTCTAAATGCGTATAATACTTGCCAACCTTGCTTGAATTCAAATATTAGAAGAAGAATTGAAAGGTGAATTTTGGCATTAGACTCTTCAAAATTGAACTTAGGATTTTAATCACAAAAGTATATTTTAATCCTTCAAGAAAATAAACTAAATTATCACAAAATTTAAGGTGTTTAATTGAATATAAATACCACAAAAGTAGAATTTATTTCAATTAGGCATGTTGATGTAATTTTGAAAGGAACCAATAACTAAAGGATGGTTTACCTTCAATACATGAAAATGAATAGAAATAGAGAATCTTATTGTGTCAATCATAAATTACAATGAATCCAAATCTTAAGTATTTTCACCATGCTTACCTTTTTTTAAATCAATTTTTATCTTTTTAAATTTGTGATCTCATTTTGTCAAAATTAGACTGCTTAGTTTAGATAATTGGATTGCAAAATTTTGATATTCAATAACGCAATCCATAGAGATACGAAAGTTTTTATTATTTGATGGATCCATGCACTTACAGTTCATCACCCCATCAGTAAATCAAGCACGACCATGCAGACTTAACCATGGTTGTGCGATGGTAAAGTTGTATGCCTATGCCAAATGAAGAAATACAGCCATATCAATTGTTGAGAACGACTGTGCCAAGATTGGGAGCGCCAACAGACACACCACGTCAGTCCTAATGATGCAAGAAATGTCTCAGTCATCCTTATGGCATTGCAAAAGACCTAGAACGACCACAACGGCTAAGAAATGGCTAGGTAAACTCTGGTCTATGACACTAGAAACCCTAATTTTTTCATATAAAAGGAAGGTTCTACCACACCATTCCACACACTTGTCACATCTCTCTCACTTCGGGAATAACCCTACCTTTCATCCATCTATCATTTCTAGTTTCTCCATTTCCTGTTCCTCCTTCAACATCCTCCCATAGGATCTTGGTGGGAACAATCCTTGTGCAGTGCAATTTCAAAGCAGTTTTCAGCTTTATTGGTAACCCTAATTTTGTATTCTTTATCTCCTTTTATTATGGATATTTGTGGGTTATTCTTATTCATGTATAGTTAATTCTTCTTTTATGAGGATTTAATAAACTTTGTAATGTACATTTCTTGAACCTCAATTTTTCTCTACTAATAATTTGAATTCATTGCCTTAAGAACAATGTTATTTTTATTATTACAATTATGTTATCCTATTGTGTTTAATACATCAATAGGATCTAGTCAATTTTATTGATCTTCTTGTTGGTTAGAGGTCAGGAAATTGTACCACTTCCAATCGATGAAACCATAGGATAATTGAATTTAAGGGTCTTGAAGGATTAATCGAGAGATCCTGAGTTTCTAACTGGTTAATTGTCTAATATGTAGTTAACGTCCTCTTAAGATTTATGTTTCTTTTATTTACCTATCTTTTGGGACCAATGGGGATGGTATCTAGAAAAGAGATTATTTATATTTTCAAATGAAGAAGTAGTAATAGAATTAGTGTAAGTGTTAGTAATTGAACAAAGGAGGGAGCTAAAGATAAAAGGCAACTAAAGTTATAAGGGGATTCAAAGGTTTATAAATTTTTCATAATTTTCACCATATTATTTTATTTATCTCCTAATAGAAAACTTCTATTTCTTTTTATTTCTATAAAACAACTTTTCTTTTGGTGAGCTTAAAAGTTAAAGTTCAAACATCATATATAGATTGTTGGCATAACCTTTATGAGATTGATACTAGAGGTCTAAACGAATATACTTTTCTATGGATAAAAGTTAGCAAATAGTTTTACACTCATATTTTACATGTAATACCTCTACAAATGTTGTATTTTGAAGCCTCATAAACGTCGTTGTTTTGGCCAAATAAAAGAAAGATGTTCATGAATGATGCAAAATATCCTTATTTTGCATCATTAAATGTTAAAGTTGTTCATCATAGTCCTAAATGGTATTATTTTAATGCCAACTTATAGCATAGAGAGTATTTAACATGCCAAATTAACATAAAAAAAATCTTAAAATCTAATTTAAATGACAAATTTAAGTATAAAAAATTAATAGAAATTTTTTTTTAAAATTATAAACATATTTATAAAAACTTAATAAATGAATGCCATCAAACTGTTTTTTACAAGTAACATTAGACCAATTTTTATTTGTGGTAATAATTAAATTGTTTTATATTCTTATTTTTTTTATAAAATTTATACTAACAAGACATTTATATGTTTCATGTGTCGTTAATTCAAATATTTAATACTATAAATATTTTTAAAATTAAATTTTAAATTTATATCATATGTTTCAACTATTTTAATTGATGTTTATGAATTAATTAATTATTTTTATAAAAAAAATAGAACTAGTATCACTTAATACTACATATATACATCTTATGAAAAATAATTAATTTTAAATTTACATAGATTTTTCGATCTTATATGAGAAAAATAAAATAAATTAAATTAAACTTTTTGTATACGTTAAAATTAATTTATAAATATTAATTTTTAATTTTCTCATTTAATATATCTAAAATTTGATATGTGTAAATTAATTTTAATTTATATATGAAAATTTGATTTAATTTTTTTATATTTTCATAGAAATGCTTATTAAAAAATTTATCTAAATTAAACCTTACTAATTACTATGATAAAATAATTTGGTTTTATTAAAAGTGTGAAAGTATACAATTAATTACTTACTTTTTTTATACTTGACATAATTAGGAATGTAAGTAGGACGAGTTGAGTTAAACTTTGAGTGTTAAAGCCTATTTAAAAATTTTGAGGTCGGAATCTGGTTCTGTTACCTGTTAAAAAAAAATTTCTATCAATGTCTGGTTTGATTTAAAGCTTACAAAACTTACAAATCTGTTTAAAAGTCCACATTTCAAAAATATCAATACATAGACTTAAAGTTTATATAAATAATTGATTAAAAAAGCTTGCAAATTTAAAACTTACGAAATAAAAAGGTCATTAAATAGGCCTATAATATATATATTAATATTATGTAAATAAAATATAAAATAAATATTATACAAATATAATATATTAAATAAATATAAATATATAATATATAAATATAAATAGGTTCCTAAATAAGTTAAATAGAATTTTTTATAAGTTTAGGTCTGACTTGTTTATCTGAAAAAGTTTTTTAATAATTCTGAGCCTATCTATTTATTAAACAAAGCGAATCAAGTTAGGCTTTAAATAAATCGAATCATAAACCTTTATTGGATGACTTGTTCACTTCAAACATAATACTGAAATTATTAAAATAATTATTATATAACAATTTTTTTATACAATAAAAAAAATTCAACCAATGATTAATGTAAAGTATCCTAATTAAACAAATTTTAATAATTATAACAATTCATATTTAATAAAATTATTATTAAAAAAATATATTTAAAAGTGACAAATAATTTAAAATAAATAAAAGTTCCAAAATAATATCTATAACAGAAGATGAGGAGTAATTAATATCTTTTTTATTAAAATTATTTATTAACTTCATATAATCATTATTTTTTTAGTGAAATACTATTTTAATTTTTTTGAAAAGATTGGAACGAGTTATATTGATTTTGAATAATAAAAATTATCACTTTTATCTTTGAAAATAAAAATATTAATTAATTAATTTTTTAAATAAATTAACATTAAAAATGAACTAAATTGAAGGATTTTTACATCTTTCGTTTATGAAAATAATATTTTTTATCTTTTAAAAACTAATATAATTAATCATAAATCTTAAAAATCAAAAGTGATTTATTTTATTTATATTTATAATAAATATGATATTTAATAATTATATCAAAATAAAAATATAATTAAAATCTACAAGTTAATATTGTTTTAAATTTTTAAATAAATAAATTATTAAAAATGGATAAATGAAAGAATTAGCTACGTGCTTATAGATTTGGAATATATATTGCCATACCTTGAGTTTTCCACTTTGAAGTTGATTTATTCCAATTTCCAAGGGAACGCATGGAAGTAGATTATACTTTCATTATTTGTTTCAGACCTACTCACACATTCCCAATCAAAAGAATGAGACCCTATTTTTATATCGAAAAATAATTCAAACACTTTCAAATAAAAAATAGAGTTTAACTTTAATATATTAGCAATTTAAATCTTTATTCTATTTATCTAATAAAAATTCTAGTATATATAATTTTTAAAATAATAGTTATAATTAATAATTAATAATTTTTAATAATATAATAATTTATAATTAAATAATTATAATAAAATTATATCATCAACATATTTTAATTAAATTCTAAAAAAAATATATGTTTCAATGTAAATCTACCATTGAGAGTAATTTGGAGGCACATCTTAGTATTATTCTCTAGTTTAAAATTGATTTTATTAAAATAGATTTTCAGCAACAATTTTATTGAGTTTAAGATTTACATAACTTTAGAATAATTAGGCCGAGTGAATTTTTTTTTCGGTTTTTTAATGTGTATAAAGTATTAAAGTTAAATACTAATAAAATATTTATAATTTTTATTAAAATTTATAAAATTTAAAATATTGATAATATTAAATTTTTTAATAAAATGTTAATTATTATTTTTATTATATATTATTTAATATATATTAAAAAACTATTTTTTTGTTTTTTTCCTTTTTATGTAGTGATTTTTTTATTTGGAAAGAAAAAAATTCTCAACGTTGCTAATAAAGAAATAAAATTCCCACACATAAAAATTATATTCACTTATATAGATGTTTGGATTTGTTTTATTTTTTTTAAAACTCGTCAGTTATTAAATGGGAGATATAGATAAATATTAATATTTATATAAAAGAAATCATTACTTAATAATAAATATGCACTAAATAGGCATAAGAAAAGGAACACTTATTAATAATGATATGTACACATGTTTTGTCCTTATAAGCCGTTCTAGCTTTTATATTGAAAAATGTTAATAAATATTTAAGAATATTATTAAGAAATTAAAAATAACTTTTTTTGTTAAAAATATTTTTAATAAAAAATTATTAAAGTCCTCTTTACAGAAAAATATTATGTTTTAGATGAATCTTGAATTTTATAAAAATGATTTATATGATATAAATATTTAATCTATTGATTTGATTTAAAAAAATACTAAAAAAGGTTATTAAATAAAATTTATCTCATGAAAAAAACTAACTTATACCGATATTAATTAGATAAAATGTTACATTAATTCTTTACACACTCATTCACTCACTTTTTTTTCTCTCTCTCTATTTCTTTCTATATATATATATATATATATATATATATATATATATATATATATATATATATATATATATATATATATATATATATATATATATCCCCAAAGATCATCAACTATTAGAGATTACTACAAAATTTGAATAAATAAGAGTTTTTTGAATTGACAATATTTTTTAATTTTAGTATCAATTTTATTTTTATTATTAAATATTTATATAAAAAAATTAAAAAAAATTATTTTCATTATTTTTTATAAATCTTCAAAATTTGAAAATAAAATAATAAATATAAACAAGCTACTATCATTTGTAATTAAAAAAAATTGAACATATTTTTTCAAAGTAAATATCTTTAATTTTTATTTTATGATGTTTTAAATCTATATAAAGTTCCTATATTTTTTTGCCATTAACGTAGAAAAACACTTTCAAAATTTTCCCTTTTTTCTTGTCATGTTAGAAAAAACTAAATATTAAATTTATGCTAATATATTATTTTAGTTTATATTTTAAACAATTATCAAAATATTTATTAAAAATAAAAAGGTCCTTTCTTTTTTTTTTCTTCAAAATTTAACTCCTAACATATTCTTACAAAATTAAACTTTAAACTATCTTATCAACATTGAAGATAACTATTCTAGTTCCTTTCATAAAACTAAGTTGCCGAAGCCTGAGTCCTAGAATTTTAAGAACCTAATCATTATTTTAATTGTTTGAGTCTTCACTATAACTTTTTCTTAGAAAAAGCATAATAATAAAGAATGAGAATTTTGAAATTCTTAATGTTAATAACATAATTTATTTTTACAATGCTTTAAGCAGTAATAAATTAAAAAGAGACACCAATTTCAAAAAGATGCAAAACAGGCGTCAAACACTAGAGCATGTGGGAGAAAGTCAACAGACTAATATCCGACCAAAACTAGATGGAAATGGTCATAACATTCATTGCTATTTCATTTATAACAGTTTTATTTTATTTATAGATCGTGTTAACGAATATTCTAAGAGCTCTATTTAAATAAGCAAAAGTAAAATTTATTATTAGAAATATCAGTAAAATGTATTTGAAAATCACAGCAATCGTATATTTAAATGCATTTTAATTGCAATTTTCTACTTTTGGCTTTTAAACCAATATCCTTATGGCACTAGTTAACATTTTTCTTTATTTATTTTTCTATTTAACATTTCAAGATAATATTAATTACTACATTTCAAATTATATTCTTATCTTTACCTAATTCTAAATATTTTACATATTTATTATAAATAAGAGAGAAATAATAGTTACAGCTATATTAAGAAGTTAAAAATATTTTTTTCTATAAACAATATATCAATACATTTCTTAATTTATGCGTTATCTTTTTAAGTGAATAAATGAAATAATGAAAGAAATAACATGCAACAAATTTTCTCAAATTTTCTGATAAATTTTCTTAATATAAGGACAATTTTGCTTTATGTGTTTGAGGGCCAACTTGTGGCTTTTTTTTTGCCTCGATTATTACAAAAACAAATATTCCAAATAAAGTTGTTTGAAAATAATTGCTCAGCAAGCAATCAAAACAGTAGATGATACATACAATAAAATGAGTAACATATAAAATATCTTTTATAATATTTTAAAAATAATTGCTCAGCAAGCAATCAAAACAGTAGATGATACATACAATAAAATGAGTAACATATAAAATATCTTTTATAATACTTTAAAAATAATTGCTCAGCAAGCAATCAAAACAGTAGATGATACATACAATAAAATGAGTAACATATAGAATATGTTTTATAATATTTTAAAAAAATAAAATATTAATAAAAGTGATATAAGATTGAGAATGTGATGTATTTAATAATATTTTTTAAAGTAAAATATATTATTAATTATGTTTTATGGATATAAATCTGAGACATTCATAAAGTACATAAAATATTAATATTTTGTATTTTTTTTAAAATGTATTATTTTATATATTTTATAAAAATTTCTTTGATGAATGGAAAGTAGATTAAACTTCATTCCTATGATAAAAAATTTGTCTTGCACATGTTCCTAGTTTTTTATATTTTTTATTTTTTTATAATTTATTAAATTATTAATTTCTTAATATGTATATTTTATTATTTTTATAATCTTAATAATTTTATAAAGCTTTTTATAATAATAAAAATATTTTAATAATTTTATACATCAAAATATATTTAAAAAAAGGAGCAAGTATTGTGTTTCCATGCTTACCTTCGCCTTCACTTTAAAATTTAAATTTTACTTTATATTTGTGTTATAATCAAGACAAGATAAGATGGGTATTCAATTTTTTTTTATCATCTCTAATATTAGTGTATATATATATATATATTAAAATTATTTTAATTTAAAAATAATATATAATTAAAAATTTTGATGTTTTATATATAATGATTTAGTTTGATTTTATGATTTGTATGATAATTACTTTATAATTAGTGTATAGTTTAATTTTTTAATTTAATCGTTATGTATGATTATTTTATGATTTTTGTGTATTGTAATAGAAATATTAGAAAACATTAAATATACATTGTAAAAATGTTATAAAAAATTATTTTATTTAAAAGAAAATGATTTGTATATGTCTTTAGTGTATTGTAATATAAATATTACAAAACATGAAATATATATTGTGAAAATTTTATAAAAAAATTATTTTATTTAAACAAATTGATTTGTATATGCTTATAAAAAATATCTAAAATAAAATTTTTATTATTTAACAAAAATATATATTACAGTTTATAATTTATTTATAATTTTTTGAAAATTTTAATTTGTCAATTATGTTGTTTATGAATATCAAAATAATTTTTTATTTAAATTATAATTTATAATTATGATTTAAGTGAATAAATTTAACTTTTAAGTAATTAAAAATTATTTTTGTAAACTTTGATTATTGGAGAAAATGTGAAATTTTCAAGGAACATTTGAAATGACATTATAAAAAGTTTTTAATTATTTAAAAAGTGTATATGTAAATTTAATTTTTTTTAAACATGTTAATTCATTATGGGATTAGTTCAATTCTTTTATTATTTCGCAAGAAAAGAATGATGGCATTGTTGTCGCAATCCGTTCATACCGTTAGATCGGATCTATCCACATTTATGTGCAAATATGAAACAGAGCTCCATAAAGCAAACAGTGGGTCATTTGAGGAGAACCAGTTTTCTTCTTGTAGTCAATTACAATTTATTCACAATGATACTTCTTTGATCAAAACGTTGGTAGAACGATGAAGACAAGAGATACATACATTTCACATGATACCAAAAACTACACGATCTATCTCCAGAGACATAGGAGTGTTGACACGATTACCAATAAAATAACCCCATCTATGAGAGGAAAGATATATGCTCAAGCAAATCACTCCAAATGGATTCATTATCCATGTGGTCATTGACATTCTCAATATTTAGTAACAACCAAATCATCTTCAAAGATTCAAAGACCCTCCAACAATCTCATTCTTTGACCGCGAAATTCCTAGTAAATTCTCAACAATACATTGTCATACTCTAACCAATGTCCTTCCAATGACACAAAGTTAAAGTCATCCTGAAAAGTGATGGTGCTTTCTCCACATACCATGTAAAACATTTTGGTTTCCGGTTTCTATTTCTACTAAAGTTTCAATAAATAAATGTCACCATGAATAAATTGTAACTGGACTACACAAAATTGGAAAAACATTATCCCATTTTGTGAAACAATTTGACTCTTCTTATTTTAAGTTCCATTTCATATCTACTCAGAAAAATGGGCATGTTGTAATCAAGGAGTGAAGAGTTATCTAAATTCGGTCTAATTGCACAAACGGATTACCACGATGATGGGATTATTCTTTTCCTATTCTGTTATTAGTTAATTTTTTTTAAAAGAATAAAACTACTCATAAATTATAAATCAAATTATGTTATATCAATTACAGAATTTCAAAAAATTCTACCCCACATATTCACTAAATTAATATTAACTAAATAAAATAACAAAACATTCTACACCACATATTAACTAATAAATACTAACTAACTAAATATTCAATAATAAATATTGACTACATAAATATTAATTAAATAAATATTAACTAATAAATGTTACCTACCTAAATATTAACCAAATAAATATTAACTAAAAAATAGTCACTAAAAATAGTAACTAATAAATTTTAACTAAATAAATTTTAACTAATAAATACAACTAAATAGTATTAAATAACTAAATATTAACTAAACATATATTAATTAATAAATATTAACTAAGTAAAACAACAAATAAGTCTACACCACATATTAACTCAATAAATATTTACTAATAAATATAAATTAACAAATATTAACAAAAATATCTACACTATACAAATATACAATTTATTTTTAACCAAATAAAAAAAATTAAACTAATTTCGTAATGAATTAAAATGTTCTAAAAAAAATCAAATTTACACACATACTTTTTAAAATTTAAAAACGTTTTAAGAAAATTATTTCAAATGCTTCAAAAAAATTTAACATTATGTTCCAAACATTAAAATTAAAAAAATAATTACTTAAAATCTAAAATTTAAACACTTACATTTCATAATTATAAATTAAAAATTATAATTTAAATAAAAAAATTATTTCAATATTCATAAACAATTTAATTCACTAATTAAAAATTTCATAAAAAATTATAAATAAAATTATAAACTCTAATATACATTTTTGTTAAGTAATAAAATTTCTTTACATGATTTTTATAAACATATACAAATAAATTTTTATAAAAAAAATTATTTTTTTTATAACATTTTTACAACATATATTTTAACTATACATTATTTCTAAACTAAAATAATTTTAACATATATATACACTAACATATAAACTAATATCTAATTACTAACATATAAACTATAAACTAGAATATTTCTATCACTAATTTAAAGTATCACATTTCTAATTATAAATTAAGCTATAAATTAATTAATGGTCCCCTTTTTCACTGAAGGGGCAAGCAAATTTCACTTTGGAATGCAGTTTGTACAAAGTTTTTGGAAGGTCGAGGGAAAGAGACCAATATGTAGGACCATGGAACCATGTCTCCTATTTATATTGGAAAGGCAACGATCAAATTTTTGAACGTAAACCACATAAATTAATGTATTTTTCCGATGATCAAGCGAATCTATAATACGTTTTACAGATATTCTCTAACGCTGGAAAACACACAACGTAAGACGCATAGACTCCTTTATACGTCTTATGGATGTCTCGGATACACACTCATAAAACATGTTTATTTTATTCAATACAATAGGGAAAAAGATCGTAAAGTCCCTACCAGAGACAACAGACAGACACTTTCAGCGGATGCTCCTCTTCTGTGCGTCTTTATCGTGGCGGGAATAGAACAACGGGGAGAGACCCGACTAACCTGCCCAGTGCTCCAGAGAATGGAAAGGCTTCCGTCTTCGTTCTTGGTTTTTTTTTTTTACTTTTCCCAATCGTGTTACACCCTCAATCGTAACAACTCTCATCAATGTTGTATTTTTCGCCTTTTTCTTTCTAAAATGCATTATAACATGGTACTCATTTTATTATGCGTAATATTTACTGTTTTGATCCCGTCCAAGGAATTTGTTTCCAAACAACCTCATTCGGGTCAAAAACCACATTTTTTATATAAGTTAAAAGATAGAACTGCAAGTGTAAAGTTGAAGAGCATAGATTATAATTTTTCCTAAAAAAATACATCCAATGCTCAGTTCACCTTCAAACAAAAGAAGAGACATGGCACACATATATTCCCAAAACAGAAATTTTCCAAGCCTAAGATCTTTGACCCACATAACCATGATGAGAAAAAAAATTCAAGCTAGAACCCAATTTATTAGATTTGAGAGGAGAGGTGAGAAAGAGTTCTGGTCTGTGAAGTAACAGTATTCATTAATTGTTGAAAGTAGTTACGAAGAAGATTTATGGGGATTACATGTGCAGCTGCCAAATACACAGATTAACTACCTTAGCAACAGAAATAACAAACTCTAACTAACTGTGCCTTGCCGATAGGAATCAGGTGAAATGGACATGTAAAACAGCTAGAATACATGCAGTTTAATACTCCTCCCTCAAGCTCAAGGGGTGTGAGGAGGAGACGTTAAGCTTGGGACAAAGACGTGAAAGTAGACGAAGTTAGAGTTTATTGAGAGCATCTGCAAACTGGCTGAGTAGCTGGAATGCTACACAAGAAGTTGTTCATAGAGGATCTTTTCACAAACACAAAAAAGATCCAATTCCAGGAGCTTGGTGCGGTTATGAAGGATTGAATTGTGAAAAAGAGCAACAATGTTAAGATTATCACACAGAACCAGAGGAATAGCAGCAGTTACTTTGAGCTCAGCAAGGACAGCCTGAATCCAAAGGATGTCAGCTGTGGCCTGGGCAAGACTAATTCAACTTCGATGCTGCTACAAGAAACAATGGTTTGCTTGCAAGATCACCAAGAGATAAGATTAGAATCAAGAAAAATGCAAGCCCCTGAGGTAGAACACCTGTCATCAGGGTTAGAGGCCCAGTTTGCATCACAGTAAGCAATGATTGGAATATACATGGGTTGAGACATGATGAATCTTAAGGCCAAAAGAACTAGAACTTTGAGATATCTTAAAATATGTTTGACAACAGGCCAGTAAATGTTTAGAGGATTAGACATGAATTGGCACACCTTATTTACTGAGAAGCTAAGTTCGGCATGAATGGTAGTTAGATATTGGAGGGCACCACCCACAGTGATACAGGGATGGATCCACAACAGGAACACCAGCAGACCTGGATAGTTTAGCACCATTGACCATGGGTGAGGAGATTGGTTTACAATTGGACATATTAGACTTGGCTAAGAGATCTCTGATATATTTGCTTTGAGTGTGTAATAAAGAACCATCAGAAGATTTTTTGACTTCAATGTCTAGAAAATAGTCTTGTTCACCAAGTTGTTTAAGAGAGAAGTGAGAGTTTAGTTCAGTGATGACATGTTGAACAAGCATAGGGGAGCTTCCTGTGATTAAGATATCATCAACATTGATGAGCATGTAGAGAGGCACTGAATAAGTTCAGTATATGAAGAGAAAGAGGTCACAAGTACAACGACTAGAAGAAAACCCTAGCTAAAGATGGTTCATCAAATTCTGCCTTCATTGTTGAAAACCAACATGGATTAGCCAAGGTTTGTTTATGAGTTGATGGTTCCACATGAGTTAGGAGTGTGGGATGTAAACAAGGCTTGACAATACCATTTTTAGATGAGTAATCATAGGATGGATGTTGGCAGGTTGAGGAGAAATAGAAGGTGAGGAAGGAGTAGGATGAATAGGAGAATGACTCCAAAGAAGAGGAAGAAGGGGTTATACGGTGACCTGTGAAGAGGCTTGTAAATCAACCAGTGGATTGAGAGAAGGAACCAAGGGAATGGACACAGGAGGAGAAAGAGAAGAAGTCGGAGCATTGGTAGTAAAAACAAAGGTTAGAATCAGAAGTGCAATGAACAAAGTGGAGAGGGAGGGTCGGAATGAAGAGGTAGTGCATGCACCGGAGACACTGGCAGAGAGTGTGGTTGTGAGGGAGGTGGAGGATTGGTGTTGGCCATATTCTTTGGCAAGCCAAAGCTCATGATACCATATTAGATTTGAGAGAAAGAGAGGTGAGAGAGAGTTCTGATCTCTGAAGAAAAAGTATTCATTAATTGTTGAAAGTAGTTACAAAGTTGATTTATAGAGATTACATGTACAACTGCCAAATACACAGATTAACTAACCTAGCGACAGAAACATCAGGCTCTAGCTACCTAGCTGATAGGAATCAGGTGATATGCACCTGTAAAATAGCTAGAATACATGCAGTCTAATACAATATATATATATATATATATATATATATATATATATATATATATATATAGAAGCAGGTTAGCTGTCTTACACTCCTCAAGTGGGAAAAAGAAACCTATTCAATGAATAAAGGGTTATCCCATAGATTGTAGACTATACTAAAGCCCAGGTCTATTCGTTTTCTAGGAACAGAATTTAGAACAATATACAACTACTGATCAATTTCAACAAAAAGATTGAGAATTATGGTATTGGGAGTATAGTAAACAGGAATCAGCATGAAGAAATTGTGGAGAGCTGGATGATCATGATAGTGACCTACCAACATTCAAAATCTAAACAAGCTATGAAGCAATGGATCAAATTTTTTGGTTTGAAAGTTCTTATGTACAACCAATTTACTTCATTGAATTTATTGTCACACACTTATCAACTTTTGTTCGTAGAAAGATAAAACATATTACTTTTTTTTTAATAAATTGAAATTTTATCCATTACATTTTCTTTTTGTTTTGGGGTACAAGTGGAAAATAGACAAAATTAGACAGAAACTAAAGCACTGAGAATGAGATGATCAGCAGACATGAGATCATGTAAGGGACGAGGAGGCTGAACATGAATATTTCAAACAATAGTTCTATGCGCTTAGCATGTAGCTAAAACATGATAAAATGAATAACCACCCCATTCCAAACAATGCAATGAAACAATAATTCACCCCTTATTCTATTCCTACTCTGACTCCTCAACATTCATTTCATATTATTATAATCTGTAAATAAGGTGAAAAAACAAAAGGAGAAAAAATAGATAGAGAAGTAAAACATAAGCTATTGTATCTGAATATGGGGTATCTATCCAAAAATGTTCAGTGCAAAAGGAGCTGGAAATGGGGGTAAGGGACAATGGTGCCTTCCTGTGATACGTGAAGAACTATCCATCACATTATATAAAAGAAAACTTTAGCTGTGACAAAATGCAGTGTTATCATGCTTATAAATGTAAAGATTCCATATTGTGACAGCAATAGAGTTTTCCCTAATTAACAACCTGATTCAGAGATCATCATGATCATTTGTCTCAATTCCTAGAAGTTTAGCCAGATGTCCACTCTCATAAGCTTCAACAGTATCTGGAAATCAGATGATAAAGAAGTATTTAAGGAAATGTCTAGGAGAATCATATTTTGTTAGAACATGAAAAGGCCTCCTTTTTTTCTTGCTAAGAAAAGAATTACCATCTGAGCCTCCAAGGTGTTTTCCATTAATGAAAACTTGTGGCACAGTACGCTTCCCAACAATATTAACCAAGATATCCTGAATCTTTGAACCATCATCTGCAAGAAAGAAGTCTCCCTATCTCAGCACAACATTGAATCCTTAACATAATTACACACCATTATTAACATCCTACCAAAGAACAGTTTAACTTCATTTGAATAAGAAGAGGAGGAGTTGAACTTCTTTTCATCATAACTAGAACCAACTCTAGGCTCTGGCAAAACAATTAATATAAATTAAAAAGACAAAAACCAAGCTGAAGTTTTCAGTATACCTCTCTCATCAAGCTCAACAACATGTGGAACTTGGTTCAACTCTTTGAAAACAGCTTTTGCTCTTCTACAGTATCTAAATACCACAAAGAAATCAGAAAAAACCAAGTTGATTAATACCCCATACGTCATTTAATGCCATTTTCTTTTCTGAGGAGGAGTAACAAATTTTTGTACAAAGTTAAGCAACACTCAATAGTAATCCTTAGCTATGAAGCAGAAGCACAGACACTCCTCTTGCCTAAGGTGTCAGGGTGTCAGATACATTTCCAACACGGATATCTCCGCAACACCCACACAACACATCTCCGACATTACTCACCAGATGTCCAATTATAAAATTATTTTTTGTTGTCTCAGACACTTGAGCTATGGATGGACACTTCCATGAACACTAGTACTAAAAAAGAAAATCATTTTTAAAAAAAAATAATCAGAAAAGTCAGTTTAAAAGTTGTCCAAAATATTAAAAAATAATGCCTTAGTTTTTTTTTTTTTGAGGTATGAAATATTGATTATTATTTTGGATCCTTTGTTATGTTGTTTATATTTAACTTCATTTAAGTTTCTCTTTCTCTTTCTCTTTCTAATGTGTGTTGTATTACAGTGTTCCGGTGTCCATGTCAGAGTTGATACCTGGTAGCTTTTTAGTGTTTTACAAGGCACCGATCAGTGATCGCACAACAATCAGGTAATGTGCAAACATAAACATAAAAATAGATTATATGCGATCCAAATATCATATCAATATGGCCCTATTCAAAATATAAGAAACCATCAGAGCATATTCAAATACAATAAGATACAATCGTAACATACATCCAAATCCAAAGAAGGAACAAAACCATGCCACTAACACTTGCTCAAATGAAGATGCGGAAAAGAACATTGCCAATCAGAATTCATAAACAATGTGCCACACAGCAGCTTATTTTTCACAATGTTGTGACGTCAGATCTTGAAATGCTTTTCTTGTTTCATTAAAAACGTCAAATAGTAAAAGCCTTTTTATTGAGTCGAAATCACTGAAAGACAATGATTACAAAAGCAAACCCTTTGGGGCAGATCCAACAGCACCACTAGTCAAAAGGAAATGATTTTGGCATTTGAAATTCCAATTGACGAACATTCTTATCAAAAGAGCAATTACAAAGAAGAATTGCATTGTTGAAAATAGGAAGGAAAAAGTGGAAGCGGAATTAAAGCAAGCAGATCAATAGAATTGGAGAATGGTAAAGGAACAGAGAGGGAGAGAGAGAGTATACGGGCAATAGGTCTTGGAAAATATGACGATTTTGTGGGAAGTGATGGTTTCGTCGACAAATTGACCGAGAGATGAAGCTTGAAGGGAATGGAGAGAGGTTGTTGCTAAAGCTATTAGCAGAAGTGCTGTTAGCGTGAGTCTCGCAGATGCAGCAGCCATGGTGGGAGCGACTAAGGGAGCGTCAGAGCGAGAGTGAGAGACTTTGACTTTTCGATGTAGTTTTGTTTTCAGAATATTGGGAAGCCTCACCGTTGATTATAAAAATTAGCAGCAACTCTCACCGTACGATCTACGCCGAAGCATGTAACCGAACCACCAGGCAATTCAACACTTGTAAACGGAATTTACTCCCCGATTCCAGGCTGACATTTCCGATAAAACATTTTTTGTAAACAATTTAAAATATAGTGAAATATTAAAATAAATTATTTATTTAAATTATTTGTATACATAATTATTATTACGTATAAATATTTTATTTATTTAATATTTTTTCAGTACTCATTTTAAAAATATTCTTAATTTCTCCTTTCCTAACTTTGGTTTGTTTTTATTCTCAGGTAGATTAATTTAAAAAAAATTAAAAATTTAATTTTATAAAAATGATTCTTTAATTCCATCGCATTAATTTTTTTTAAATAAAAACAACTTAAGCAATAATATATATTTTTAATTTTCTGTATGATCAATTGTAAATTTGATAAATTTGATAAATTTTTTTATTTTATTTTTATATTTATCTAATAAATGATTGATAAAACATTCATTTTTAATTTATAATTAATTCTTTCTATTTAACAATAACAATTTTTAATTTAAAAAATTAATGTTAATATAAATGATTATATATTTGATATCTATTTTATTTTATAAAAATAAAACTTCTATTCTATTCAAAATTATTAAATTTGTATTATATTATTATATGATTCTTATTTTTAATCTAAAAAAATTTAACAACATTCTTTTTAATTCTTGAACACAACTTAATATAAAATATATATAATATATATATATATATATATATATATATATATATATATATATATTATTTCCTATATTAGGTGTTCATTTTTTACAATTCAAGAATAAACATAATTTACAAGTTGTTTTTAAATAGGAAACTAAATGCATGTGTATACATATTAAATTGTATATGTAATGTTAGAATTAAATAATAAAAAAAATTATCTTACAAGTTTTAGATTCCACAAGCTTTTACTCTAAATTAATCTAAATCATGATAAATAGTATTCTAAAATTTAAAAAAAAATATATTAATACTATTTTACAATAACCATGCATTTCACAATAATAAATGATAATGTATTTTTATGATCTTTTATGTAAACTTTCTCAATCCATAAAAATAGTAATTCATATGTTTTCAAAGATAAAAAATTAATTAAATTGCATAAATTTTTCTTTTACTCATCTATTAAGTATGAAAATATTTATTTTCAACTATAAATAAATTTGTATTAATTTTGCTCTAATCACATTATTATGATGTTAAAATTAAAAATACAAAAGTGAAGAAAAAACACGAAGACATCCAATAATTATAAATATAATTTTGTAACTATATTTAATATATATATCTTAAAAATTTGATATATATTTAATTTGATTTGTTGACTTTATGAATGATGAACACCTTAGTATTGTTATGCTTTTAATTTAATCTTGATCTTTTATTGTTTTTTCTATTATTTACTAGAAAATCCTTGCAATTATATTAAATGAATGATGTACTCTATAATTATTAAAATTTATGTTATAAATATTAATAATTAACAATTGCAATTATAATTTATAATCTATCTGTAATATATGCATTTAAGACTATTTATTTAATCTATTTGTAAATTTCTGTTATCTTCACATGCATAGTTCTTCTATTTAAAATTATAAAAAAAACTTATTGAATTTTTAAAGACTAGCGTACTACTTAACCCTTTAAAAGTACACCCTCATTTTAAAAAACCAAGCTAACGTTTTTAATCCATCCATTTAATAAATTATGTTGTTGACCAAGTAAGTTTTCCAAAGATATTGATTAAACTATGGAGCTAGATACATTAAATGGACACCGTCATAATTGAATAAACTATTCTTATATATAAATATAGAATAACATTTTATATAAAAAAAAATGGTTGAAATGATAAAACATGATGCTGTGAAGGCGTCATACTATTGTGTAGCTTATATACTATGGTTATTAAAATAAAGTAATTTTTATCCTTCAGTTTGGCAAGTCATCATAGAGAGCTGAATGTGTGATTTGAAATTCATCTTGTTCCAATCATTTTATCATATATATATCCGTCGTGAACTGCATCACTTGTTAAGGCGAGCGTAACTCGCTAAATGTTTGAAAATAATTTTGATATTTGATTGTGGAGTCGCCACCAAATTTTTGTTTAAGGGAAAAAGATTTGGAAAAACCCCGACACAAGGATGAGATTGATTGGGAGTGGGTTTGCAGTAGGGAAGGTGTGGCAATTCCCACCCACTGCTCCAAGGAAGCAGTACCTCAAACCAGTGTGTGATTATTTGAAAATAGTTTGATCCTTAATTAATTTGAAAATAAATAGGTTGATGGAGGTTAGCCTCGACGGGACTTGATCCTCGCTCCCTACGTATTCAAAGTGCAATGGGAAATTCAAGGCTTACGTATTCTGGTTGCAAGAGACTTGATCTCTTAAAGAATGAAAGAGTAATTTTAAATAAAAATCTAAGGCAATGTTTCTAAGAAAATGCAGTTTAGGGAAATGTGATGTGCTTGCATAATCCAAATCGGCGTAAGCCGTATTTGAATTAGCACGAATTAAAACACGTAGCAGTGAGAGAACTACTGCCCGCAGATAGAACTCGTTTGCACAATCGACGAAAAATAGAATAAAAACAGACATTTGGAAAACAAAAGGATTTAGAAAAGCAGACGTTTACATAACCAAACTGCCGTGGTTCGTATTTGAATTAGCATTTAATTAAAATACGCGAATGAGAGAATGCCCGTATTAGAACCCGCTTGCACAATACGAGAAAAATAGAATAAAAACGGAACACTTTGGAAAAAGAAGAATTTTAGAAAAATGAGGGCGTGCTTGCATAATTCAAATCGCCGTAGCTCGATTATTTGAAGACGCAATTAAAAATACGCAATAATGAGAGAATGCTACTCTGGTATTAAGAACCCGTTTACTGTCTGAGAAAAAATAGAATAAAAATATTGAGCATTTTGAAAATGGAAGAATTTTAGAAAACAGGCGTGCTACAATTCAAATCGTCGTAAGCCGTATTTGAATTAGCACGAATTAAAATACATAATGAGAGAGAATGCTATTGCCCGCATTAGAACCCGTTTTTGCAATACCCTTGAAAAAACAAGGATGTTTTGGAGGCTAGAGATGTTTTTCTGAGTTGATGAAGATATAATGTTTCAAGAAAAACGATTGATTTAATTTAATAGTTACATAACAAAGAATTGACCTAAATTAAAAGAAAATGAAGGGAATAATTGAGTTTACTTGAAAAGAGGGGTCATCGACCTGGACCCATGGCAAAATTGAATTTGATTTCAAGAAAAGGAAAAAGATCGGGCTTGACACAAAGAATTGATTAAAGAAAGGAATTAGGCTTGACCCAAATTAAGCAAAATCCAACTTTAAAGAAATGATTTAGAATTAAAGTAAAAGAAGTGAGCTTGACCCAAGTGAAGGAAAATTGGATCGAGATTAAAATAATTGGGCTTGAATTAGACTTGATTTAACATAGACTTGACTTGATTTGAAGTTAAGGAAAGGAATTGCGAACATGCTTCAGTAATCAAGTAATAGAAATTTCATTTCAAGTCCAAATTAGATAAATAATATCATTCTGGAAACTAGAGAGAAAGACAAAAAAAATGTAACAAAAATCATCAAAATCGGAGATCATTTGATTGACTAAAAACAAAAACGAAAAACAGAGATGAAAATCACCCTCAAGAACACACAAGTTTTTGGCGCCAAAATTTGAATTAAAATCTCAGAATTTCTGGAAAATATTTTTGGTAGATCTGAAAAATCAAAACCGATAAATTGAAAGATATGGATCATAGGAATCAAACAAAACAAGTTTGACATCAATCCAATCAGAAATGAGCAAGATATGCACAAATCAAACAAGCTAGACCAATTCGCGCACTAGGATGAACATGCCTCAGTAATTCGGCCATAAAAACTTCATTTAAGATCCAAATTAGACACATAATACCATTCTAGAAACTAGAGAGAAAGACGAAAATAACGCAACAAAAAGCACCAAAATCGGAGATCGTTTGATCGATCAAAAATTAAAACGAAAAACAGACACGAACATGAACCTCAAGAACACACAAGTTTTTGGCGCCAAAATTTGAATTCAAATCTCAGAATTTCTGGAAAATATTTTTGGTAGATCTGAAAAATCAAAACCGATAAATTGAAAGATATGAATCATAGGAATCAAACAAAACCAGTTTGACATCAATCCAATCAGAAATGAGCAAGATATGCACAAATCAAACAAGCTAGACCAATTCGCGCACCAGGATGAACATGCCTCAGTAATTCGGCCATAAAAACTTCATTTAAGATCCAAATTAAACAAATAATACCATTCCAGAAACTAGAGAGAAAGACGAAGAGAACGCAACAAAAAGCACCAAAATCGGAGATCGTTTGATCGATCAAAAATTAAAACAAAAACAGACACGAAAATGAACTCGGAAATCCGAGAAGAAGCAAGAAACTTAAGATGGATAAAATTCGGACCTAACCTCCATCGGAAGGTGATGAAGAGCTGATTCTATGGAGGCCAAGACTGAATTGAATCTCAGAGAGTCTCTTAGGTCCTCCCTTCAAAGGTTCTGAAAATCCCCCTTCTAAGACTCCAAGTTCTCCTCCTCCCAAGAATTTTCAAAAAAATGAGAAAAAGCCTCTTTCTTTTCTTGTTTGTAGGTATTTATAGACACATCCCTTCTTGGTAAGGGTGAAGCTCTTTCAAAGAGCCAAAAGCCAGCTTCCTCTCCCTTAGCAAGGGTCAAGTCCTTTCCCGGGCCAAAAGCCACCCCCTCTCCAAAGAGCCAAAAGCCAACCCTTTGATTTCAAAAAATTTTTCCTATTTTGATTTTTGACTTTTTCTTTTTTTTTCAATTTTCATTTTTTTACCTTTTTTTTTTTTTTTGTTTTTTTTTAGTTTTTTTTTTTCTATTTATCATTTTTACTTTTATTCTTTAATTTTTCTTTTTATTATTATTTATTTTTTTTATTTTATTTTTTGCTTTCCTCGTTTTTCGTATTTTCGCTCTCGTTCTTTTTGTTTTTCGGTTTTACATCTTTTCAAATTTTTAATTAAATTAACTTTTGGTTAATTTTAATGATTGGGGGCCTCGGACATAATTGAGTGTTTACGGTTTCTTTCTCTTTACTCCATTTTTTTCCTACCTGAGATAATGTGAGAAATGATTCTCTGAATTATCGTAATAGGAAATGAGTAAAGACGCGAACATTATTATGTCCGCGGTGGTCGAGTCAGAAACGAAGGAGCCTTGAGCTTGAAATTGAACCTCATGGATGCCTGGAGAATGATGATTGAATGACCTTATCGACTTCATGTATCGATAGGGTTTAAATATGCGAGGTTTAGTCAGTATAGCTTGACTAAGCTAAGTGGAATGAATAAATGCACCTGTTAGGAGCGTGGGAATTCAATGGAATGGCTTGTTTAGGACAAGCAAAATGAAATGAAAATGGCTCCGTTAAAAACAGAAAGCAGAAGAGAAATGGCCCGTTACGACCAGGCTCGAAAGGGAAGCGACTGTTTTAGACAGGGAAAGCATGCAAGAACTAAAATGTAAGATATGTACAAGGTGGCCCGACAAAGATAGCCGAGGTATTTATTTGAGTTGGAGGCCCGACATCATAGGCCGGTTGTGGAAAAACGAACTTAGCGAGGCGACATTGTAGGCCCAAAAGCGAAAAAGTAAACCCGAGGAGGCACAACATAGGCAAGGATGTAGAAAAGTAAACTTGATGAGGCCCCGACGCCAGGCCAAGATGCTGAAAAAGTAAAATCGGTACACGATGATGATAAGCTTGAGCAATTTAAACATGCGAGACCTGATGTGATAGACAAAAATGCAGAAACTAAAAATAACTTTGATGTGATAGGCTTGAACAATTTAAACCGAGGGGCGATGCTGATAGGCCAAAATGTAGGAAATTAAAAATCGATTCGATGTGATGGCTTGAGCCGAGGAAATTTAAACATGAGGCCCGATGTGATAGGCCAAAATGCAGAAATTAAAATGATTGCGATGTGATAGGCTTGGAAATTTAAACATGAGGGCCGATGTGATAGGCCAAATGCAGGGAAATTAAAATGCGGTGTCGATGTGATAGGCTTGAACGAGAATTTAAAACATGATGAGGCGATGTGATAGCCAAAATGTGAGGAAATTAAAATCACGATTGCACGATGTGATAGGGCTTGAACAGAAATTTAAACATGAGGGCCCGATGATAGGCCAAAATGAGGAAATTAAAATCACGGTAGCTGATGTGATAGGCTTGGAAAATTTAAACATGAGGGCCCGATGTGATAGGCCAAAATCTTGAAATTAAAATCACGGCGATGATGTGATAGGCTTGAAGAAATTTAAACATGAGGGCCGATGTGATAGGCCAAAATGCGTGAAATTAAAATCGCTGCCTCGATGTGGATGCTTGAACAGAAATTTAAACATGAGGGGCCCGATGTGATAGACCAAAATGCAGCGGTAAAATGCATTACTTTGATGGATAGGCTTGAGCAAAATTTAAACATGAGGGCCTCGACGGATAGGCGAAAATGGAGGAAATTAAAAAATCGATTTTGATGTGACAGGCTTGAGTGTAAATTTAAACATGAGGGGCACGATGTGATAGGCCAAAATCTTGTGAAATTAAAATGCAGCCTCGTGCATAGGTCAATGTAGAAAATTAAACATGCGCAGCCCTCGTGTGACAGTCATGTCTGGAAATTTAAACATGCGAGGCCTCGTGTGATAGGCTATTGAAATACTGTAAAATTAAACATGCAGATCCTCGTGATAGGCTGAAATGCGAGAAAATTAAACATGTCACGAGCCTCGTGTGATAGGGTGAAATCACGAGAAATTTAAACATCACACGAGCCTCGTGTGATAGGGTGGAAGTCATGAGAAACAAACATGCGAGCCTCGTGTGATAGGTGAAATCACGAAAATTAAACATGCGGAGCCTCGTGTGATAGGTGAAATGCAGAAATTTAAACATGCGAGCCTCGTGTGATGGTACAAGTAAGTAAATGTAAACATGCGAGAGCCTCGTGTGATAGGCTCGAAATGCGAAAATTAAACATGCGAGCCTCGTGTGATAGGCGAAGTTGAAATTTAAACATGCGAGCCTCGTGTGATAGGCTGAAATGCAAACAATTAAACATGCGAGCCTCGTGTGATAGGCCGAAATGCGAAATTTAAACATGCATAGCCTCGTGTGATGAGCTGCTGCAAAAATGTAAACATGCGAGCCTCGTGTGATAGGTCGAAATGCTTCTAAAATTAAACGTCCGAGCCTCGTGTGATAGGTTGAAATGCAGAAATTTAAACATGCGAGCCTGATGTGATAGGTCAAGTGCGAAATGTAAACATGCAGCCTCGTGTGATGGTTGAAATACAGAAAATTAAACACGCGAGCCTCGTGTGATAGGCTGAAATGCGTAAATTTAAACATCGAGCCTCGCAGATAGGCTGAAGTGCAGAAATGTAAACATCACAGACCTCGTGTGATAGGTGAAATACGAGAAAATTAAACATCGAGCCTTGTGTGAAGGTAAAATGCAGAAAATTAAACATGCTTGATATCCGTTGTTCAAAAAGCCAAAATGCAGAAATTAAACATGCTTGGTATCCAGTTGTTGCAGGATAAATGCAAAACTCCTTATTAGGTGATAGAAAAATAGACATGTTTTTGAGGTCTGTTGTTGACGAGGATGAAAATAGACATGAGGTCCCATTCGGAAAAGATGCAAATGATGACATCTCGCTCGTTGCCGGGATAAATGCAAACCTCGCTTGACAAAATTGTGAAAAATAGACATGCTTGAAGTCACATTGTTGTGGCGGGAGAATGCAAATGAAGTTCCCGCGATTGCTAGGGAAGATGCAAATGATGATATCCCGCATATGCCAGGATAAATGCAAACCTCAGCCGAGTGTGGGACAAAAATAGACATGCTTGGGGGAGTCCTGGTTTGCGAGGAGAATGCAAATGAAGTCCCGCCTTATTCGGAAAATGCAAATGATGACATCCTGCATTTGCCAGGATAAATGCAAAACCTGGCTGTGGTGGCGGAAAAACAGACATGCTTGAAGTCCTGAGATTGTGAGGAGAATGCAAATGAAGCCTCATTGTTGCCGGGAAGATGCAAATGATGATATCCTGGCTATTGCCAGGATAAATGCAAACCAACGCTTGGCCAGGTGGAAAAATAGACATGCCGGAAGTCCTGGTTTTGACGGAGAATGCAAATGAAGTCCCGGGCCGCTTAGGGAAAATGCAAATGATGACATCCTGTTTGCGTGGATAAATGCAAACCTACTTGATAGGCGGACAAGATTTAATACGTGAAATCTTGTTGTGAGGAGGATGCAAAAAGCATGGATGAGCAAAAGAAATCAAAAAAAGATGAAAGAGGCTTTGTCAAGAGGAGAACTGAAAGGATCTGTTGTTGAAAGGAAAGATGCAAGCCTGGTAAGAGGCAAAAGAGGATGAAAGAAGCCTGTTAAGATAGGTAAAATGAATGACGAAAACTATCTTGCTAAGGCAGGATGAATGTAGATGGACTCTTAATAAAAAATAAGCCGCTAGAGGGAGGAAAAGGAAAGATAAAAGCATTCGTGAGGCAAAAACAAAAAGATCCCGTTGTTGACAGGAAAGATCACGAACACTAAGTAAAGGAAAAATAAAGTGATCTATACTAACTTGAAAGAATGGCACATTGGGGGCGGAGCAAACGCGAATGACTCAGTTAATAGAGACAAAGGAAAAAGCATAAGAATCTATTAGACAGGTATCTAAGGAAAGCCTGTTGTTGACAGATAGAAATGAGCTGTTAAGACAAAGTGGAATCATGCTGAGGTCCTGCTGTTGACAGGTGGAATGAGATGATACTTGATAATTATTTTCTTGAAAA